>JAGFZM010000303.1:152834-257669 GCA_017657215.1 Limnothrissa miodon | reverse complement strand
CTTACAGTGCATGAGGCTCAGATCAGGGAATGAAAACCTCTCCTCTACCTGAAATACACAGTTGAGCATTTTTTTTTCTTTGTTTGTTTTGTTTGTTTGTTTTCTTCTGCAGTGTCTGAACAAGGTGATGCACAGCGAAGATTATACAGAGATTTGATGGCATCTTACAACCCACTGGAGAGACCAGTGTTCAATGACACACATACACTCACTGTAAATTTCAGCTTCAGCCTAATGCAAATTATGGATGTGGTAAGTGAATATGCCTGTTGCAAATATAAATATAAACCAAACCACTTCAGAGGTATAGATTACATGGACAATTTCGATGTTTACCTACTATGAATGGACACATTCTTTTCTGACTAATGCACACAGTGACAGAACAAACATAACAAACCCTCCCAGAGAGCCTGTCTGTCTGTATGTTTTGTATGCATCTCTTTATGTGTGTGTGTGTGTGTGTGCGTGTGTGTGTGTGCATGTGTGTGTGTGTATGTGTGTGTGTGTGTGTGCATGTGTGTGTGTGTGTGTGCATGTGTGTGTGTGTGCGTGTGTGTGTGTGTGTGCGTGTGTGTGTGTGCGTGCATGTGTGTGTGTTTGTGTGTGTGTAAATGTTAGTCAGCACTGCACCTCTGATGTAACAGCAGTCAGATTTATGTGTCGGCGTCAGGCCTGTGCGGGAAAGCTTTTCATCTCCGGGTGGTGGGACTGTAGCTGAGCATCCTTGGGAGAAAGAGCTGACAAGGCTCCTCTTTTCACAGCATCACAAGCTCCACTTAGCCTACACCCTTCGCAGCATCACAGGAGATGCCATGCGATTTCATTTTGTCATAAAATTCACGGTGCGAGACCGAGCAAGTGAAACGAAATGAGATCTGCGAGATAAGGGTTGGGGGGTCTCTCTGGAATTTAAAGAGCAGGGGAGGGTTACATGTTGAAAACATCAAAACCAATCACAATCAACACATTTCAGAAGGTCTCATTTTATTTCATGAAACACAGAGCAGAGAAGGTTGTGTCTACAAACCATAGGCAATGTTGACTACTCACATTAGTTGAGACTTCTGTACTTACACTGGGATCTCAATGCCGGAAATAAAATTTTACACTGAAGTCTGTATAATGTAGATGTTTGTAAACACACAGGTTAATTCACAGTGACGGATAGTGCCTGATAGACTGATCATTCAAAGGAGACTTAGTATGTTTACTTTGTCTGTGATTCATATTTGCTTATGCGGTGTCTTAATGACCATTAATCCTCCTTAACCATTGTAAATTGTGACTTTTGTTTGTGAACCAGGATGAGAAGAATCAAGTTCTTACTACAAACATTTGGCTACAACTGGTAAGACTCTTTACAAAGACAAAGTCTAGCGAGAGTTGCTGTAAAAATCTAGAGTAAAAATGTGAATTGTGAGTAATATATGTGTATTTTGTTTCTATCTGTTACTTGTATTTTAAGCCGGTTGTGAATTTTGTGACAGCATGCATCCAGATAAATATGCTGAAGTCACTTTATGGATTTAACTCTTGTGTATTATTGATATATGATGAAATATATATTATTGATGAAATATTATGTGTGTGTGTATGCATACTGTATGATTCATGAGGGAATGCATGTGCTGGACCATAATGTTGTTGAAACGTTGCCCGGTAAACAGTGTGCTTTTGTGTGGGCTTTCAATTTGATTTGTGTAGCTTTGGCATAGAATCTGGGTGGTCCTTGTCGATGGTTTTGACCTTTGTCCAAAAATATCCCTCTGCAGACTGTTCCTTCACTTTGGCTTCATCCCCAAGAGGGTCATAACTACCTTAAGAGAATTAAACCACACACACACACACAGAGAGAGTCTACCTCAATCACCATTAGACATCCTAGATGGATGTACTAGTGCAGTGTCTTTGCTCACACAGAAGAAAGAGATGAGCGGCTAGCGGCGATGTTTACCCTCCAGTGGTTTCATGATGTTCCTAAGGGCATTATCTCACAGTACATCAGTACATCGAGTTCAATGATCTGTTTTATTACATAATTGGTCGTAAATATTTAATTTGATTTAATTGAATTTTTCTTGCTAATTAAGAAATTCATCTCTAATCACTTCATTCTGTGCTTCTGGTATCAGTCTATGTGGCAGGCATGACCTACTTATTCTTGACACACTCAGGAGGAAGAAAAATAAATTTGTCACTTTAGTTTGTTTCTTTAAGTTTTGTGTGGTTCACACATCTTATTTTCCATGTCTTGCTGTGTGAAGTTTTAATGTTATACATTTATAAGGTTTATAGCACAATAATGACATTACTGTAATAGGGCATTGATACCCCTCATTTCATCCCATTCATTTAAACAGAACAATCTTGGAACAATCTAAATAAGAGCATGTTTTTAATGACAGTTTTTTTACCCCTTCTATTTAGTACTGGTATGACTATTACCTTCAGTGGAATGCATCTGATTATCCGGGTGTCACCAATGTCAGATTTCCTGCCGGCCAAATATGGAAGCCAGATATCCTGCTTTACAACAGGTATGGGCATAGATATATTTCCAAAATCAAAATATACAAATGGTTATGAAGGATAATTGATGTGTTGAAGGATTATTGATGTGTTTTCAATATATTCCACTGAAATACTTCTTCTGAAACATTTCTTGGCCAGATTGATGTAGTTTTGACATTATTTGCCAGTGCAGTTAAGGATAAGGCCTTGAGACTTTTTTAGCTTCTCAACTGTGTTGTCCCGACTCTGTTAAGGTCAGTACAGGAAATTGGTTTTGAGGCAAGGTACCCTTTCATACACATCTCAGTATTTATAGGTCAGTAGCTGAATTTGCTTCTTGGTAATGCGCATTTAACTTACGTAACAAAGAAATCATTGTTGGAAACACCTGGAAAGTCACAGTCTCCATAATGTGAATATATTTGATTCCTTTGAGAGAGATAGATTAACCCTTAATGTGAATAATGCAGCTTTATGTGACTAAAGTGGAAACGGTTTAATCCTGTTGACATTATGTTTTAATGCCACAGCTGATCATACATGTCACTTGATTAGGCTAACGTCTACAATATAGTCACATTACAAAGTGAAAGAAAACACTCAGATGCACATGAATTGTGAATTTCTGTTAATAAAACTGAAATGCAAATGAGTATAATCAAAACCCAGTTTATGTCTATGGTATTAAAAATACTAGAGAATACAGAAAACTTAAAAAAATTTAAATCTCTGTATTAAGAAAGAGTCAGAGAATTGAGTGTCAGAAACAGTGTTCTCCTACAGACCACTCTTTAAAATTGCACTCTCTGACCATGCCTCTTTTGGTAACAATGTTTTATTAAATGGCTGTTTCTGGAAATGACAAGCCCACATCCCTAAGTGACTGTCAACGCTGGCTCGTAGATTGTGAAAATATGGGCATGTGTGTCACCTCCCATAAACTATCATGGCATGCTGAGTCATCAGGAAAGGGATGTCTCAGCATCCTTGCAAAGGATCTAAATTAACCCACAAAAGGCAGAGAGACCAGTTCTCCCATTAAGACTCAGAGAATTATATAGTGTACAAATATTTAATCAGATCACTGATTTGAGTACAGCATTTATACAGTAACAGTATTTGGTGTAGGCCCCATCCATGGTCCAGGATTACGCTTATCCTGACTCAACAGATCCTGCCTGGTTAGAGCTGGCAGGGGGCGGAGCCTTCCCCCTGGACAAAGGACAGGGACCTGTCTGGTGGTGGTGGGGAGGGAGGTGGGGATTTTGGTCACTGAGCCTGCGACAGCAAGAGCGAAACTGTTAGGCGGGTCTATAAAGCAGGTGAAATCATTTGATTGGACATGCGAATATTGATGTAACGCTACAGTAGAGTCTTCCTGGTAGAACTTTCGCTTAGAGCTTTCATTTCCTTAAGTGCTCCATCAGAGAACCAAAAAAAGAGGAAAGAACATGACTAAAGAAAGGAGGACAGTGATTGTAAGTTCTGACATGTCCTCTCCGCTGAACACTGACTCAGTGAGGGTTGATTTGAAAGTGATGAATCACTCAGGCTAATGTTCATAAATTACATCTCCAAGGCATTGCTTCCCTTGCATAATGAAGAAAACAAGCTTTTAGGCCCATTTGTCTCTGTCATTAGACACCGGGCCTGTGCTTCAGCAGTGATTACTCTGCATTTCACTTACTCCCAATCTGAATGGAACCTCTTCAGTGACGTTCACCTTCCCTAGCCTTGGCTCATACCCCATGGGAATTCAATTTCAGAAATTAAATGTGTGAACAGGCAGGTGAATCACTCATATGAGAAATTCAGTGGAAGGCATCTTTAATCGAACTGCAATGGGTGCCACAATTTCACCGTGGGCTTGAGCTTAAAGCATGCTGCAAGAGACGCTTGCATTTTCCATTAAGTTCACATGGCTTAAAGTTTTCTGTCCTATCACTGATTTCCGTGAAACGGAGGCGCTAGAGGTCAATAACGAGACGGATGCATATTAATTAGAAATAAGTCAGTAGATTGTCATGAAGTGTTTCATTTGCTAGTAGGCCTAGAAGCTTAAAAGGTCGTAAAATGGTGCTTAAAGGAGAAATCCGGTGTGATTTGGACCTGGACTGTACTGGAAGATGTTACCGAGTACAAACATATATCCAATGCCCACCTCCGTTCACCCCCAGCATTCCGCATTAAGCCGTTTTTAGCCGAACCTTCATTAGCCTTACACTGCTAGCTATAGGGGCACAGCTTTGCTTATGCAGCTAAATCGCTATTTTTACACCATTAACAAGGTTCAAAGTTACTCCACACTTCACTGGTAGACTTCTGAGGGCCCTGACATTTAAAACGAGACAATGAGAACTTTGAAAGTGTACGGGTACTTTATTAAAAAGACAGTTTATGAAGACAGTACCTTCTCAGAATTTCCCGGTCGCCACCATCTTGAAATTAAATCATGATCGATTCGAAGTCGATTGACGAGCTACAACCTTATGAATGTCTTTGGTCAAACTATGTTAAGTTACATAATTTGTTGGTGCTTTAGTGCTCATGTAGATAGTCACCATATATTTTCAGCTGAAATCCAATATAATGCAATATGCAATATAATGCAATATATATGCAATATAATGTTGTAGTACTAGGCTACAATCAGGGCTCTCAACCATCACACATTGGCCGTTAAACTCACTCATTTCAATTTCTACCGGTCTCACTTTGTGATTTATTACTGTTAGGAATTAGGCTATTTTTACCACACAGAAATTCGCTTAAGTTCAAAATAAATTGACAGATTCAAACTTAATCAAACTCAATAAATCTTAAACAAAACGAACTTAAAACACTATATATTCTATTCTACAGCGGTAAGGTTTTCGTTCAAACAATATGTAGCTTACGGTATTTAAATAAATAGGCACAACATTGGTACTAATAGTCTGCCGTAAAAGGAAAGCTTAGAGGCCGTCTGCAAAGTGCAAAACACAAATGGATAATGTCAGTAACTTGACTACCAAAAAGTGAAGAGACACCAAAACTTTGCTCTTATGAACTGTTTATTAAAACACACCACTCATTGTAGTCATACTACACTATTTACTTTGGTGAAATAAATCATCATTAAATAAAATGCAAAAACTTTGCTCCTACCAATTAGTGCCACCAAACCTAAACCTAAAGGGACTCAATTCAATAACTTTGTAACTATAAACTAGTTCTACCAAAATCATTCACATCTAGGGTGTCATCATGGTCATACTGCAGCACTGAGTTTGGGGAAATGCGCCTATGTCTATTTTCTTTTTATTGGGTATAAAATTCAATAACTTTCTCAGGATACTATAAAGTGTAGTTCCACCAAAATCACTCTACACATCTAGGGTGTCATCTTGGTCATAAACAAAAGACACCAACCAACCCCCCCGCCTCCCAAAAAAACAAAAAACCTTTCAGTCAGATGTTTTTTTGCCACTTTAACCCATGAGTTCAGATCAGGCTCTCAGATTGTTTGGAAGTCATTGTTGCAAATACACTTTCACAGAGAGAAGACTATTTTGATCCACTCTTTTTCTCTTGTGCCTCAGAAAAAGAAAAAAAATCAATTGATCGGTATCCTATAGTTCCGCATGGTGGAATGCAATGAAACACGTATTGATTAGTATACTCTCATACTTTTATGGAGTGCCTACAGAGGTAGTTTATAACAGTCGTTAGATAGGTTAGATCGGTGTATAAACATGACTAAATCCCTCTTACTTTCCCATGTCTCTTCCCTCCAGTGCTGATGAGAGGTTTGACGCCACCTTTCATACCAACGTGTTGGTGAATCCCTCAGGAGCATGCCAGTATATGCCGCCAGGTAAGCCGCCTCCGTCCATCACCTTAGCTCTATCACTGACGATCTTGTGCCAAGTGTCATGTGTTTCGCAGTGGTTCTAAAGTCAAGATTTATTAAGGTTATAGTAATGGTCATTACTACTGGTTGTCCTCATCCAATGTCAGTGCTTTTGGATGTGATAGATAGGGGTTTTCATTAAGAACTGGTTAGAGCTGATGCAAGACCTTGGAGCCACTCTGATCTCTCACTGGAAGGATAAAATCGGGGCCATTCTCATAAGGACACGGATTGCTGGCTCTTGCAATTTATTCGATTTTTGTAGGGTGACTTCCAGTTCACTGTAATGGCCTTTTTCCTTTGAGTACAACCATCAATGACAACTTACACCTGTTAATGTTAGTGTTATTGCTCGTAATTTTCCATGCACTAATTAACAGTCTCGGGCAACTAGCATAAAATAACGGGACACGTCTCCACAGGAGCAGGAGCCAGACAGTATGCAGTGATTGCCTCAGACACACCCCACCCCACTGACCCATATATGCTCGGTCCAGCTGATGCATCTTGCTTCTGATTGCCCCGTCACATACTTTGGCAGTAGGGCTACCTGTCATGATGAAAAAGGATTACTTCCCTGGTGTTCATCAGTTTTCTCTTTTCCTCCTCCTTCTCATTCACCTCTTTTCTTGCCAAGCACACTCACTTTAACTTGAGGGGCAAAAAATCGATGAGGAAGGATTGGGGGGGGGGGGGGGGGGGGTTACTACATGGGAAGAATTCACCCATGGCATTTGCATTCTACTTTATGTAAGGGACATGACCCGAGAGAGCATTAATTCCATAGTAGGAGCTCACATCCATTCCCAGGGATCCGTTTTTACAGTAGATGGCTGTAATGAAATAATGAGAAATATGGGCGGTGCAGAATGGGGGAGTTAGCTCAGAGGCTAGAGATTAATCAGGTCACTTTCCCGACAATCTGCTATCTAAACCAAATTGAATTCTCCAACATTAGTCTTGTCTGTCTGGTCTATTTCATATATGTCACTCTGCATTTCCCAGACCTTTAGTTCTCGACCCCCTTCTCTCTCTTAAGATGGAGTTTTGCCTGCATCTGTTCCATTTGTTAATTATGAAACAGGCTAAATGGATCCACATATTATGGTACTGCAGTCCAGTTGTGATTAATTTCATTTTTATAAATTGTCGATGTGATGTGTCGCTTCCACTTATAAATTCTGCCATCTATAATTATATTAGCTAAGTTGTCTTCTTTTAACTTTTTCCCTTTCAAACCCTTTTGCATTTGTTGCATAAAGACATGGCTATAATGGAGTCCAGAAGTGTAAATCAACTAACGAGTGTTGAAAGAACAACCTGAAACGTGATGGATTTTTGGGTGGATTTCAGACTTTCTGCCTTTAAGCTGAAAGACCAACTTTTCTGTGTGTTCTCAGGAATTTTCAAAAGCACCTGCTACATAGATGTTCGCTGGTTTCCCTTTGATGTGCAACGCTGTGATCTGAAATTTGGCTCCTGGACGTACGGAGGCTGGTCTTTAGACTTGCAGATGATTGAAGCTGATATAACAGGGTACATTGCCAATGGAGAATGGGATCTTGTAGGTAGGAACACTAATTCATTCATCTTCTTCAAAGAATTATTTCAAGAAGCAGTGACCTCTTCTGACCAATATACCTTGCCTGGTCCAGTTAAAATTTGATAGAGAAACTCACGCATGTAAGATAAAAATCATCATACTTTTAGCGATCCACAGCGGTGTCTCCATGCCTCTTTACAGTTAACATTTAGGTTGGATGTGATTATAATCTGTGATTCTGCCATAGAATTTGCTGAGCTGTGCACTCATGCATGTGTTATGCATATGAAGAGTAAACAGATCAATAAGGAGTCTTCCTTGCCCAGGAGGGGACATGCTTTCTATGGCTCAGGAGGAAGCGAGCAGTCAGAATTGAATTATTATTCTTATTATTATTGTTCAGTGCTCTACATTTTGGTTTGTTATTCCCTTGTGTGTGTCTATAGAGTGTGTTGTGCTGGTGTGTGTGTGTGTGTGTGTGTGTTAGATGGGTGTGTGGGGTGGGGTTCTTATGTGATTGTCTGTTGCACTGTGTACCTGTTTGAAGCTATGAATGTGTGTGTATGTGTGTGTTTGTGTGTGGGTGTGTGTATGTGTGTGGTTGTATGGGCTTATCACAGAGGTTCCAGGCCGAAGGAATGAGAAGTTCTATGACTGCTGCAAAGAGCCCTATCCCGACGTGACCTTCACCGTGGTGATGCGGCGCCGCACCCTCTACTACGGCCTGAACCTGCTCATCCCCTGTGTGCTCATCTCCACGCTGGCCCTGCTGGTCTTCCTGCTGCCCGCCGACTCAGGGGAAAAGATCTCCCTCGGTGAGCCGCGTCAGCCGCCCGGCTCCTGGCGCCACTAATTGTTCTCCCCGAGCAGCCATCTCTGTGCAGCCCCCTTGCAAGTGTGCCGGAGTCTGCAGTTTCTAATGAATAGGGGAGAGGGGTTTTCACTTGATGCAAGCTATTCCAGTGTTGCTGCTGAGGGTCAAGTGTGCTGAGCTGATCAGCAGCAAGTACATTATGCAGTACACTCAGTCTTTCATGCAGACTAATTGGGTTTCACTTTATTGCTCACTAAGAGAGTAGGCGGTTCAGTAGAGCGGACAGCAGTATTCTTGCATATAGGCGCTACATGCTCATTGTGGAAGGAAGTAGAGGTATTAGTGTTACCAATTAATGTTACAAATCTGGTGATTTCAAGCCTCACTTGTGATAAATTCTCAGGGTTTTTTTTTGCTTCAACATGTTCTGAATTGGATGACATTCTCTCTCTCTCTGTTAGTGGTATTAGTGTTACCAATTAATGTTACACATCTTGTGATTTCAAGCCTCGCTTGTTATAAATACTCTGTTTTTTTTGCTTCTTTCATGTCCTGAATTGGATGACATTCTCTCCTCCCCCAGTGCAAGATTGATACTCCTCAGCAATGAGCAGGGGGCTCTGTTTCCCAAAAACATCCTTTTTTAACCTGGAGGTATTAGAGCAGACTGGGTAACCTAGCCTGAAATTGCATGGATGCCAACCATGAAGTCCCTGAGAAGGGAATTAGAGGTTTCCCATGTAGAACGATATTGGTGTTTTGCATCAGCATTAGTGATACATTGTCTGCCTGCGTCGTTCCAGGGATTCACTGCTGGCTGTACAGTGATGCTCCAAGATCGATATTCAAAGAAAATTAAATTAGTCCGAGATGAAAGCACTCTTACTAAAAGCAAAATTAATATTCATCATGACAATCATCTTCCATTTAATGTTAAAAAAATATATAATGTGTAGCTTTGGTTTCTTTATATACTGTAAGTGAATGAATGAAATATTTCTTTCATATTATCCTCAAATATATTGCATATTGTTGTACATGCTTTATGTTGGAAGTATAGTTTGGTTTTTAACACTTTGAGCCCATTTCATGGCTCATCTTAAATGCAATAGAGTGGTTGACGCCTAAAGGGACCAGGACTTTGTGGGTTTGCTGTGCTTTGTGTGCTTTTGGTAGTTTGGTCCCAGCCTCTACACAAATGTTCTACTAAGTGTTTGTGTAGCCTCCCATTAGACCATTTTTAAACAGACATTGTATAGGCTTCAGTGCCAACACTGCTGTTATTGCTCGGCTGGACAGAGGAGAACTTCACTCAGTTGTTCCAAATGCACCATTCACCAACACCATTTTCAGACATTTTTTGAGAAGTGGCATCCCTCGGTGTACAATCAGACAGGCACGTATTTAAAGTGGCTCTCAGTTGAGATTCGCTTCTGACATTCCCCACTGTGCACTTGGAATAGCAAACACTGTCTAGAGTGGGGATGAAGAGCTTGTGTTAGTGTTGCAGAGAGAGTGGAATTGCAAATGATGACTAAATCTTTTCCTTGGTACTCTCACATACAACTTCTATTATTTGGCCTAATGCACCGATAATGTAAATATTTGCTGTGGGTGATGAAGTCATTGTCAATGCTGTGTTGCAGGAATTACAGTGCTGCTTTCCCTGACTGTGTTTATGCTCTTGGTAGCAGAAATCATGCCGGCGACATCTGACTCTGTGCCTTTAATAGGTAACACAATTTCTTTTTTTTTTTTTTAATTAATGGCATTGAACTGGATGATGCTGTCATGCATTTCCAAAGTTTACAACGAGGTTTGAAATATGCATAAATATGAATGAAAATGTTATGAAAGCGCAGTCGTCATCAAGCCAGGCGTCTTTCCAAAAGCATTTACTGCAAATATGGCTGGCTATTTATGTGGACTCAGGCGTACAAAAAGTATTTCCATTTTTGGTCTTTTGAGCACCCGTTATAAAGGCAATTTGCAGTGAGCCACATCAAGTCCTACCAGGTTTATTGATGTAGTACCCAGTCATAATGAATGAACAATGCAGAGTAATGCAGTGTTCAGTTTCTTTGTGCCAGCAGGGTTTTTTTAGAGGTGATATTTGCGGTATTTTGCCTTAGTGTGTACCAGTTTTGTACTGTGAGGATATTTCACCATATCTCTTGTTATGTTGAGGAATTACAGAAGTAAAATAGCAATCTTATACTTATTAAAGTGTTATCTTTTTACAGTACTGTTAACTGTGTTAACGCACAATATTATTTTCCCTTTTTCATATTTTCAGCTCAGTACTTTGCTACCACCATGGTTATTGTTGGACTTTCAGTAATAGCCACAGTTTGGGTGTTACAGTACCACTATCATGACCCTGATGGAGGCAAAATGCCAAAATGGGTGAGTACTCAGATAAGGGTAAATGTATGTTTGCATGCCTATTTAAGTAGTTGGCAATGAGAATTTAAAGAAGCTTAAATCAGTTTTAGGACATTTTTGTATAATGCATAAGCAACATCTGCCTCAATAAGAAATCAAAATATTAGAGTAGCAGAATTTTGTTGACTTCAACTAAAATGGTGTATAACACAATATTGTGTGTGTGTGTGTGTGTGTGTGTGTGTGTGTGTGTGTGTGTTTGTGTGGGCCAAAGACACGTGTGATACTGCTGAACTGGTGCGCGTGGTTCCTGCGCATGAAGCGTCCGGGCGAAGACCGCGTGCGCTCAGCGTGCCACAACAAGCGCCCTCGGAGCAGCCTGTCCAGCGTGGACCTGAACGTCAGCAGCAGCGGCCCCCAGTCCACCAACGGCAACATGCTGTTCATCGGCTTCCGCGGCATGGACAGTCTGCACTACGCCACCTCGCCCGACTCTGGCGTCATCTGCAGCCGGCTGATGGGCACCGGTGACGATGAAGTCCTGCTGCCGGGCGGCCAGGCCTCCTCGTCGTCCGTTAGCAGCGCCGAACCCGACCTGGCCAAGATCCTGGAGGAGGTGCGTTACATCGCCAAGCGTTTCCGCGACCAGGACGAGGAGGAGAGTTTGTGCAATGAGTGGAAATTTGCCGCCTCGGTGATTGACCGCCTATGCCTGATGGCCTTCTCGCTCTTCACCACTCTGTGCACCACGGGCATTCTCATGTCTGCTCCCAACTTTGTGGAGGCCATATCTAAAGACTTTTTTACCTGATTTTGTGTCGCAGTTTTAAGCCATCTTTTAGGTCATCCCTGTCTACACAGTTGTAGCATTAACAGGCCTGAAAGTCAGTCAAATGACAATATTATACTTTAATTGTGCTGATAATTTGTGATAGATTTGTTTTTAAATGGGAGCTATTCTTCGGGAGCTAGTCTTTTAGAGGGAGCACACAAGCATCCAACCATCCATTAATGTAATCTCCATTATACGTGCACAAACATTAACAATTGGTTCAATAGGATACCCAAATTATAACTCTAATCTGCCTTAGATCCTGAACACCATTTTTATTTCATTCAAAAAATGGAGAAGAAACTGGGACTCTTTTGCTATGGCTCTGCTGTTGATACATGAATTGGCTAACTGCTGAAAGAACAGCCTCCTGCATCTAGAATGCATAAAAAGCACACAGAAAAGTTGGCAAAAGATGGGACAAGTTACTCAAATTGAGCCTAAGATTGTTTTTAAACCCAAGTATGTTTAAATGTACAGCATATGGTAAACCAGCCTAATATAAGACTTTCATCAAACTAAATACTTTTATTTCATCGATACAAAATACTATTGTCAGTGTGACTCCTAACATCCCACCTACACACATTAAAAACATCTTTATATTACAAGCAGCAGCATTCATGTTATTGATGGTTGTGATATGTACTGTATGAATCTGTGGTTTTAGTTGTGAAGTGATTTTTTTGTATTGTTCACTGGAGTGCTAGATTTCTGATTAGATTATGTTACTGATGTTTATGTCAGCTATACTGAAAGTTACTAATCATAAAAGACAGTGTCATTCAAATGTGTGACTATATTTCAGTTGAAGAACACATTTAGTGTAACTACGTCACGCTGATATACCTTATCTGTGACAGGTAAATAATCACTGTTGTTTCTCTTTAACCTGACAAATATATAGCACTTTACTAAACTCACACTATATACTTCCTGTCCAATGCATATAACTTAATCTAAAGTTTTGCCCATCTGATCAAATGCATGTCACATAGACATTATTTGTCTGCTCACTTACAAAATATGCTGTACAAATGTGAAGCTTTGGGAGGACACGTGATTAAAGTAGTGAATACAGTAGAGCCTCTTGAGATAACTGTCAATAAAGTAAAAGAGGCATAGTGTAGTGCAGGCTCCAGAGACTCATGGACTGCATTATTTTACTTAACCTGCTAAACCTACTTAACGCATTACTCATAAATAATCAGTTCCATCAATCTGTACTGTATCGGTTTTGTCAAAATCAGAAATAAATGTATTTTTCTAGGCCAGAGCGTATCTGACTGACTCTGTTTCTGGTGCATCAATATCTCCGCATGCCAAAAAATCATAATTAACTATAACTATACAAACAATAGTTTACAGTTTGTATGGAATAAATAAACAACAAGCATGAGCATGTGTCTTGCCAGAAGAAAGAAGTGGTTTGAGGATGAGGATGAAGCTCATTCATTCTATGAGATTCATCTTTCACTTTTCTATATGAAGTTAAATAGACAGATGTAGTTATATTAGAAATGTATGTGTTATATTTCAGGATGGAGAAGGCAGGGTGCTGCAGATAACATATCTCAACATAAGAGTGTTCTTGTTTTATTCCTTTTACATTCCTTTTGGACTTACAAAAACAAACTCCTGAGTTTGTGTAGTGTACAGACAGATGAGTTTTCACTTTGCAATTTGGCAGCTAATTGCCTCTGAAATTGTTCAGTAGTTTGCAAATGAGGCAAATCGAGTTCATTTCCAGTTTTCCACTATCCTAACAAAGAAATGTAAATGGCAATTGTTCTAATGACTTTTGCATCGTAAAACTGTGCAGATTGCACTGATTTCTCACTGTGCACAGAAGACATAAAGTTTTACACATGAAATTGCATGGGTCTGCAGTGCTTGGGTAAGGCCCCATGCTTTGGATCTTTCAATTTGTTCTTTTAATTTGAAGTTCTTTATTCAATTTCCTTTGGTCCCTTTTATTGAGATATAGTTTATACATTTCAAAACGAAACATATTTCAGTGAACAAGAATATCACCAAAGCAAAAAGGGTTTTTGGATTTGTACACAGAGCAAAAGTCTTTTATTAAAGAGAAAGAGTGGGATATTCAATATTGTTTTGTTCAAACTTATTGCTGCAAACAAATAACATGTAATTGGTTTCAAAGACTAGGTAAATCCATAATAGGCCTAGTTTTGGAGGGTCTCCTAGAGTTTAAATCAAAGCCTAAGTCTTTTAGTCAATATTTTTAACAGCAATATTAAAGTCCAAATGAATTCAGAAGCCATAACACTGTGTGGAATGGAAACAGGAAATGCAAGTTAAGGTGAAACAATTGTGGTAGAAAAAAAAGGTAGTAAACTGAGCATGATAAAACGTCATTGACCCTTAATTTTGAGGTCACATTTGACATCTTTTGAAGGTTAACAGCCCTGAAAAATCAGATTTTCATCATGGGATATTTTTGCACACTTTGTTTTTTTTTCTTCCCCTAGAGACAGAAAGATATGGTCCTTAGTTATGGTACTTGGCTTAGTTGCACATGAGAGATCCATACACAATTTCTGTTGCTACAGCTGTGGCCTTTTGTTCCTTGTTTTCATTCTCACAAAGTCTGTAATTCTGCTTTCAGTATAAAAGAAAGTGGAAAAGATACGTGGAAATGTGCTGGATATTTTTTAGGATATAAAGCCCATCGTAACTTGTTTAGAAATATCTTTAGAAAATGTATAATTAGTAAACACATATACTTTTATCTATTAAAAAATACACCTTCCTCTTTGCTTTTGTGTAGGCCTATACATTTTAAAGATGTTTGATCCAATAAAGCAAAACTAGACCAACAATGTTTGCATAGTATCCCAACAGTTGCAATTGATGGAATAATTTGTGTGGTGAGCACTGTGGGATTGCAGCTGGGACTCACAGTAATTTGTTTATAGCGTAACTGCGCAAAATAAATAACAACAACAACAAAAATCCACATTCATATAATCCATATCTACAACTTGAAAAGCAATACTGCCATCTGGTGACAGAATAGGCCTCCAGCCCTTGTTATACTACAGTAATGCTACACAATAGGCCAATTTCACAGCAGTAATTTTCCAAGGGAAATCCTATGTGTTATTAATGTCAACAATAAAATTGAGTGTAGCAGAATCAAACCCATAATTTTGGATTTCATTATTAACACCTTTGCTTGAATAATAAACATTTTTTCATTCTCTTTTCGGAACCATTTTTCCACAGTGCAGCTTGCGGAAGGAAATAAACTTTAGACGCACCATGTGCAACAACATTATGATTCCGTGTAGATTTCCTGAAGTGGTTTACCCACAAGGTTTACAACGTAGCACAACAACGTCATTTGTAAAGTTTACTAACCTTTGTGCCTCAACATTGCGACTAAATATGTCTGAAGCTTTACTTCGGTGGTGCGTCGACCAGTTACACAACAGCTTTGGTTTGGAGGCGTGCGATGACATTGTTCAGTGAGTGAAATTATTTTTTGTGCTTGCTTATGAATCTGTCATTTTCCCACCAACGTTAGCTAACGTTAACATCTGTGCCAGCTAACGTTAGTTCGACTAAACTCACGATGGGGAAGGTGATGATTTGTCATGATAATATATGACAAGAATGTTACATGACAAATAATGTTATAATGCCGACCTACTTGGACACAAGAGGGATGTCTTCTTAATGGTATGCTGGTAAAGCAGTTTGCTTTATTTCTATGACAAGTTTAACGTTTCGTGCCTGTGATGTTCTTAATTAGATATATCTTGTCAATTGACACGGCTGAGGAAATAGCTGAATATGTTGGGGATTTGCTCGGAGGGACGGACGGGAAGAAGAAACTGTTCATTGATGAGCTAGTGAGAAGATGGAGGAGTGTCCAACAGGGAATCCCTGAAAACCCAAATCTCATTTCCATGAGGGTGTCAACAGGTATACTATCTACCCCAAGAAACCTATTTGTGCGGTGAGTTGTTGTTAACGTTAGTGTTCTTTGATTCTTCTTTTGGTAAGGCAGTGTCCACATTGTCTCTGTAGATATTCCAGACATGACCAAAGACACACAGAAGAAGTCAAAACGGAAAGGACGAAACAAGCAAGAAGTTATAACTATCAATCAAGCAGAGCCTGAACCAGAGGTGGTTAAAACACCTATCGACCTACTCAAGGTAACTGTCAAAACCACACCCAACAACAGCCAGTCTCAGTATGTTTGATGCAGACGTTGGATGTCAGTCTTGGTTTTTTTGTTTGTTTGTTTTTATTCTTGCAGGCCCAGGAGAACAACGGTTCGTCCTCTGGAAAGAAGAAGACCAAATATGTAAATTTGTATGCTAAAGAGGGTCAGGACCACCTGGCGATTCTCCTACCAGGACGGCATGCTTGCGAGTGTCTGGCACAGAAACATAGCCTCATCAATAACTGCATGACATGTGGGCGCATCATTTGTGAACAGGAGGGATCAGGTCCCTGCCTCTTCTGTGGCAGTTTGGTGAGATCTTCATGATACAGAATAGATATCACTCTGTCATACCTCTGGTTGTACAACATATATGGGGATTGATGTTTTATATGTATTAAAAAGTCCTTACACCTGTTCTACCTTTACAGATGAATACTGTAGTCTAGTTAAGAGAGTAAAATTAAATCTAAGTCTATGTAATATGGCTTTGTTTTATTGTATAGCACAGCATAGGCCAAACTGTTTTATTTTTTTTAAGCCCTTGCGGATTCTTTTTACCTTTTTAGTTGTTTCGCTTCCAGTATCTGGGATATAAGGCATAACACATTTATTCACAATGTAGTGTCATTATTCACAATGGCAGGTTTTAATAGTGCTTTCTTTAATTTAAATAGAGTCTCCAGAGACTTTAGGTTAATTAAATATAGTGATAACTGTACAAAATTACTATTACACAATTATATAATATATTTTCTAAAAAGTTGTCTTATCTGTTTGTATGGTTTTGCTTACATTGTATTAGGTTTGTACAAGAGAAGAACAAGAGATTCTTCAGAGGGACTCTAATAAAAGCCAGAAACTGCGAAAGAAGCTAATGGGAGGTAAAGCATTACAGTTTTAAATTCCATAAACACTTCAGCTTCACTTCAGCAGTTTGTCTGTCTTGGATTTTCAAGAATTTCCAACATTATTATTCAGCAAGTTACCTCATAGACTGTGTGTGTGTGTGTGTGTGTGTGTGTGTGTGTGTGTGTGTGTTTTTGTGTGTGTGACAGAACGACTGGTGCCATCTGAGAGCATGGACTATCTCCCCCACCAGGAGGTTAAGATCAAAGCCGGGTTGGAGAAAGCCATACAGCACAAAGACAAGCTGCTTGAGTTTGACAGGAACAGGTACGCTGTTCATCGCTTTGTGACCTTTTGTAGTTTTCCATGTACCACCCAGGCGAGGGAGTAAGGGAGAGAGCACATCCTCAGAAAACACCACATCATGACAGGTCAGGATATTGTGCTACATGTACTGGTCTGGACAGGAGAGGTGCACAGGCTTTATTATCCTTATCTATCTGCAAGACCTTTTAAAGCAGGGCTAAGCATTGTTCTGTTTTTTTCTCTCACAAGCTCTTTCTAAAGACCGCTGTATTGCATTGTATTTCACTGCATTCTATTGGAGGCGGTCCGCGCTGCTGAACATTGCAAGTG
Source organism: Limnothrissa miodon (assembly GCA_017657215.1). NCBI lineage: Eukaryota > Metazoa > Chordata > Actinopteri > Clupeiformes > Clupeidae > Limnothrissa > Limnothrissa miodon. Next base: position 240,006 of record JAGFZM010000303.1, on the reverse strand, counting down.
CTGTATCTACTGCTATAGGCCACAGTGGCGCATTCTACACCGTTCTTTCGCTGTGTAATGACTCATTTTGGCATCCTAAACAGTATGAAACTGATTAATTAAATGAAAAATGTTGTATAGTGGGTCTTTAAATAGGTTTTGTATTTAGCCATTTCTTGTCAAATCCCTTCATAAGTTTTTAAGAGGTTTTACATCATACCACAACCACCAAGACCAACCATTTCCTCCTTGTCCCTTCTCATCTCTAGTGTACGGCGGACACAAGTCTTGGACGACGAGTCGGACTACTTTGCGTCGGACTCCAACCAGTGGCTGTCCCCAAACGAGCGGAGCGCTTTGCGCAAACGGGAGGAGGAGCTGCGTGAGATTAGACATGCGTCGCGCAAAGACCGCAAGATCACGCTGGACTTCGCTGGTCGCACGGTGACCGAGGAAGATGGGAACCTGAAGCAATATTATGAAAAGTGTGTACATCTCCTAATGATGTCCTGCTGCAAATGTAGGTCTAGACTGCATGTGACTGGTGCTGTTTTTTATAAAACAGAGTGATGAGGCTAATATGAATTTAGATTTATAGATATTTTAAAAATATTTAATGGTCTACAACCGTTGACTTAACTTAGATTTAAGTTTGACCAAGGTATAATATTGGCAACATGCAAAGTTATATTTTAGCTAAACTAAAGTAATAATTTGACTTTCTCTAGGGCGGAATTCTCCGATAAGCGCGTGAATCTGTTTTTACGCAATTTCATTTAAGCTCCTTTGTACTGCGCGTATTCTCCACTTTAGGTGCTTGCTCCTCCTACAGCGCTTAACTCAAATTCCAGGCGGGTTTAGGAACAGGGGCTTTACTAACTCAAAATGAAGGCAGTCTCTGTGCCAAGGTGGCTATCAGGAAAACATGGAATAAGGACTTTCGGATAAACCATGAAAAAGCAGTTGTAGTCGACAGAAAGTGCAAACCATGACTTTAAATTGGAATAGGCATATCACATGACAAGATTAAACGCCTTTGCCTGTAAGCTAAGCTATCAAAGTTAAAGTAAGACCACAAATCAATTAACACATTGACATAATATTTCATCCACTGCAAAACGTTTGTGAATACAATTGAACAATACAATTTCATTGAATTCATAAACTGTATGCAATAACAAAAATAAGACCAGCGAAAAACATTTAAAATGTGCTCCTTCTACCTTAGCCTGTTTGTTCCATGGAGGACAAGGAGCAAAAATAAAGATAAGATTGTAGTCACACACAAAAAACAATCTCATTGAAAGTGATGTCATTTCGAAATTGTGCACTTCTCAAAATACTACGAAATCCGTTGTGTGATTTTAAGATTATGCAGTAGAACTCCCTGGAACAACCCAGATCCCAGAATCGCTTGTGACCTTGATGATCACCGCCCGGTTTAGTGGATCATTGCTGCGAAAGCATAGCTGATTTGCTCCAAAGGTCTCACGGTCCTCAAAAATTAAAACCAAAATGCTAGTCCTGCACTGCCTTGCTTCAGTGGGATTTGGAGCAAATCAGCTATGCTTTCGCAGCAATGATCCACTAAACCGGGCGGTGATCATCAAGGTCACAAGCGATTCTGGGATCTGGGTTGTTCCAGGGAGTTCTAAGGTAGAAGGAGCACATTTTAAATGTTTTTCGCTGGTTAACAAGTGCTAAATTATTTATTTCTTATTTTTGTCATTGCGTACAGTTTATTAATTCAATGAAACTGTATTGTTCAATTGCAAACGTTTTGCGGTGGTTGAAATACTATGTCAATGTGTTAATTGATCTGTGGTCCTACTTTGAGTTGATAGATGAGAAAGGCGCGTAAATGAAATCGCGCAAAAACAGACTTACGTGCTTATCGGAGAATTCCGCCCTATGTGCGTAAGCCACACAGAATGATAACAAAATACAACATTCCTTGTGCAAAACGAACGTGTGCCCCAACAAAGTATGCACACATATACATTACATTATTAATCCATAATCAATTAAAGAAACAATATTTATATTTGTATTATTTAATGACAAAAGCACTGATTGTATTACTGTCATAAGCTCTCTAAAAAATATTTAAATAAGGCTGTTTACCTCAAACCAAGAATTTTGTATAGCAATGCCAATTATTTTAAAAGCTTTTCTACTCTAACCTCAAAGTGCGTAGCTTCACAGTCAGTCACTTGCATACTCAGTAATTTGCTATTGTGTCAAATCACTACCAGATTAGATGAGACTATCCAGGCCATGAATGCTGGATCTGTGGGCCAGACCAGCAGGAGGCCAGAGCGGGCAGAGGGTGAGCCACTCAGAGATCTGGTCAACCCCAACATCCTCCAGGCCGCACCACAGGTGGGTTACAGGTTTTTGCTATATAGGGTCAAGCATGTGTCTATGACAGGTCTGTTCAGTTCAGTTTTTACAAAAATTTTTCAAAAAGTGTATAATTTACTGTTCTTTAGTTGTCCATTCTACCTAGATACCAAGGTTTTTCAGATCAGAGGAATGTGTTTTTGTGTGTGCATGTGTGAGTACATTGGTACATTACATCCAGCATGATTCCACTGACGACTGCTTCCGTCTCTGTTCATAATTCACAAATTCATAATTCGAAAACATTTGTACACTCAGCAAAAAAACATGACTATAGCCTTGTGATGTGGGCTAGAATGCAGCCTGTTTTTGATGGTGGTTTGGCTTGGGTTGAGAAGAGAGAGTCTCTGAATGCATTCCCATGTCAAAGACCATAAAAACAGAGCAATATCGTACAAAGACTGCCTGCAAGTTCAGTTTTCACTAGTTTTGTACTTTAGCCATAAGTTATGGCATTATTATTCTCAGCACTGGGAGAGGGAAAAAGAGGATTGTAATCAGGTCCCTCTATCTGTCTGTGTGTCAGTTCATACAAATTAAAAATGCATGCATGTTACATGACTATACACGCCAGGGGTCTGTAACAGAGTTGTGGGTGCTGCACTTGACACCAAAGCACACTCTGATATTAACATCGTCATACTGTGTGTGTGTGTGTGTGTGTGTGTGTGTGTGTGTGTGTGTGTGTCTGTCTGTCTTCGTCTCAGTGGGTGGATGTGAGTGGCGGTGGGGGCTCCCATAAACCCCAGCAGGCTAAGGCCTCAGGGGCGAAGCAGCAGCAGACCCAGGCCCCGGAGCGCTCTCGGCTGCGGCTGCAGGACGCGGAGCTCCAGCAGATGGCCGACGGTGGCTGGTGCCTCAGCATGCATCAGCCATGGGCCTCACTCCTGGTCAAGGGCATTAAGAGGTACAGTACAGCACCAGCCCAACCCCAGGTCTTTAATAGGGGAAATACGATGGGATTCAATCCATAAGACTGTTGCTTGAGGTCACAGGGTGCCATCCATAGGGGAAAAAACATCAAGGAAGTTCGATCCAATATAGACCTAAAAGCAGAGTAGCAGCTACTGTAATGTTAACTCAATAAGGCATCGGAATTTTAAATGAAAAGTGTGTTTCTTTGCCCCATTCAGTTAGTGTTAGCTGGCAGTTCCCTATTTGGTACATCGTATCCAATTTTCTTTTCACTTCAGTGACTTTGACCAACAGGGCTATGGATTGATTCTCACTGGACGTCTTCTTTGATGCAACTAGGGTATGTGATAATGACATTTTGTCAGTGGTGTCCAATTGTCAGTGATGCACAGCTGTACACCACTGACAGTACCACTGTGTACAACTGTACTATTTTTAGTAATTGTAGTATGGCACACTTTGCACATAAGATTTTGTTAGGTGAGCAATAGCAAAAAGAATGGCTTGTCATGGATAGGCCCACAGATTTGTAGAGAGAGACTAAAATAAATGCTGCATTTGCCTGCAGTCACTATAATACATGCAGTAAGAGAAAATTGAATTATTACCTTAGTCCGGCTGAAATTAAACTTGCAAGTATATAACTTTGTCTGACTAACCAGAGTACTTGTAATCGGACTATGACTGCCAGAAATCTAATGCGACTTAAAAGTCAAATTTCTCTTAGCAAGGTCTGGAAGCTACTCACTTCATTATTATTTGCCGATGTCTTCTACTTTCTGATAAACTCTCTTTACCACGAGACTCATGCCTTTCACTTGTAACACTGCGAAACAGTACAGCAAAAATTAAGGATGTGTGATAATCCATGCACATAATAAACAGTATATCCTAGAAGTTCAGGATTACCATGCACAGAGGGGAAAAGCAGGCACATGTAAACATATATTGTTTGTGTGTGTGTTTGTGTGTTTGTATAGAGTGGAGGGCCGGTCATGGTACACCTCTCATCGAGGACGCTTGTGGATTGCGGCTGCTGCCAAAAAACCTACTCCTCAGGAAATTGCACAGGTCGAAGCCATGTACCGGCAGATCTACAAGAAAGGTACTTGACATCTCTGTCCAGTTAGTTTATTATGGTCAAACACAGACCATCATCAGGATTGGTAATGGCAAATGTTATTTTGCAGATGCGCCATGACAGTTCTTTAAATAAATTATGCTTTAAAGGGCACATTGTTACGCTTTTAATTCTCTTTAAATTGGCACATACTTAGAAGTTGGGTAATTGCACTTGGTGATGTCTCTTTTTTATTATTTTGAGCGTGTCTATGAAGACGGGGTGAGATAATTGTTCTGGAATGTTCTTTTGTTTGGCGTCTTTGCAGCCCCCCAGTTCCCTCAGGAGTACCCGACCGGCTGCCTGCTGGGCTGTGTGCACATGACCGACTGCCTCTCCCAGGACCAGTTCAGAGAGCAGGTCAGCCGCCTCCTCTCCCCCAAGCACAAATCCCCCCTTTTTTTTTCTTCTTCCTTTCTTTCTCTGTCATTCATGCGTTTACTCCCCCCTCCCCACCCCACCCCTCCTTCCTTTCCCCCTACTCCTTCCTCACACCCTCTCATTCTTTTTCACTTCTTTCTCTCTTCCCCTTTTTATGACCTTTATTCACTCAGTCGCTCTCTCTCACTGTGAATGTCATTCATTTTTTTTTCTGTGTGTGTGACTCACCCCCGCCGCCTCAAAAACACTCTGTAAATAGAAGACTTCCTCTTTAGCTCGCTAAGTCCCAAAACAAGGAGCCTGTGGTTGCCTGGATTGCTGTTGTGCCCATAACCTCAGCTAATAGCGTTAGTGCTGTTATGACATGCCTGCCCACTGCCCACTCACTCTTCGAAGTCATTTAGACGGTTGTTTACATCCCAAGCACCATCGCCAATCCAGACCTGTAGGAACTTTTGCAAGTTTGTAGATTCCAACTGGAGTGCTTGGCTGTCTGTTAGACTAGACAGAGGACTACTGGAGAAATTTGAAGGTGTGTTAACAAGGCCAGAGAAGTGGAAATATGTCTTCTGTCATGGTTGTGTGGTTTTAGATGCTAATGAAACGGCATTCCATTTTTTTCCCCCTCCGCTGTCTGGAGCGCTTCAGTGCTTGGAGAGACATACTTTCCCTAAACACCAGCTGCTGGAATGACCTGCACTTTCCATAACTCCTCTAATGTCTTGTAAATGAGGCGTTTTAACTGTCGAAGGCCTCTGTAAATGCCTGAAATGCTTTTGACAGTGTCTTTACTGTTACCACAGACATGAGTGAGAAAAGGGGGGAAAAAAAAGTCCTGACGTGTCTGCTTCACTGAGCTTTTGAAGGTCTGCGCTTGTCACTGGATGTGAGCAGGAAATGTATCTTTGTTTCCCAAGTATGATTGACAGCCAGAGACTTTCCCTTTTGTGCAATCAAGTCTGCCAGCAGTGAGCCACCGGCCGCACTCAGTGAGCCACGTGCCCATTCTCGCCACCAGATGGCAGAGCGCTCCACCGTCCTCCCGGCCGGGAGCAGCCATCTTTGATTCTGCCACTACACTAACATGTCGTCTTGAAACATGCCCACAGGAGACCCTGATAATTGCCTCTCACTCCCAGGCAGGCGCTTGCTCTTCAGCTACAACCTCGATGTTTGCTGTCAGCGCAGCCCTCCTGCCTGCCCCCTTTCCTCAGGCGCCTTTTTCTTTTTTACACAGTGTCTTTCTCTCTTTCTGTCTTTTTTTTCTTTCTTTTTTTTTTAGCCGCACAAGTGTTTGCTTTTATTTTCTCCTGTCAGCGCATCTTGGAGGGGCTTGTTTTTTTGCGTCGACGGAGGTGAGCCGAGGGCAAGGCGACGTGACGCCCGCTCCGGCTCCTTGATTAATTATAAATCAGTGGAGTCCGCCGCAGCTTGGTTTCAGCCTTTAATCTCCAGCCTTTCATCCTTGTTAAATGTCGAGTAGCACCCACCCCCACCACCACCACCACTACAACCACCACCACCTTAGCTCGCAGTACCACACAGCACAGCAAAGCACAGCACAGCTCATCACACCACCTCCATCGCCCGAGCCACACAGCCACACATTGATAGATCGACCCCCAGACGGCAGCACCAGCAGAGGAGCCATCGTGTTCATTTTCATGTTACATCTGCTCCCTCTCACCGCGAGACGAGACTAGACGAGAGAGGTGCTCGGCGAGCTGCTGCACGGTTAGATGGGCCACTTTTGTCAGCCAACAGATGGCTCGTAACAGGGAGCAGGCATGAGGGGGAGAAGGAGAGAGCGACGAGTGAGGGAGCGAGTGAGAACGACAGACCGACCGAGAGAGGGAGACAGCTCTGAGGAAATCCCGTCCAATATATGATAGGGCCCAATCGGCAAAATGATTATCGCCTTCACTCCCATTTTGTAATTTTGCAGCAGTCGATTTTTTGCTCCCTATGCATCTTGATGTGTGCAATTTCTGTGAGGGTTTTAGTGGTGATGAGAAATGGTGAATGATTGTCACCTAGCTGTGCGTAACAGCAAGGCGTCTCTCTCTATCACTCACACATTCGGTGTGCTTACTCACACACACTCACAGACTTTCACCTCTGCTGTTGTGCTCAGTTTGTTATGCTACAGACATGTGACAATGACTGTGTAAACATCCTGTAATGTCACTGCCTGCCTCTCTCTGTCTCTCTCCCTCTCCTCTATCTCTCTTGTTTTTTTCTCCATTTCCTCTCTCTTTCTCTCCTCTCTCTCTACCGCCTCTCCTCTCACTTGTTCACATTAGTCTTAATGAGATATTGACATAGGTGGCGGTGTCTGAATTATACTCTGTCTTTTTTTTCTCCCTGTGATGTATAAACAGGCTTTGATTTAAATGTAATTGTTCCGCTTGTCGTTAGATTGCCTTGAAGTGTTGAGTCTGTGGGTGGGAGAGGTGATGACAGCTTTGAGGACCCCCCCCCCCCCTCCTCCTTCCTCCCCATCACTTTGTAATGCGTTTATGCGTTCTCACTGAAGCATTCAGATAATGGACGTGGTTTATGGTTGGGGTGAGGTTAATGGCACAGCCATGCATTTTGACTGAACGAGCAGTAGGATGAGTCGACTGCAACCTACACTGTTACAAACAGGATTGTTTTGTTCACGAGTAATAGGAGTGTCAGGATTGTTTTCATTAATGTTTTTTTTTTTTAATCCATTTTGTGGATGTTTTTTTTAAGGTGGTGGATTAAAGGGTGTTGATTGTTTACTCTGAGTGCAGAAAGTAACAAAGTCCAAGAGGCTGGAGGCTGTGGTTTCATTGGTAGCTGTGCTGGTGGAATCTGTCTGTCTAGAGCCCCTCTTGTTTGCCTGCCCTGCTTGCCTCTTCTGCGCTCCCCGTGGCCATTATCCCCGCACCATTCCCCCCTCTGATCCCCTTTCTGGGGTCATAAAATGTGTGTGTGTGTGGAGGAGCGGGGGCGCGGGGGCCTGGGTGAGCACTCCCTCCACCCCTATCCCCCCACCCCTTCGTTCTCTCTCTGTCTCCTCTTCTCTTCCCTTCTTTTCTCTCAGTCCACAGCAGCCCCCTTTCATCATGTGTTTGAGTTCTCAGCACCAGGGACGAACCATAAATCCTGGCTGAGACAGAAGAGAGAGAGAGAGAGAGGGAGGGAGGGAGGGGTGAGGAGCCGAGAGAGAGAGGTGGGGAAGGAGGGGTCGGGAGCCGGGAGAAAGAGATAGAGAGAGAGAGAGAGAGAGAGAGGTAGAGCGGGAGGGGTGGGGAGCAGAGAGAAAGAGAGAGAGCCCTGTGACTTAACTGCCTACTGCATGCCGTTGTTCACCTTTGTCTCCTGCTCAACCACCCACTCAAAGAGATTTTGCTCACTGGCGCTGGGAAGCAGCAGTGCTTCAAGCCAGTCGACGGGGGAGGGAAAATGGAGAGTGTGTGCATGTGTTTGAGAGGCTGAAAATGCTCTTTTTCGCTCTCTCTCTGTTTCTCATTCTTTTGCTCTCTCTCTCTTTTTCTCTCTTTCCCCCTCTGCTTCTCATTTTCGCTGTGTTTTCTCACTCTTTTTTCCACCCAGAGACAGCCAGGCGCACACACACACACACACACACACACACACACACTCACAGGCACTGAGTCTGATAATGGGTTGAGGCAGAGAGGAGCAGGAGCAAAGCACTAGCCTTCTGTTTGTTTGGAGAGAATTGTAATAGTGTTGCTGCATTTATTAGTCTGTTCGCTGGCGTATTGACCCAGCCCCTCCCAACCCTTACTGGATTCCCTTCCCCCTCACCATTCCTCCTCCAACCTCTCCCCCAGATCTCGTCCACTTTGGAATGAAGACAGAGAGCCTACCTGCCACAAAGGCTTCTGGGAGCTGCCCCTGAGCTGCTCACACATGTAAAAGCTGGGCTATTAGCTATCTGAATAGACAGGATTCTCTCAATCAAAACGTAGCTTAGACTTAGATTAGTTCGAGCTTAGTCCTTGTCCAAGGTGTAAGAAGCCCACCCATTGTGTTTCATAGTCATTCGAAATGGTGTGCTGTAGCCAATTGATGGGGAAATATGGAAGAATAGATCCCTTTCCATCAATCAATGCAAACTGATGCTCCCTCAAGGCTATATCACGTTTGCTCTCAGCTAAGTGCCTAGGATGGATAGATAGTTAGATACCTTATTAATCTAGAAAGGAATTTATGTGTTTCATTTTCCATTTTCAGATGAATCCAAGGCACACTGTTCAGAACTGGTACGGTAAATTAATGTGGGGAAGGAGTGCATCCGCAACAATGTAATACAACATCATATATACATTATACATATATTGTATTATATTATATTATATTATGTATCATATTATATATTGTAATATATTTGCATAGGCATAGTAACACATGATATAATCATATTACAACATGTATGGTTTGATAAACAAGAGTAAAATGTTAAATAAACATTAGTAGAAGGTTAAGTTGTGCATATAGGGCTAATATAGTCGGTAAATTAAGACAATCTGGTGCAGTTAATCTTGAAAATGACAGAAAATTACCCCAATACACAGCTGTAGCCGGTGAGTGTTTATGTACAGATTCCTGTTGTCTCAGATGAAAAGAAGTTGCAGAATAGATAACAGATGGCTGGCATGAATTATCGTTGGGAAAGCAATAGGTCACAAATAAGACAAATGCTTATCTGTTAAACCTTTTAAGAACAATGGATACGGGTGTAAGGATGCACAGTTTGAATAGAGGGCTCCCTGAGTGAAGAGTTTATTGTTTGCTAGTCCCCAGACAGTGTGATGGGGATATGTTTTCCTTCCCATTTTATGGAGATGAAAGTGTGTGTGTGTGTTTACGATGAAAACTTAACGTTTTTAAGAAGGTGAAGTGCATCTGCTTTGTTATTAGTTTTCAGTGGAGTATTTTTAAGGCTACATGGTTTGTTGAAGAAAGCATTAGTGAGGATGGAAAGAAGAGGAGGACCATTTCTCCTTGAGTGCAGCTGGATCTGGTATTGATCTGTATTGACTAATCAAAGGCAGGTAGTCTGCTCAGACAGTCATTATGTCAGTACCACACACTTACACCCCTCCCTTAGCCTACCCTTATAGGGCAACCACCGGGGAGTCTAGGTGTGTGTGTGTGTGTCTGTGTGTGTGTGTGGTGTGTGTGTGTGTGTGTGTGCGCTCACGCACGCTCATGCTCTTAGTTTACCACTAGGAAGCCATCTCGCAGGAAATTGAGAATCAGTCAATTTTTCTGCACAGCACTGTTTGCCCGGGGGAGACGGGGGAGTTACCTGTCAGCAAAGACACAGAGGCTGTCATGTCCCCAGGTCAACCTCCTAATGGCCTGATGCGCAGCGTGACTAATGGGAAGACTGACCTCAAATAATCATCATTCATAAACATAAAAGATACATGTGCTCGTGTTCAAATGCACATGCTGTGCCGGATGGCCTACCCCTGCTGACCGGCCCACCAGCACCAACTAACCAACCAACCTCTTGCAATCCATAGCTCCAACTATCACACCAGCTATCACACATGTGATCAACGCTTCACTATCAACAGGAATCTTCCCTTCTGCATTCAAGCATGCTCAGGTAACACCTCTACTCAAGAAACCCTCTCTTGCTCCCGACCAGGTGGGAAACTACAGGCCGGTCTCTCTCCTTCCGTTCCTTGCAAAAACTATTGAAAGGGCGGTATTCAAACAGGTTACTGAATTCTTGAACCAACAGAATCTACTCGACCACAACCAATCTGTCTTTAAGAGCGGCCACTCCACTGAAACAGCTCTACTATCTGTGGTTGAAGCCTTAAAAGAAGCCAGAGCGGAATCAAGGTCATCTGTACTCATCCCGCTTGACCTGTCAGCTGCGTTTGATACGGTAAACCACAGTATTCTATTGTCTATACTGTCAAACATGGGCATCAAGGGTGATGCATACTGCTGGTTCGAATCCTACCTCACTGGGCGACTGTTCAAAGTGTCCTGGCTAGGACACACCTCTGCGCCTTACCACCTTGCTACTGGAGTACCCCAAGGATCTGTGTTGGGTCCCCTTCTTTTCTCCATCTATACCACTTCCTTGGGCCAAATCATCCGCCAGCACGGCTTCTCCTACCACTGCTATGCCGATGATACCCAGCTCTATCTGTCATTCTCACCCGATGACCCAACCATCCAAACGCGAATCTCGGATTGCCTCTCTGACATCTCTACATGGATGCAAGACCATCATCTCCAGCTGAACCTCTCAAAAACCGAGCTGCTGGTCCTCCCAGCTAAACCAACTTTTCATCACAACATTTGCATCAACTCTGGCTCCTTGTCTCTTGCTCCCTCACGGGTAGCCAGGAACCTAGGTGTTATGATTGACGACCAGCTAACCTTCAATGACCATGTTGCTTCTGTTGCCCGGGCCTGCCGCTTCGCACTATTCAATATCAAAAAGATCAGACCATACCTAACTCAACAAGCCTCCCAATTGCTGGTTCAAACTATGGTCCTCTCACGCCTTGACTACTGCAATGCCCTTCTGGCAGGACTTCCTGCCTGTGCCGTCAAGCCACTTCAGATGATCCAAAATGCTGCGGCGCGTCTCATCGTCAATCAGCCGAAGAGGACGCATGTCACCCCTCTGCTAATCGAGCTCCACTGGTTGCCTCTGGCGGCTCGCATCAAATTCAAATCACTGATGCTGACTTACAAAGTGCTTAGAGGATCTGCCCCTTTTTATCTAAGCGCTCTCATAAAAGCTCAGGCTACGCCCCGACAACTCCGGTCCTCCAATGACTGTCGACTGGCAGTCCCAGCACCTCGCCCAAGGCAATCCAGACTCTTCTCATGTGTCGTCCCACGCTGGTGGAATGACCTACCAAAAACAATCAGAACAGGGCCATCTCTGGAGGCCTTCAAAAAGCTCTTAAAGACCCAGCTATTCAGAGAACATCTTCTATCCTAGCACTAAAATGAACTGAAGCACTATCCCCTAGCACTATGCTCCTTAAGGTTTCTGCTATGTAGCTTGATTGTTATCCTCGTTTTGTAAGTTGCTTTGGATAAAAGCGTCTGCTAAATGCATAAATGTAAATGTAAATGTAACTAAACGAACAGCGTCACATTGATTGTGTTATATTCTGTATGTGGGCGCATACTACAGATTTTGTATTCTACCCATCACTAATGCCGATGCAAAATTAAACACATTTAATGTATAGAAGATAACTTGCTTAGAAAATAACATAGAAAATACTATTGCATCAGCATTAGTGGTGTTCAAGCTCGGACTGAACATTTGGACTCCGTTCTGGAACCTACACCCCTGTCAGGCCTCAAATCCCAAGGCACGACACCCTCTCTGGAATATATATTCTACCCATCAACACAGTTTAGCATTGTTTAGAGATGTAATATGGATCATTCACGGGCACCCACTATTCAGAAGTTACATTGGACACCTCTCAAAAATCTCCATCAGTCAACCGACGTCCTTAGTGGATCTAGCCTTAAATGAGCTGGAACTGAACACTGGAATCTCTGAATATTTCTTTCAGCCATTCCAAGTGCTCGTACTGTACTGCCTATGCTTTGTTCCTAGCTGATAATGTTAAACAACGCTAGCTAGTGTGGTGTAAAAATACATCTAGCACACAATACCTCTAAGTCTTTAAAGACACATTTTTATAATATACCATTATATGTAATGTGTATAGTGATAACAATTGGAAGCATTCGTCATCCACACCCTTTGATTGGAGCAAATTAACCAGATTTATGCCATATATTAACAGAGCTAATATTCAAATATATTAAAAGCTCATACAGTAAACTGCCGTATTGGCAGAAACTAAATAATGAGATGCTAACCATATTAACTTAGTTACATGTAGCCTTTCATTGCCTGTTGTTTCCTATCTAGCGGCGCTGTACAAATGTGAATGTAACAGCCTCTGAACAACCTCAGCCAGGCGAGCTGTTCTTGCTTCCTTGTTAGCTGATGCTTGCTCTCCTTATGTGGTAATGTGATATTTATTTGCTGAGAAGCTTTTTTCCACAGGGAGAGGTGCAAGAGTGGCTAGGCTGGAGCTGTGCCAGATGAAGGCAGTGCCTATTTTTCCTGAGCTCCTGCTACATTTCACTTTCTGCCTCTCTTTTTTTTTCTCTCTCTCTCTCTCTCTCTCTCTCTCTCTCTCTCTCTCTCTCTCTCTCTCCGTCCCTGCTGTACACCCCCTCCCTCGCTCGGTATGTCATTTTTTTTCTTGGGGCTGCCTCTCTATCTTGCTTCCCCCCACCCCACCCCACCACTCCTCTGCCCCACACATTGTTTGTTAGCGCTGTCAGGCTGCAGGAAGCATGTGGTTAGGTGGTATATATGTGAAGAATTCAGGCTGCCCAGGAGCACCCCAGGCATCATTCTGTCTTTCTCTCTCGCCCGCGGAGGAGAGAAGGACGAGGTCAATGGGGCTTTTGAAAATGCCTGTCCTTGTATGTTCACCACAAGCAAGCAATTGTGTGTGTGTGTGTGTGTGTGTGTGTGTGTCATATCTTTTAAGCCTGTCCCTGCTTCCATTGGTGGTGTCAGGTGGCGTTCCTGTGCAGCTGTCAGTCAGAATGGCAGCGGTGGATCCTAACAGAAGTCAGCCTCATGAAAAACCATGTCTCTTTTTATTATTATTTTGCGAGGTGCAAAGCTCCAAAGGTATCTAGGCACCCCCTCATATGACAAGATGTTTTCATTACTGATATGGACCCAGCTGTGGAGGTCTATAGTGGCCCATAGAAGTGTCTGGGAAATATTTTTCACACATTGATAGTCCACAGGTCAAGGAAACCACTCAAACATTTTGGAGTGTATTCATAAACTTTTTTAACAACCTCTGGGCAAAAACTGACAATTCTTTTTATATTATTGCAATGTAGCTATAAAAATGTTTGGCTGGGTTTCATGACATTTTTTTCACCCTTTTTTGGAGATGAACTTGAGATGCAACACATGCCGCAGTTAATATTTTTTTGGCATAAAATATTTGTAGATTTTCTTTTTATTTTCTTGTTGTTTTGCTAAACATCAGTTCATGTAACTGGTGGTTTACTAGTGTTCTACTACACAAGAAATCGTCCTCATCCAGAGATACTTAAAATACAGGTAAACATTCAGTTGTCTTATAGTGTGTACAATAGTGTATAATACTTTTGATTTGCAATGTTCAGTGATCTATTCATCAGTCTTTGTACTCTCACACAAGCTCATCACACACTGTATAGCATGCATACGTATTATATTATTAGGTTGGCCTAATATAAACAAGCTTATTAAAGTTGCCATTTTCTACACAGGTGTCTACCATGCATACTGCTGACAGAAACTGGCTATGTTTTATTCATTGGCATAACAGCAGTTTCAACCTCAATTAGCTTCATGTTAGCTTGATTTGGCAGTACTGCTAGCTTGTTAGCATTCTCGCGGTGTGAAAGTATTTTTGTCATTTCATCCAAATGGCTACGCCAGCCCCTACATCCAAACAGTGCTTCCATACAAATCTATTGTCCCAATCTGCCCAAAACTTGGTAAGGAAATGTCAGAATGCATTTAGAATCAACCATTTTTTCCTTACTTTTTTACTCAGTTCCTGTCTCATCATAGCACATTATGTTTATGGGTGTTTGTTTCTCAAATGAACAGGATATGCTGTTTGTTTGGCCTGCACCATGCTGAACAGCACCAAAATGACTACTATTTAATCAGTTTAGCTGTTAGAGATAAGGTTAGAAACCTCAAGAGCCTGTTTGCGTTTTTCAACCCAAACCGGTTTTGCTCAAATTCAAACCAGCCCAATGTTCCAACTATGGTTTAGCACTTTTGTGAGGATATTTTGCCATAAAAGCGAGCTGAATACTTTTTGATTTTTTTCACACTGATCCTATTCCTGTCCTCAACGCGCCACACAAAGACAACAGCAGGAGGCCCTAGACAGCATTGTTGGCAAGTCACAGATCCCCTGGAAGCATAATGTTGAAATAGCTGGTTAGTTCTGCCATCTGAATGCCTGTCAGTCCATAGCAGGCAGTGGAGAGGCTGTTCTGGGTGCCATGTTTTGCCTGGCCCTTCATCCCCCCTGGAACACATGGAACTCCACATCCTGTTAGCTCCATCGCCGAACATCCTGCCTGAAGCCAGGGATGTTGACTCCTGTCGGTGTGCGTGTGTGCGTGCGTGCGTGCGTGCGTGTGTGTGTGTGTGGCAGACTCCCACCCAGCTGTGTTGTTTGTCCAGCGAGCCTAGTCAGGAGCTGTCGTCCAGAGGCCAAGAGAATGGTTCACCTTGTCAATCGAGTGACAGTGCAGCTGCCGCTCCCCTCCACAGGCATTTGCCCTCCAGACAGCACAGGCGGCGGGGGAAGGGCCCCGCATGCTGTTAGCGAGGCCGTTTACTAAGTGCCTTGTTTTTTCCCCTCCCTGTAGCATATGTGGAGGAGCAAGGGATCTGGTTCCTGTGCTTTTGCTTTTGTGAGGTTCTGTGTTTATGTCTTGTTTTGGTGGAAACATGAGTATGGAAATGTCCTATAAACAAGTGAAAGTAAATAAATGTAAATCTTTCTGCGGGGGGGAAAAGACCTTCTGCAGACCTAAATATATTTTGTTCAGACCTAAATATATTTTGAAGAAAAACTATCATTGCAATATATTATATATGGCAAGCTTATGTGTGGGAGGTGCATGAGCTGCGATTAGAAAAGAGATAGATCTGATAAAATGAAATGTCTTAGAAATGGATGACCTTATCTGTTGTGTTCAGGGTGAAGTGGTAAACAGTGAGACTCTGTGCTTGCGATTGCATGAGGTTGCATGAGAATGTATGTACACGTGCATTCGCTATCTGTGTCTGAATCTGAGCTAAACGAGACGGTGGCAGAGCCCAATTTATTTGTAGCAAAGGAGAATGTGTTGACTGCTGCATTTTCAGCCGGGGATATGGACTCTGTTATATTGCCTGTGGTGGCTCATAAATAAGATGGAAGCACGAGTGGGTTTTCTTACTGATGGATAAACTCATCCAGTCCCACATAAGCCAGGCTGGGGGGCCATTTGGGGAGATTACGCTGAAGAGCAAGCATTTGTTCAGCGGTATAGGCTGCCCAAGTGGCATCTGTGTACCTTCTCTGGTTTTACTTTGGCTTTTTTTTTCTTTGTGTTGTTGTGATGTTTTCCAGTCGATCTTGTCCTCCTGCCGGCAGCCTAATAAATTGGTAGAGATATTGTGCGGCATTCTGCTGTCTAAGCCTGTTCCCTCTCCATCATTCCGACAAGCTATATCACGGTGTGAAGAACCTCCCCTATAAAAATGTCAGGTGCCGCCGGCTTGTGGAAAATGAGAGTGGCTTGTGAGCAAGTGTTCCCAGAGAGAGAAGCTGGCAGGGAGCAGAGGAGAAGAGAAGAGAGGCGAGAGAAGACAGGGGGAGGAGAGGAGAGGAGCGTTGGTTGCATTTATTTTCTGGCCAGTGGCTGCGGTGTGTGGGAGCTGGCCCTCTTGTTCTTTATTTCCCTTAGGGGCAGCCTGGGCTTCTGTCCTGCCCCGGGTCTCAGGGATGGCTAATGAGGTGACAAGGGCTAAGGAGGGGGTGGATGATTGTGTGTCTGTGAGTGAGCAGGGACTGATTCTGGTTTGTGTGTGTTTGTGAGTGAGTGAGTAAGGCAGACAGAGAGGGAGGATATGAGACCTCCAACCTCCAGCTGCTCACCTCATCTAGTGCAGGGCTTTGTCTGAGCCTGGGGCTGTTCACAGGGGGGCAGCGGCATCCAGCTGTGTAGAATGACCCCAGATGTCCGCCTGTGTTCCAAAGCCACAATCAAAGCAGAACCCACACCCCAAGAGCCGGGGAGCGGTGCATAAACACAGTTTGTCCCGGGGAGCAAGCCGAGCCATTTTGAAATATTGGTGCGGCTATCGCATCCATGCCGCTACCGAGCTAACAAAATTTTGTGGATGGCGGAAGAAAATGTGTCTGGGGGGAGCAAAAAAAGTGCTCCTTGTTCCCGCAGTGTTCTTTTGAAGTGCTGTGTGGGAAGTGAAGTTACACAAGTTAATTGTCCCCAAGGGAACAGGCCTCAGTTGTGTACTGAAGCTGAAATAATGTTTCTCAAGAGCTGTTGAGGCTGAGGGGGGTAGTGGAAGGCTTTTCTAGACAGGAGGGAGATATCATCTTTCTCTTCTGCTGTGTGCTCTCCGGTGTGATTTGTGTGTCAAGTTCTTTCCCATGCAGTGCCCACACGTACACAGTTTGGTGAACATCTTGGTTTGGTGAACAAAATGTCTTGTCACCCTGATTTGTTTTTTGTTGTTGTTGCTGTTGTATATTGTCTATTGTACATTGTCTATTGTCTTGATGTCCATCATGTATCCATAGTACTTCTGGCACTGTATGTACGTATACTGATGGATGTCCTCAATTCGTGTCTAGAGAGCATAAAACCTACCAGAGTCAAATTTCTTGTATATGCAAGCATGTACGTAGCCAATAAAACTGATTCTGATTCTGATTCTGATTTTATTCACATACAATCATTTGAATGTATGTACCATATTGTGTTTTTCATTTAAAAAATTGCATTTTTTAACAATTCGAATTTTGTTGGTGAGTGAGGAACATCTACTTGCACATTGAGATGGTTGTTGTCTTGTTGTTTCTGCCTCCTGTGAAACAATCTTGTTTTTGTCTGGTTTTTGGCGTGAAGGAGAGGATGAGGTCACAGACGTGGTTAGAAAAGGTGAAAGGCTCCCGAAGCTGCGAGCTGTGTGAATCTCGCCTCAAAATAAATGACTTCATCCCCAACTCTCGTTGCCCCGTGAAAAAGCTAATTTGTCTCTTCCTCCCTCTTCACACAAGACTGGGGTTTGCGTGTCTGCAACACAGACAAACCAGCCTCTGTGTATGCCTGACTTTGTCCTATTTGTGACAGGAGCGACTGTGGGCCTTTCAGAGACCAATTTGTCTTGTTGATCTAGCTTTGGCCAAGTTAGGCTCATCTTGGTTTTGCAGTTGGAAACTTAATCCTATATCCTAGACTAGTTTTTAATAACCTGGAGCGCAGTTGAAAGCAGGAAATGTGACTCCCTTCCCCCTCCCCCCGCTTTCACACTCCACCCCACACCCACCAACCCCTCTCACACACACACACACACACACACACACACACACACACATACATATCGAGCTCAGCAGCAGAGCAGTGGCCTTGACTGACACGATGGCCATCACTGGGACCCTAAAAGCTCCCTGTGTATTTCCCTGTGTTGAGAACATTAATTATGTAGAAACACGAATGCCAGTGTTGGGGCCTCGTGTATAATTCATGCACACTCCAACTTGACACCAGTTGTTTCTTTGTGTGAAGAAGTGGCGTTAAATATTAATAGCTACAGAACTTATACAGTGCAAATGATGGACTAGGGCAGCCACAGGAGTCTGTCAGAAAGGCCATTGCGAAGTAGAGGCCATTTTTTTATGGCTACTGGTGTAAAGTCTGTGTGGTTTACTGTTATTGAATATGAAGGCGAAGGCCGTTGACATGGCTAGGAGATGGTCCTTGCAATAAAGAGAGAAAGAGTGCTACAAACAATTGCGCACACTGTCCTGCACGTTGACATGAGAGGCGGGTATTTTTCTAATATGAATGTGAATTTCCTATGCTGTTTTCTGTCCACTTGATCCAGCGGCGAGCTGTTTTTGAATAGTCATTCCAAAGGCAATTCTCCCTCTCCCACATGTGTTTATCCAGTATTTTGGGCTGCAAAGCATCTTCCAATGAGCTGGAGTCCCATTGCTGGCGAGAGCTCAACACAGCTGAGCCCCATCACCCAGAGGTAGATGAGTCAAGCTGATTCCTTTTTCTTTGCTTAAGTAGTGTGAAGCGGGCCTTGACTGAGCCCCCTATTCTTTTGTGTATCTGTTCCCTCTCTCTTTTTTTCCCCCTCATTCCCCCCGTCCCTCCCACACGCCCTCCCTCCATTTTCTCTCTCTCTCCCTTTTCACGAGGGCCTCTTCTCGGCAGAGCGATCAGTGGAAGCTCTGCCAATGAGGGCTTGTTTTTTTTTTTGGTGGGGTAGTGGGCTGGGAGTTGTGGTGTTGTGGTGAGGGAAGGGGTTGGGGGTTTAGAGAGACTAGGGGGGGTGGGGTGGGGTGCAGGCTGAGATTGTGTGCAGCCAAGCGGACTTCAGCATGCCACACAGCCCCATTAGCACTGCAGCCACCGCGCGGGAGATTGCTTGTCTCGACCTCGTAATTGCTGGCTAGCAACTGAAAGGCCAGGGCACTGCGGCAAGAGGAGGCAGGCTTAGAGAAGGAGCGAGCGAGCGAGCCTGGCCAGCCAAACTCTTAAATTCATTGCTCCACTGACTCTGTTTAAAGTAGAGGAAGGCCTGGGCCATGGCTGGGACTGAACTAAGGCTGGGGATGGGGGTGGGGGTGGTTGGGGAGAGAAAGAGGAGGGGGTGATGGGGCTTTGGTGGGGCCAGACCATGCAGGCTGCCTTTGTTAGGTAGGACATGGGTGGGCTGTCTGCCTGTGGCTGGACTCATTCTACCCTCTAATCATGTAATGTTCTTTGGCAAGGGCCACTCATGTTTTCTCTCTCTCTCTCTCTCTCTCTCTCTCTCTCTCTCTCTCTCTCTCTCTTTCTCTCTCTTTCTCCCTCCCTCCCTCCCCATGTGGTGACACAGGACCACAATTAAATAGTGGGGGCAGAAAGCCCCATTTAGTCACCTACTACATAATCACATTTTTACATTGGTCACTGATGTTTCTAGGTAGTAATCTGCCTGTTCATTGCCACTTTGGTTTGAATGATTGGTTTGCTTTTTTAGTTATCACCAAGATCTTTCTGTAACATTTTGCACAGTCCTGGTGCTTTGTAGGGGAGAAAAATCTGAGCTCTATTGTAATGTCGAATGATGTCACGCTCTTTTGATTAAA
The DNA here is from genome assembly GCA_017657215.1 of Limnothrissa miodon. Lineage (NCBI taxonomy): Eukaryota > Metazoa > Chordata > Actinopteri > Clupeiformes > Clupeidae > Limnothrissa > Limnothrissa miodon. The sequence goes on along the minus strand of JAGFZM010000303.1, from coordinate 220,221 downwards.
TCAGCATTGAAACAATTACATGGCGTATTTGCGAGCGAGAGATGAGGGAATTTGAGATTCTGAGCCCGACCCACTCAACAGCTGTGAATCATGATGAACTCGCAGTGGAAGATTAAAAAGGCATTCTTGGCTGTGTCTCAGAATGCATCAGTCAGGCTTTGGTACACCAAGCGTGTCTACCGTGATTGGCAGCACCTTCATCTATGGCTGAGAACATCAGCTGCTGATAAAAGTGATTGTTTTCCACCCTTGTTCCAACAATGAGTAGCACAGATCAATAGGGTGACTTAGTAGTGGGAAATATTCTACTACTAAGGGACTGTTGAATGAAACGGACCATTACACACAATCAGTGTTTAACTAAATTCTCACCACGGTGACACTTCAGGAGGAAAAGTGTCATTCATTTTTCAAAAAGAGAGAACCTACTATAAGGGGATTCTAATTTTTAGTTTGGAACGAAAAGCTGTTGACATTTTCTGCTGCCTCATTTCATGCTCTCAGGTGGCATTTAGTGGGCTGACTTTTTTTTCTCCCACTCACACACTGTAATTGAGTGTCATTTGACATAACATACGCTGTATGTGCTTTTTATTAGGTGTTTACATTGCAGTATTACTTCAGGTTCTTTTACTTGTGAGGTTTGGTTGGCCCTGGCCAGGATTTAATGGCACGCCTCTAGTGGCATTAGCCGCGAGTTTATTAAAATGTCTCGGCTGCGTTTTTATGCCCTTGGTCTGGACTGGTTGTGGGCAGACCACAGGGAAATCTATATGTGGATCTAGTGTGAGGAGGGGGCACTTGCATGTTGGGCACATGAGCTGCCAACTTTGGCTGCGGGCCAACATCACTTCAGCAAGAAAAAGTCTGTTCAGCTTCAGTAAGTGTGTATATCTAAATTATCCCAATAATTGGTAGGCTTAGTTATTTTTTGTTCATGTTTTTTCCACATGTTTTATGTCGTCCAGGAGACCAAGAGAACTTGAGTAAATTATACTGATGTGTATGTGTCATTTTATACAGTTCCCTTTTCTCAGAGAAAAGTTATGACTTGTGGCCTATACCTCTCCCCTCCCCCCGTTTGAGCAGTGCAGTCCAATACCAGTCTAGACCAGCTGGACTTGCACACCGTTTTAATGGCGGAAGAAAATATTTACGGGCAATTGCAATAACGTTACAAATTTAACTGGGTAATGTGTTGCAGGTGTTCAGACTGAGATGACCACAGTGTTGAACCAGGAATGACACAGTGCTCGAGGTTAATGTCAGTGTTGAGATAATGGCGCTAAAATAGCAACAGCAAGGTCAGCGGTCAATGGCATGCTTATCGTGAAGCTTATTTAAAAAACAGAGTGGAAATATCCAGTGTTAAGGTACATTAGTTGTGCTTAAAAAGGATTACAGAGCCTCAGAAGGCAATCTTCGATTTAATTTGAGCAGGATTGTCTTCTGCAGGATGTTTATGAAGTTATTTGCACATTTTTACTGAGGTTCCTTTTGTGGAGACTTGATCAACCTCTTTGTTGTAGAGCTGAGTGCAGTGGCACCATCAATACATTCACTGGTGTTTTTAGTTACAATTTAAGGACAACTGAGAGATTTTTTCCACTGGTATTGCCTAGTTTGGCACATTCTAATTCAGTGTGTTTACAAAAAAATGCTTGTGAACATTAGTATGTTCAAGACTGCTTTAGTTTTTGCCTCAGTCTAGAGATTCTGTTTAGGATTTTCTAAAAAGGCTCATTGTAAGACAATATGAGTCTTAATACATATTTCAATAATTAATTAACGTAGCATGCTTTGAGACCAGCTTATTATGATTTAATGTTCTGTAGTTTTTAGTAGGGCTCTGTGAATACTTAATTGTTATTCTATTCATGCATATATTGCCGTTACCAAGAAACGGACATCTTGAAATCAGCCTGAAGCAAAATATGTTTAATATAGTCAAGTATAACCTTACTTAATCTACAAAATATTTTCCTCATCAAACTTTTTATGCATTCTAATGGTAGAAACAAAAACATGAATGTATGATTCATATGTTTATTTTAATTCACACTTTGATCAATGTATGATCTGCAACTTTTTTTTTACAATTTGTAACATAAGATTTATTCAGATGTATATAGTTTTACATGATTTGTAAGTATTGATCTATGTTATTTTCAGAAAACTGCAGTTAGTTGTAGTTAGAGCATGCCAGTCAGTGCACCTAAACTGTTTAATTCTAGGAGGGCTTCACATGCTAGAACATTTATGCATGTTAAACAGAAACAACAAGAACATTAATACATTTTTGAGAAGATATAAATGACCTTAAAATAGATACAGAAAATGGACAACTTTGGACAATTTTATTTATATACTGCATTTTTGCAAAAGGCATGTCTTAAGGCGCAAAGAAACCCAATGAGCAACAGCGTTTTACTTGTTATGGTAAAGGAAGGAAACCTTGGGCAGTTCCGACGGCTCAAGGGGCTAGCCCAACTGGCTAGGGCAGGTATAGTTAAGGAGGAACTTACATTAGCATATTGTTCAGTAGTATATTAGACTGAATGTCAAAATAGTTGAAATTAGTTGGACAAAATGCTCTTTGATGTTCTATTGAACGTTCTAGTGGGGGCCTAGGCAAACCCCCTCATCTGCCACTAGCTGTCAAATTGCTGGCTGTACAATGTTGTTAACTAGTCAACTACAGCTAGTTGTTTGGTAATATTAACAGAGCCAGTGTCTAAACACCATAATTCAATTGAGTATTCATTCTAATTTTGAATGTTCTGATGTAATGTCAAGCTATTTATAGTAGCCTGTAACCTGTTGAATGTGTTGGCTTAGCCTACTCACATGTTAGCTTAACCGAATCTCACATTAGCTTAGCCTACTCACCCATAACCTATTGTCCTCTTTAAATAGTTTACATTTTTGTGCCCCATGTTCATAAACTCAGTTACGAAGAATTGCTGTTAGTGTATGAAGTTCAAATACATTAATGAATGAAAATTCAGTCCATGTTAATTAGAAAATGTACATTGTACCTGTAGGCTGTAGGTTAATGCACCAGATCAAATCACTTGCATAACACTTTTTCTTACATTCACTGAATTTTACTGTGAATCCTATGCATCTAAATGAGACCCCACAACCATGTCAATGCAAACTGAAGCCCAGACTAGTTATGAAGTGTTCCTTATGTTCTCCATAAAACAACCCTTGAAGGGCTACTAGAAATGTCACATTCCTAATTATCACTGTCTGCGGCTGGTACACCTCATTGTAGGTTGATGTCACTTTTGTGTACTTCCAATTTTGTAATTTACCCAGAGCCAAAATAAATCCAGAATCCCACTGGATGCCTCTCATCTGCAATTACGCCTGACAGTAATCTCTGTGCTTCGCGGTTTTGTGTGCGCTGGGCGTGTGCGTTTTCCTGGCAGCTAGCGAGCGAGAGAGAGAGAGCGGGCGGGCGCTGATGCTTACGCTTGGGGAGGGATGACAAGTGCTGTTGTGAAAAGCAGCCCCCTGCTTCCTGGCTGCTGAGATGCAATCATACCGGCACCTGGTAATAGGGGAAAGGAAATGAAGCCTCCTGAGCCCCCCCACCCACCCCTGGTTGCAGATTGAAGATGACTGTTGTTATGGATGTGTCAATCTTCAGTTGAACTGTTCATTCTTTCTTGCACCTTTTTGCTGCTTCTTTTCTACTCATCTCTCTCTCTCCCCTTCCCTTTGTCCATTTTTCTTTCTTTCTTTCTTTCTCTCTCTCTCTCTCTCTCTCATTCCTCTTTCCTTCTCTCTCTTTCTCATTTTCTCCACCTCTGTCTCTCTCACTCACTTTCTTGTCTCTCCTATCTTGCATCAGTGAGGGAGCACAAGGCTCACATTGAGGACACAGCTACATTGGAGGGGTGTTAATGAAAGGTAGTAATAGAGTGCTTTGTCTTCTTTTCTTTCTTTCCCACCGCAGTATCCCCAGATCTCCGAGGAGTCGGCCTCTCCATTTGTCTTCATTTGTTCCAGCCCCCAGGAGCTGATAGTAAAGTTCCCCATGAAAGGGAAACACAAGATCTGTAAGTCCTGCCTCTTTCATGTTGTAGGTCCAGCAATCTGAAATTTGGCGTCGCTGTCGAAGAAATTTTAAAGTCATTTATTCCCTTCTTTTTCATGTCCTACACACACACACACACACACACACACACACACACGTGCATATGTACTTTCACATAGAGAACTGACAAAAAGTTGGATAACAAATGTAATCCATTATAATGTTATAACGTTATGTGGCTAGGATCTAGTAATGTTCCTAAAGCTCTATTTTTTTTAGTATTGTGTTTACTAAAAAATACTTTCGCTTTAATGGATCAGTTCTCTCAGGAACAAAAAGATTAATTTGCAGAATAATGTTAAGCTTAAATAAAAATGGTCATCAACATCATCTAGCCAGCTGGCTGACTTGACCATTGGACAAGGTAAACATTTGCTAACTGTGTTAGCAAGTTAATGAGGGTCATGGCAGACCATGCTTAAAGTTTTCTAACACTGGGGAAATGAACCTCAGTACCAGTGACAAAGCTGCTTGCAGGGCACATTTCTCTACCTGTTTATGGTTCAGTTCTCTCCTATCCTTTTCTTGTAACTAATGTATTGTGTAAGGTAAGTTATTTTTTGTGTACAAATTCATTTTCATTGTAAAAGACTAAACATTTCATTTAAACCTTGAGGTGTTTGACATTATAGCTATTGTCCAGGCTGTGTTTAGTGCAGTAATAGTTTGCTAGTAACATGTATTCTTAATCATGTACATTTTACGTGTGTTTCAACCTAACCCACAGCTGAATTACATTTTGAATGAACAAAAACAAAAGCCCGAGAAGTGCACGTATGTCAGTGAATCTCTTTAACAAAGAACTTTTCTTTGAGTTTGGCACCTGTCAAGCTGCTTGTAAGGATATGAAACCCAAAGTCCACTGTGTACATTTCAGTTACGAGCAGGAAACCAAACCCTCTATCAAACGAAAAAACCACAAGACACAAAGAAATACCTCAGAAGGGGCTCTTTGTGTTTGCGTTGTTTTTTTCTCCTCCTAACATCCTTTTTCCTACCATCATCATCAGTGGCTTCTACACCCATTTAGCCTCCATCTCAAGCCAGGATCTCTCTATAGGGCTCTTGACTGTGTGCTCTCCCGAGAGCGCTCCCTGAACCTTTCACCAACTCTGATTAGACACAGTGTCAGAGTGCAGCTGTGCTGTACACCAACCTCAGTGAAGTCCCACCACTATTCACCTCTCCTCCTCCTCCTCTCCGCGCCTTCACTCTTCTCTAGCTGCTTCTTGTTTACGCTTCTCCTCACCTCCTTTTTCTCCACTCTGTCTTGGTGCACTGACGACGGATCGAGAGCATAAGGGTTATAGGTTGCTGCATGTTTTCAGTTAAGGCATGCATGCACAAGCCTGTGAGATGGAAGAGGAGAGAGGGGAAAAAAGGGCAGCCTAGTGAATGTGCAAGGGTTAACCTCTGACCTCCAGACCTTGACCTGAGAACAACCGGGAGCAATGTGAGTAAATTGAGCCGCAGCCGAATGGCAAATAGCCTCTCAATACACAACGCTTAAGGAATTCAAAAAGAGCATTTAGAATATTGCGCTGAAACATCATAGGGGTGCGTTCCCAGCTCAGCAGACCTTTTCCCATCCTCCCTGGTGTCAGTGGGAGCTGCTGACATTTAGAATTGCACGAGGCTAGTGCTCTTTTATTATGTGGCAATAAAAATTTACATTCGGCAGGCTAATGAGGCCCCATTTAAGGAGCCTGTGCGCTGAGGGCTTTCTAGCTGATTGAACTCCTGGTATCTCTGTCTCTTCCCCTCCTCACAGCTCGCCTCGACAGTGAAGGTCACCCTCTGCCGCAAAGAGCCATCACAGGCAGCTTTGATAAGTGGCTGCACCCATGTGTGAATATTGCAGGTTCGAGTCAGCGATTCTGTCAGGCGTCTGCCCCTTTAAAGGCTAAAGGTTGTTCTTCACCCCCCATGCTCCCCACCACCGGGACTCCACCACTACCTCTACATCAGCCCCCACCCCCGTCCATTCCCCTTCCTGACCAGAATCAATATGCCTCAAGTCATCACAGCTCTCTGCTGAGCTTTCAACCTTGCCATGCAGGTCTTACAACCTCCCTCTGCCAATTTGCACAGGCTCTTGTTCGTTTGTCTTTGCCCAGTTGAAGCACAATTGGTTTATTGAGTCAGGTGTTGATGTCGGCCATGGTTCCTTACTCATCTCTTTCTGTATCTCTTTCTCTTTCTCATATTTAAAATGAAAATATGAATATAAATATTTTTATATCTATTTTAATATCTACTTTCTATATCTATCTATATCGCTTTCTCTCCACATAAATAAATAAATAAATATATATATATATATATATATTCTATGCATAAATATAATATATATATTATATATATTTTCTACTTCAGGTCTATCTGTATAAATATATAGATATATATTCTATGTCTTTTTTTATATAGACACATTGGGTGTCCTTGCTCTTATTCACCTCTGTGATAATTATAAATTGATTGTCCTCAAATCTTCAATTCCAGTGGAATGTCAGTGTCAGCTATCTTGTAGCAGTAAAAATAAAATAAGCAGACGTGTGAAAACAACCACTGCCTGAAGGTAAGAACCTCGGAACATCAGAACTGTGAAGAAGTTGTTTTTGGTCGGTGTTCAGTTCAAGGCGCTTCCCTGCTGCCATGTGAGCACCAGATTTGAATTTCCAAAGTAGATATCAAAGAGCTGTAAAATATGCAGGCGTGTTCACCGTCAGATGGTGTGCATGTGGGTGAGCGGTGCGGTGCGGTGGCAGAGTGCCGCAGTGGAGCTGGGGCTGGTGTGTTCCAGTAACCAGTGTCTGTGCTGTCGTCACCTCCCAGTTACTTTACCCAATGGGAGTCTTGAGGACAGCAGCTTGCGTGCTGAATTGACTAACATTCTCGCCTCCTTCTCCTTTTCAGCAATGGGTTTTTTTTTTTTTACCCCAACCCACCCTTCAATACACATACCTCCCTCCTTTCTGAACACCTACCGCACCACTTCTGTCTACCCTCTCTTTGTATTCCTCTATTTCTCCTTTTTTTCCCCTCTTTCTCTTCTCTCGAACTCATCCTGTTCCTCGGGGAGAGTGGGAGGGGGTGGAAAGCAGAAAGAAAGAAAAAATAGAAGAAGGGAAGTGCTCTTGATTTATTCATGGATTCCTTTTTTATATTCATGCATTTTTTCCAGGGCCATCTTGGCGGCTGAGGTCGTAGTGGGGGGATTTTGTGCTCTGTGGACTGTTCTGCTAAAATACAGTTTCAGGTCTGCTGAACCAGAGCGGAGAGAAGAGGAGAAAAGGGGGAGTTGGTGATTTTTAGGGTGGTGGGGGCTGTTGAATTAGGGTGTGTGTGTGGAGGTGGGGTGGGGAGTGGGTGGCAGTTGTGTGGAGAGGGCAGCAGTATATATTACCCAGGAAATGTGAGGCAGGCTTCAGAGGTGACAGCCCATGTTTATTACAGATCTATCACACAGCTAATGGCTAGCATCAGAGAGCAGGCTGAGCCACTCATGTGGTGAAGAGGCAAGCCAGCAGGCAGCAGCTGCTCCTCCTCCACCGTAGGGTCACCCTCAGTGCTCAGACGCGGCTCATGGCTGCATCAGATGGGGATTGCAAGGACGCTGCTGCTCACCACTTATATGGAGTGCTCCTCAGAGAGAGAAATGGAGTGAGAGAGAGATAGAGATGAAGAGAGAGATGAGTCCCTTTTTAGACAAATGCTGAAACTTGGATATCAACAGAATATCAAACGGAAGGGCTGCATGTAACACACCAATATATATTTTTTTACACTCGACATGAGCTACCTGTCTCAAGTGCAATTCTTGATTATCTAATAAGTGCACTTAGGTGTAAACGTAGGGAGTTGATGTCGGGGATTACATGTTGATGACAAAACTTAAATGCCGGAAAGGTACAAATTGTCATGGATGTACTGCTGACTAGCAGACCATCATCTATGTATGAAAGAATCACAACTCGCTTAGAATTGAAAGTCATCAAGAAAAAAAGGGCTCAGGTAGTCAACAACCACTTGTTCTACTATTGAGTGCCAGCCTTTCTGATTGTAGTAAGAGTTTGGATCCTCCCAAAGAACACATCTTTTCCCAGTACAGCATTGTGCCTGCCAGCAATTGCACCTGTGCATATGGGGTGTTCGTCTGGCTTTCTAAAGCTATTGATGGCTTCTGAAGTTGTTCGTAAAAAAAAAAATGATACCATAACTTTGTGCACAAGGCCAAATTCTGTAAACCATGGGTGCCTATTTTTATTGCCACTTGTATATGAATCACTAGGTTTTGCATGAGAAGACCGGTTGATTTATTTCAGCCTAAATCCAACTGGCTGCAGTTAGTATTTACCTTGTGTCCAGTTCTGTGACCACCATTTTTCAGAGGGATATTGAGAGTTTTTGTGAACAACCATCCCCTACCACTTAACGCTAGTGAGATATACTCAAATCTACCCTGAGTCATGCAATAATCGTCAAAGTTCTTTAGAACCTTTTTTTTTCTAAAATACGTTGCCACTTGATCTGTCAATGTTCCATACTTCCATCTCTCTTTGAGATGTTAGTGGGCATAATGTATTACTATCGCTGCTGGCTTTCACCGGTCACAACGCTTTGCGAGTTGTAGTCACCTCATATTTTAACTGAATAGCTTGCATTGTGTATTCCATTGTTCCATTGTTGATGTTGATGTTGTTGTCGATGCTTCTGATCTGACAGAAGACTTAATACCACAATGACGACTGCTCTGCTTAAACTCAACAACTGCTTTAACAAAACAACATTGCATTTATTCAGCTCTTACCCTACCCTCACATCAAGTAGTGTGAAAAATTTTCTCTGAAGCTGAAACTAAGTGTAAGGGTCATATCTGAATGAGCCCTGTAGTGTAGTATCCATGAGGAAATATCTGGTTAATTACTGGAAGTCTGAAAGCGGCTATGAAAGGAGAGATGGAGAGAGAGAAAGAGCACTCAGACACGTGTTCATACATTTCTTCAACAATTACATCGGTTGTCCTTATTATCTGAAGCTGTCATTGATCAGTTTTTTTGTCTACTGGAGTGGCTAATTGTTTGTGAGACAGATCAATTTTTTTGTGGTGTTGATAATCATGGTTGAGGGAGTGGGGTAATTGGCAGTTGCCAGCCCTTAGCTTACTGAGTCAGAGAGCTTTATTTTTGAGGAAAGGTAGCACAAGTACAGGGTGTTTATTTGCTCAGGTTTGAGTGCTAAAAAGAAGAAGCCTTTTCACAGATCACTCAACTGTGAGCCGAGGGCAAGGAAGTGCATTTTAAAGGCTGTTTTTCCAAGCCTGGGTCTGTCAAGCCCATTGAGACCTGTGGATCCAAAAACATTTTCCCTGCCAAAGCACATTTCCAGACAAGACATCAGGCTGCCTCTCCTCACCCTCTAACTGAAACATTTTCCATGGACAGTGTGGTTCTGTGATCCTCGCACAGCAATATGCCACTTCTTATGCAGTGTTTGTCAGACTAAATTTAGATTGGCGTGTGTGTGTGTGCGCGCATGGAAACGGTGTGGGATGGTACCAGTATTCAAAGAGGGAAAAGGCCAGGTTTCACAGGCTCTGTAATGACCAAGCAAACAAACCTGTGTGGCTGTGTAGAATGGTTGTGCAGTGATCCAGTAGCTTGGCTGATATTTAGCCATGAATGGAAACGGACCAATGCCCCAGCCACTCATTACAAGTGTGGGTCAGACCTGTGTAAATAAATAATACCATGCAGTCGGCGGGGACAGGCACCCCATGCTCTTGAAGGAAGAAAGAGCTACAAATGCGCAACAGTCGCTCTATTGCCCCGGTTCCTTGGGCACTTTATAGAAGAGGAGCTATGCACCTGGACCTCTGAAAGAAGCATTGAAGTCTAAGATCCCTGCAAAATGACCTATGCTGTGGTGGAAATGCTTCAACTGCATACTAAAGCTGAATGGAGTTGACAGATTGTCTGAACGCATGATACTTGTAGTGCTGAAAGTATGATGTTTGTATGGTCACAGAGCTTGTACCTCTCAAATGACTCCAAGGTATGATGGATCTTGCAAGTCACTCGGATGACATATGGATGCAGTTCAGTAGAACAATTTTTGTTTATTGTCGGATCTATCCTTATTGGAAGGAATTACCCTGTGGAGCAAGGCACTGCATCTTTAAATCAAAACAAGGAAATTGAGTGTCCCTTCCCAAATTCTTGCCTTTGAAAACTTGCCCTTGTGGATCAAAATTGCCCTTCAATCATAACCACTTAGAAGCTGACATTTTGAATACAGCAAAATGTCAGCAGAAAGAAATGTCACCTTATTCGTGTATACCGGCCTTGTTTTGCAGCCCTCACCATTATCTGAACTCAACAAATTTACCAATCTACATTTTAGAAGGCACAGACATTTTTTTTTTACCTTAGAAAGAGCAACCGTCTGTAAACAGGTACTTTGGTAAATCTCATGATGCTGTTAGTATAGTCGATCCAGATCTGTAAGGTGTAGAGGACAAAATAGGCATTTAGAAAAAGGAAACAAATCTACAAGTGTGTTAGGGGGGGTTGCAGGCAAAGACCAAATGCAGACCAAATGCTGTCAATTCTTCTTTATTATGAATGGAAGGCACACAGGTAGCCAGGTAGCATTAATCCAACAAAAATTCACAAAAGGGCGAAGCACAAATCCAACATAATTCACAAAGGGTAAAGCACAAAAGATCCGGCAGAACATCCAAAGATAACTAAAAGGTTTGAGGAAAAAAGTACAAAGACTAAGGGTTACTCAGGAATCTCTTACAACAGAGCTGAACGCAAACACAGACCTTTCCTCCGGCTTCAGAGACAAACAAGCACATATCACCAAACACAGCAGACTTAAATAGTGGGCAGGGAATCAGCAGTAATGATGGACAGAGACAAAATCAATTGAAAAAATGAGGGGGTAGAATTAAAGGGGCGGAGTTAAAAATCAAAACAAAGGCAGCAGGAAGAAAATGACAGGCACATGGTCTAACACAAAGGTGTAACACCATTACAGCCCAGCAGGGCAAACAGAACAACTCAAATACTGTCAAAGTGTTGATTGACTTGTCACAGTTATTCTCATTTTCCCCGTATATCCAGTGCGAAAGCAGCCTACAGTACAGCTTATACAACTACATGCATAGTATGTTCTCTGTTACTAATCTGTTCTCCAGGGTGGGAAAGGCAGACCTGCCGTATCTGTGACCATCTTGACATAGTGCTTTAAAACAGTGTTTATGGATGACTCCATATTTTAGCCTGAAATTCTGAAATTCATGTTATGGTCCTGGTATCTGTCAGAAGTAAATATGGAGCCGGGGAAAGACTGCTCTCTGAATATGTTTTGTCAAGTCAGTCGGGTTGAATGTGAAGGCATGCAAAATTATTAATTAACATACACACTGAATTGAGGCCAGTAAACAGTAAGTCGTATTGGTTGAGGATCGTGTCATTAGATCTCCTTGGGACGGGTTCTTTATTCGTCTATGACTGTTTATTTGTGTGGTGTTCTCTCTTCAAATATATTTACATCTCTTCCACTCGTGGCTAAAGCCCTTGACTCCAACCTCTGCCAAGATGGCCATTTAAGCTCTGATTAAAAATGAATGCTTTAGAAAAAAATGTTGTAGAGAGGGAGAAAAGGGGTGAGTGTGAGAGGTTGTATTTGTGTGTGTGTGTGAGAGAGAGAGGAGGGCACAGTTGAGCTCTGATCAACATTGGGAAGTCTGAGCTTTTAAGTCCCGTGCTCTCCCTCGTGCCTTCCATGAATACTGCATTAGCACATCAGAGCCACTGAGGAGACCCAAAGAGCACATGCTTCTCGCTGCAACAAGCAAGCAAGCGGATCCTGAGTGCAGGGAGATAGACATGTGATAAGCAGGTACCTTGCACGACAGGCTGTAAATTGCTCGAGAGCCCCCTGTAACACGGTAAAATTACGTGCGGGAGACAGGCCTTAAGTGTTGTCCCTCACTACTCTAGTATACAATCATGTAGACAGTATAGCCGGTAGGACACACTTGTTTTGTAGTTCTAAACGACAGCTTTTAAAATTGACCCCTTCAAGGCTTTTTGCGCCCACATGCATTTTTCAAATTGCACACCGGTCACCCACATTCCCTGGGTCCTAAAATCTCCTGCACACCTGTCATACGCTTACTCCATTTTCCTCAACCTCTTGGCCCACAAATGCCTCCACATAGGCAAAAATCTTTGGCCGCAGAAGAGATTGTTGTCAGATTAGCTTGCAGGTTCACTGGGCCAAGTACAGATTGCTAGGACACATGTGGCTTCTGTGCAATCCTGCAGACTGCCAGCATCCTAGTCTCACCAGATAAGACGCAGACCCTGACTCGGGCCAAAACCTCGTGGGCCGTCAAGATTTGACGGCGTGATTATGTGCTACAATGAAATCCCTGCGCTATCTCTTTCATAATATTTTGTCTCCCGAATTTTCCACGGGCGGTGTCACCGGAGAGCTCGCTTCTCTGTTTGACACCCTTTGCAGACTCTGGGCGCCACACTGAGGGGGATTCCATTGAGGGAAATTGAGAAGAGTACAAGCTGTTCCCTGTTGCTCTGTGCGGCCATGTTGAATCCTACCTCAGACAGAGCTCTAATTAGATATGCAGACTTCAGTGCAGTTTTGGCATTCATGCCTTATGTCCTCCTCCTGCTATTTGAAAATCTCACTGGAAGCGCATAACAAAGAAGACACGGCTCAGCCACCTTTCAAGGTGAACTTATACATTTCTCTTTTGAGCTGCTGCTCGGTGAAAAGAATGTTCGAGCATTTTTTATCTCGCGAACAGCGATAAGAGGTTCTCACAGCACTGATGTCCCTGACAATTCTTTGTGCCGTCACTATCGCTGCTTGAGTCAAACTGCGGCTACGGGACCCCCGAGTTCAATGAAAGGATAGTTTGCTTTGCAGAGGCTTTGAGATGTGACAGGAATTTCCCTTGAAAGTCAACTACAATCAGGCCAGTGTTGAAGGCATTCCAGTTCACTAATTAAGCTGGAATCATCAAAGAGAGCCTCTCTAAAACAGCCAGCGGTGAATGGTGGACATAGGAACTTGAATTCATTTATTCATTCCTTTTTAGTAGCAATTAGGCAAACCTTGTTATATCTTTTTTTTTGTCACAAAAGTGTGACTACAGATGGAGATGGTTGTAATTAAAGCTTTTTTTAATCCCTGTTTTAGTTTTTTTTCATTGCTCCAGCATATCTGAGGGAGGACTGCAAGCTGTGTTGCTGACACAAATCCCATAACACTCCAACTGCAGCCGAGTCAGAGAACCAGAATTTGATTAGTGCTTTAGTGATGGGGGTGGAAATTGCTGGTACTATAAATCAATTTTTCCACCTGCTGCAAGCGTTAGTCTCCTTTCAAGATCATAATGATATGCATATTGAGCCCATGTTGTTACTTGGGTCTGTGTGGATTGGCTTTGATGGAGAGTGGAAAGAGGTGCAAATTTCCAAGGAATGTAAATGCAAGGAAGAAACAATCGCATAGAAACGAGCCAACAATAAAATGCTACTTTAGAGAGAAGACGTTTTTTGCCCATGGACACCAGTGTGTTTGTTAGAGGAACATTTATTTTCTGCAAAAGCCCTGATGGCTACATATCCATTTTGAGACAGATCTTCCCCATAGTTCGAGCCTTGTGCTGCATGCGTGTACTCTGAGAATATATTTAGAAGTGTTCAGTGGGAGCTTTTGCATCAGTTCAGTATGAATCTTTTATGAAGCTAGTTGGATGACACGTACTGTTGACAGCAAAATCTGGGTATTAGTGAGTGCCTCATTTACATGGCTTGAATTTAAACAGGAATCTTCTAAGCCATTTGCATATTATCTTTTGTCAGTGAAATGATGGGGAAACCTTTTCTGAAGCTAGCTCGCTAGAATGCCACAGTTTACTCAATCTTATAAATTGACCTTTTCTGTGCTTAATCCATCATTTATTTCCTGATGGTGAAATGGTGGTTTTAGAATGATTGTTTTAGAGCCTTAGTTTGCGAGGCTTGAAGGTCAGGAGGTTTTCCTTAGCACTTTATTCGTAGATTTTCTTCCACTTATTTTGTTTGCGATCAAACACCAAGTGTTCTAGAAGCGACACAGTTATTGCAGCATCACATGCTACCATTTCCCCCTGACTCATAACTCCAGTATGGAATGGCCACAGATGGCCGGCCGGTGATGTGTTTGTTGCAGTGTTGTTGCCGAGCAGTGTGTTTACTCTCTGTGGTGGCTCCTGTAACTGTCTCAGCCTGGGATCAGCCTCATCTCAACAGGATAATCCTGTCCGTGGGAGGCTGCGCGCCACCTTTTGTGCCAGAGGTGGGGGGATGGGAGGCCTGCGGCATGGGGTCTCCAGTCTCCTGTCTGCTGCCTAATGCCACACTTTAATCAGCGTCTACTCTTCACCACCAACCCCCATGCTCTCCTTCAGCACAGACCCATGCTCAACGACTGTTACGGGGCACTGGGTTGACTTCGCACTAGACCGATCGGCCAAAAGGAGTTTGTCTTGGAACGCTGCGGAGCTCAGTTGTGGTTTAAATCGTTCTGGAAATTTATTGACCAAAGTGTCACTTTTTTCCCCCCAATCCAGTGATTGATCAGTGTGCGCTAAATGCCAGAATGTGGTGTAATTGTAGTGCTGCCACAGTTATGGTTTCCTGCAGTTCATGTCATTTTCTCCCCTCTAAGCCATTCCTTTGTCAAGTAGGGGAGCCAAACGATCCGAGTCCACGGCAACACTATCCTTGTGCCCATCTGCCGCTGCTGTAGTTTTTATGTCGTTTTTCAGCTCATAATCAAGCCTTTTAGTGCCTCTGAGTCTGCCTCTAGGGAACGCGGTGGCCTGACTCAGTGTGGTGTGTGCTGCCTGCCGGAGTTCTTTGGCTCCAGTTGGCTGTGTGTGTATAATGGCTTGTGACGGCCGACTGGCATCTGTCCAGGGGGCTGCCCAAAGAGGCTCAGCCCTTCCCTGCTGCCTCCCGTCCCCACACTGCCTCTTCTCTCTTCCCCTACAAAAGCAACCTGGACTTGGACTTGCATGTGGGTTTAAGCAGGAGAATAAAGAGCGGGCTCCTGTGAACGCCATCTCTCCCACAGTCCCACCCCGGCCCCCACCCCACCCATCACCACAACCCCACCCCCCCTTCAGTAAGCAGAGCCCTGTGATAATTATCTAGTGCAGCACTTTAATTTATGGCTTGCTTTCAAGGACCTGAAATGACCTACTTTCTGTGTTAGTGCCCACACACTTGGAAGAGTGTTTTGATTTGAAACCTTTTCAACCACACTGTTTGTGTATTGTCTTCCCTTCTAATGAGTGCGCCACCGGGCTCTGTCACTCGCCAGGTGCCCAGGGAAAATGGAGAATATGTTCTATTACGATAAAGTTACAGGTTTACTGCTCTGCTCTACTGTTCTGTATTAGCCTTTATAAACATATTGCCACAAAAGGGAAATTTGTCACTCCCGACCATTTTAGTCCTTAGGCATTATTTTCAATGCACAAAAAATTCCCAGCTTGCAGTCTGTTTTATATTGCAAGTGTCCGTATTGCCTTATCAAATGAAGACATGGTCCACATCAGTAATTACATCAGTAAAGCACTGCATACCGCTGCTCGAAGCTAAATTGCTTTGTGGAATGGGAAAAAGCTTTTCTAGCAATTATTTCCTCGTCTGTGGAGGACACACTCCATGTTGAGCCCAACTAATCTATCAGTCTCTCACAGACACACTGTAATGACAACGCCTCCAATGAATAAGGGAGGCAACGAATGGTGGTGATGGTGTGTGTGTGTGTGTGTGTGTGTGTGTGTGTGTGTGAGGGGGTGCTTCCCTGAAAAGTTGGATGTGTTCGATAGAGGGGAGAGGGAGCAGGGGAAAAAAATCAATGCCATTTGATGGAGCAACCACTAGCATTCCTCTGTGGCTCTGAATCAAGGATAGGCAGCCCTGGTGGGGCCATTGATTAAGCATCAAGCCACTTTTAGAAAATGATGGATTCAGGGAATCAGAATGCTTACTCTCTGCCACTCGCCGAATGCTGCTTCTGCTGCTGCTGCCGCCGCCGGGATGCCACCCGCGCCGTGTGCAGGCTGAGGCTGAGGTTAGTGCCTTTTGTCTGAGCGATTACACTGGGGATGATACCCGTGTGTGGCTTTATTATGGCCGAGTGTGGGGCGCTGTACAGTTAAGCAGCAGCTGCCCTTTGCTAGTCCAGACACCAGATTAAATCGTTAACCCTTTAAGTCATCTAATGCGCAGCATGGCCACGCGTACCATTTGTATGCAAGGCCACATGCCTCCGCCCGCCTGCCATTAACCTGATGCCCACACACGCAGGCATATGCACACTCCCAACCATTTACAGTTTGGTTCATCTGTTTTGTTGCCAGTACAGCCTCAAACATCGAGAGCCTTTTGGTGTGGTTTCTGTGCCATATTGAAAACTGTTCCATATATTTATTTTTGTCTGACAGACCCACATTGATAGAATATCTATTGTTTTATCTCACATCTCTGCCACATCTCTGCCTCTAATCATGTAGTGTTTTGAAAAATATCAGTGAAATTCAAAAGGCTGTGTTTTTTATCTTTTTAATGACTGATGTGTTGAAATTCCAATGCATTTTTATCAGTCTCTAATTTTGTGTTTTGACATATTCCTGAACAACTCTGTCTCGCGCCTGCCATTATTCGCTGAGGACTGGAAGCCTGAGTCGATTTCCATTTTTATGAACAATCCTGTTACCTTTGTCAGGCAGACGGATGGACGGCAGCGAGTGGATCAATGTCACTCCGCCTACAGCATGCTGAGCAGGCAACATGGGTGCCAGATTAACCACTTCCTTACTTCCCCCTCCTCCTCCCTTTTCCTCCCTCTGCTCCTTCCGTCTCCATCCTTGCTCTCTCCTCAAGCCTGGGAATGAGCGGGGGTGGGTGAGGCACCAGTGGCGGTGGTGAGGAAGTGTGTGTGTGTGTGTTGGGGTTGGTGGGGCTGTCATTTTTTTTCTGACATCCTCTGAAGGTTCCATCATCTAGGCAATGGCTGAGAGCCATTCAGGCATTGTTTGAAATTCACTGTTTGAAATGCAGTGAAACAGTCAAACGCTCAGGCGGCGTTTGACTGTTTAATGTCAGATGGTGAAATGGTGGGGAATAAAAAGGCGAATAGAGAAGATTATCAAGACTGCTGTGTGTGTGTGTGTGTGTGTGTGTGTGTGTGTGTGTGTGTGTGTGTGTGTGTTTGTGGCGTGGAGCAAGAGTGTGTGTGAGTGTGTGTGAATTCGTGCGCACATGGTAGATGGAAAAATGGAAATGGGGACGGAGAGAAACCATATTCTCCCCTCCTCTGTCTGTTCTGTTATTATGTGTCTATTACGTTGCCACAGCACTCCCAGGATAGTTTTCTAGTTAAGTGTCAGGAGCTGTAATAGATTTTAGTGAAAGCTGCAAGCTAACAGCCAGGAGCCTCACACACACACACACCCTCCCCCCTTCCTCTCTCTCTCTCTCTCTCTCTCTCTCTCTCTCTCTCACACTCACACACACACACACACACACACACTCTCTCTCTTTCTATTTCTCTCTTATTCTTTCTGTCTGTCTCCCTCCCTCTCTCTTGCTCTCATTCTCACTCTGTGTGTGTGTGTGTGTGTGTGTGTGTGTGTGTGTGCACACCCTCGCTGTGTGTAGGCTCCCGTGAGACATCACAGGCTCTCTTTCATGTGTGTGAAGAGAGGACAGGATTGGAGGGGTGGGGAAATGTGGGTGTCAGATGCCAGGCATTGCAGCATTGCCTTCCCCCGGCTGCAGGCATTGTGATCACAGACTGCGAGCCAAGCCGAGCGCGCTCTGACCATGTCTAAATAGAGCTCCCGACGATTTGGTCGTTTTAAAAAAAGCCAGAGCCAGGCAGCCAGTTATCTGCAGCCCATGTACGGTGGACACTCATAAACACACATTTCACATGAATGACATTTGCAAACCCTTGCCGCCGTCGCTGCCACCACCCCTCCCCCCACGCACACAGCTCATTCGCTTTCCACTCACTCTGTCTCTCTCTCTCACACACACACATATACACACACAGATGTCTTCATCTGCCCTTGCACCGCGGGAAAGCTTCAGCTCACCACCCTCCCTCCCACTCCCTCTCTTTCTTTCTCTCTCTCTCTCTCTCTCCCTCCCTCTCTCTCTCTCTCTCTCCCTTCTTCCTTCCAGCTCTGCACTTGAGCTGACCGTTAAACAAGCCCTGCTGTGGCTGCTGCCTGTTCTGCGGCACTGCCAAGGGAGAAGGAGCTCCCGCCCTTAAAGCCTCCCCAACCAGGCTGCAGCAATATCTGGGGGGGGCGGGGAGCCGAGGAGAGAAGGGAAGATGGCAGATGAGAAGAGCCAGGATGAGGAAAGGAGGGTGGGTGAGGGGGCTTGTGGGTTGGGGGGGTAGACTGAAGAGAGTGCCTGTAGCAGTGTCAGTAGAGGAATTTTTTTTTTTTCTTTTTTTTTTCCAAAAGACATTCAGCTAGTTGTCAGCCCTGACACATTTCTCCCTCTGGACCGCTGCACAGATATGCTAATCCAGGGGCCTCCTCAAAATGCAGTGTACTAGATCAGGCTCAATTTATTCCCCCTGCTCTCCGCCAGACAGTTCTGTTCTGAGCTTTGCCTTCTAATGAACCCCCCACCCTACCTCCCCTCCACCGCCCCTCCCCCTCCCCCTCCCCACCCATCCTTCCTGAGACAGGAGGAATAAAATATAAGGAGAAAAAGAGCACAGCACCGAGAACCGTGGATAGAAATGTTGTGTACTTCAGCTCTTGTTAATTAATGGTAAGGGAGCAATAATATCCTGTCACATGCAGTGCCGCATGGGTAAATGAGAATTTGTTGCAGCGGCCACCATTTAACTTGCACTGACAGTTTCCATCCCATCAAGATAAACACAGCCCATGGGTAAGGGACAGTAGCGCATGGAAAAGCATATAAGCTTATTTGTAATGATGGTCTGTAAAAGGTAGAAAATGAGGAGTGAATGTGGATAGGTATATTATTGTGTTATATGTATTCTTTGTTGATATATTCCTATTTCTAAAGTGTGTGTGTGTGTGTGTGTGTGTGTGTGTTTACTCCTCATCCTCCACTTCAGTTTTTGTCTCTGTGGTCTTGGTTCTCTCAGCTGAGAAATGGTGATGGCTTTGTGGAGATTCAGGGTCACAGCACCAGTAGTAGACCTGCCTGTCTCTTCCCTTGCTTGGGGGCTTGTTCATGGAGAGAGAGAGAGAGAGAGAGAGAGAGAAGGGGAGGGAGGGAGAGAGAGAGAGAGAATGGCAGCGGGTGATGAATGATCTCAGTGGAGGGGAGCGGCCTCAGGATTATTAACGACCGCAGAATTAATCTGTTTTCCCTGTTTGGTCCATTACTATGGCCGACCTGGGTGACTGTTGAGAGATTTCTCCTCTTTGTGCATATTCCCAGGCTGGGTAAAGATACAAAGGCCCTTCCTCACCTTGGGGAGGGAGAGAGGGGATTGAGGGGAGGGTCGGGGGTAAAAAAATCTCATCCTCTCGCTAGCTCTCTCTAGTGCAGCCAGCCTCAAACGCTGTGTGGCAGGTAGAATTGATTAGTGTCATGCCGTATTAGGGACAGGGCTGTAAATCTGCTGTGTCCCTGTAGCAGGGGTACATGTACTGCTATCCTCCTTGTATGCCTGGTTGAGCTCTTCTGGGATTCTGTGTGTGTGTGTGTGTGCGCGTGCATATGTGTGTCCATTTGTTTGTGCATCTTCACTATGGAGGTTGCAAGCAGAGGTGACTGTGAACCCATTCAAGCCTGCAGAATGCCACAACTATGTGCATGCTTCTTCAATCAGCTTTTTATTCACAGTAAGACAGGCATGCGTGTTGGTTTGAAGGCCATTACTCTTTGGTCCACCGCGTGTTGCCGTTGGTTTGGAAGAAACATTCGCTAACTGTTTTGTAATTGACATCTCTACTTAATGGGTACGTACTTATCATCAGCAATCGAATGGAACTAGGCCACAGTAGACTGAGTGTGATAATTACAACTTTACATGCCAAGTACACACCACTGGAGAAATATATTATAGCTTAATAAAGTAATAACATGTTTTTTTTCTAGTTTGATTTGACATTACTCCTAAGTACTACATTGAAACTCATACCCAGTGATTTGTATACATGTACATCAGGAATCAAAGGCATTGCACCTTTGTGTAAGACGAGCTTAGAATGTCATTCCGCCGTGGGTATTTCTGTCTGCCATGTAATAGCTCTGACACGACTCAGAATCAGCAGAGGAGGCATTCCATTACTGAGCCAGGTCTTCATCAAGTGGAAAAGGCTGAAGATAATAAGCATGGACTCCTTTATGAATGACCTCAGTTCCTGTCATCTTTTTCCTGCTCTTGCAGACCCAAAGCCTGCTGGCTACCTGCGACAATGTGAGACCTTATTGAGGAATCTTTCCCCTGACGGGCCGTGTCTACGCACCAAAGCCAAACACAATCACATTCAAGCTGTCACTGAAACCGCTCGAAACAGCAAGCTGGGATATATTCGGCTGTCCGTGATGGAAGAGACTGCCTCTGTTGGGCTGGGAATGTGGGAAGGGAGAGACATAAGGTACAAGAGAAGCGCTCCTCTGTTTACCTCACCGGCACAGCCAGGTGGTTTCAGGAGAGAGGAGTCATTGGAAATGGCTGAAGTGGCAAGTCTCATATTCGCAAGGCAGAAACAAGCAAAAATGAAACAGAATTCCTCCCTCCCCCCCTCGGTGAATGGCTTGTCTTTGTGTGCACAGCCATGCGCTCAGACTAGATTCTATCCTTATGTATCTTCTCTGTGCTGGATAGTGCCTTGCTCTGTGTGGGCAGAGCTTTAAAGAGAGAGAAGGCAATTTTTTTTCCCCCCTCTATCCTGTGCGTCTTGTGGACAGCCACCCCCTTTTTTATGGGAATCTTTGTCATTACAGAGTGTCTATGAGAGTGATGGTTTATTTTGGCTGTACCGCCTGAAGCCAGTGGGTTTGTAAGGGAAGCCGGAGATTGCCAGAGGAGCTCTAGCCCTGTCTGGCCTTACCACAGCCATTATTGGACTTGCTCCCTGAGCTGCAGCATGCGAGTGGGTAATAAACTACTGAACGGCAGCTCCAAACAGTGCCGCGATCAATGGGAAATCATCTTGCCGGATCGATGTCTATGCCTTCTAGATCCTGCCTCCACAGCGAAAGTGAAATTCTAGAGCTAAGCAGCTGAGCAGAAATGGCAGCCCTAGGAGAGGGGAAATGACACCTTCATGATGGTATCAGGCTAAATCCCCAATGCAAAAAGTGACACTTCAAATGACTTCCTTACAGTTTTGAGGTAATGTGGGTAAACATCATCCACTTGTTAGCACCTGGGATAACATCCTTTAGTCATGCTTTCTGTGTGATCAACTAAATTCATTTGTTTTTTTTTGCGCAGTTATGAATGAAACCCTTGAGTATTTACAGTGATTTATTGGACAGCATGAAATCACCTTACAATGGCCCATTAACCTAAACTTAATCATCAGGTCTTCTATGTTGGGCAATCAGTTCTGCTCACAAGAAATGTTCTAGTTCTAGGTCATTGCCATATGCCATTGTGCAGCGTGTGAATGATGACAAACATGGTATTTCTAAATGCAGAGTAATTACAAAAATGTAGGAAGCTTGTGTAATTTAATTATAGGTACTGCTCTTAGCACTGATTGATGATTTGTAACCATGGAACAGTTTTTATAACATTCGTATTTATAACATTTGCGGTACTAAAACACAGTGGGGGAAGTCTGTCCCTCAAACATTGTTTTTCTAGAAGATTGGTGTACTGAATGTCTCTTTGATGTGTTTGGTTCAGTCCCTGAAGGTTGTGCTGCACAAAAACATTTGTTTTTAAATTTAAACATAAACAAACACAACTCCATTCAGCCTGGCCAACGGCACCTTTAATCTGCAACTAATTTAGGAAGTAATCATAAACCATCAATCCTCATAAACCTGCCATCACAAAAGCTAACAGTGTTTGAAGTAAAACATCGGCACTGGAGCATTTATCATTTATCTTTACCATAGGCAGCAGGAACATTATGTTGGTGTCTGAGTTTAGAAGTTTGACCGGCAAGCCTAATAAGTGTTAGTGCCACTTGATTAGAGGCATCAAATCGCTATTTTATCAAATACTAAAACAGCTATACATAGCATAACACTTTGGTCGTAGCAGCATCAGTCTCTCTACATATGGAATCTACCTAGCACTGTGAACAAAGTTGCAAAAGCTACATAAGAAGAAATAAGCTAGTCTAGAGACAGACTAACTTTTTGGTACAACTTAACCCTGTGTGCCTGTTGTTTATGCGTACTTGTTATAAAACAGAGTGGTTTGGGGTAAGGACTGCAAACTGAAGGGGACAGAGGCCGTAAAAAGAATCATGTCAAATATATACAGTATTTTCAAAGCCAGCGCAATATTTTAATTTTTTATCAGTACCCAGATATTATCATATTTTACATACACACACAAACGCACACACAGGTCTTCAATTCAAATATGATAGTCTCTAGCCTTTTACTTTTTTCATGTTCTTCGGCATTCATCAACACAATAATATGCTTGACACATGAATTAGATTGCTTTTTACTACAGCATTGTAAATCAGAGTTCATTCTTTGCATACGCTGCTTTAATTCCCTGAAAGCAAAGCCTGTCCTTGCAAATAGTTTATTTATTTAAAGATCAGAGGAGACTTGATTGGAAAGGACGCCGTAGCAAACAGTGCTGATAACAGCACATCCAGATTGACGCTGCTCTGCAAATAACCTACCCTTTCATTTGGGCTCTGGTTATTTGCCGATGTTGGTCACATGAGCAAATAAACACTGCCCCAGTAATTGATCCGATTTCCACAGGCTGCGCTGAACTGGTGGTAATCATAGGAGCGCTGCTCTGCTGGAGCCAAAAGCCGTAGAGTTGGGCACGCTCGCAATTTACAGCTGAGAGCATGAAGACATCTAACCTTCATCAGCGCCGTCTTGGTCTGGCGCTTTAAATCTAATAGGGCTTATAGGAATTTGGTGTCAACAGCTAAATTACACGCTGGCACTTCATTTTTGGGGAAGAACACTGTAGACTCTATCTAATGGTAAGGCAGAATGCACCAACGTGAGCACAGTAATAAGATTGTCAGATCCGTGTATCCATTTAATGTGTAACCACGTGGGGTTGCTGGAAAGAGATCAAATGAAAATTGCAAGAAAAAAAAATGAAGAACTCTTATCTCTTAGATGTCCGGAAACAAAGATGTAGTTCCCAGTTTCTGCCTAATCCTTGCTAAATAGACCAAAACCGGCTTTTTTGTCAGGAATAATTTCTAAAGGCATGGAAGGATTAACTGTTGTTGTGGAGGCTCCTGATTATGTTTATTGGTACTTAGCTGATGGTTTTATCCAAAGCAATGTTATGTAGGACACACACATACATCAGGAGCTGTGAGAGAGATTACGATTCTGTGTTTTAATGAGTGGCCAGTGACTGTCTATAACGCTATATCATATACGTATATAGTACGAGACATACACTTAGTGCTGCAAGAAATCATAAAATGTATTTGCTAATCTTATCATAGAATCTACATTGTGTCTGAAAGGAAATAAAATTGGGAGTCTTTTTTTTTTTTTTTCCTTAGTATTTGTATTGATAATATGCTGAAGTTGAGCTCACCCATGAGTTATCTTAATGTTTAAAAGTCTTGATTAGATATGATAAGTGTGTTTTTTCATGTGCAGAAAAATTGTCGGTAGGCCAAGCAAATACTGAAAGGCACACAATCCTGTTTCTAAAAGCTCTACCACAGGGAATACCATCTGAAGCTCGATTGTGGATTCCCCAGTCTTTCCTTTTTCATTCACAGTCTTTGAAATTGTAAGCATGACATATTCCTACACATTCCTTCAAAACAAAACTAATTTACTTTTAAACACAGTAATATCTACATCATGAACTGAAATATAAGACTATGAAAGAGATGTATTCAAATTAGTTCTGGGTCGGCCTTACTTTGTCTGGACTAAATATGTAACTACCAGCTTTCCGGCATTGGAGGGTGAAACATGTGGAAAAACTCTGAAGGACTGTGTGGGTTTTTTTCAGTTCTGCAGTTCACAAATGTGCCAGGTGTTTGCACTTGCACAAATCTCTTAAAGGTGCTTAACAAAGGAGCTTGGCTGGAGTGAGTCAACATATGTGCTGCGTGGTTGCTAGAGAAGATCTTTGTCAAAGTAATGATTGTGTCTGATGAATGTATTTAATATACAGTGATTATGGAGAGGAAGATAACTGCCTAACCATTATAATCATTTGAATACACAAATTACTAGATTTGAAATAGAAAGGGAAATGTAGATGGAATGCAATTGTAATGATCACATAGACAGCAATCTTGTTTGTCAAATGGTTTTAAACACATTCGAATAAAAACATTCTACTTGGCCCCAGTATTGCTAGAGATTATCTGCATTAATTGATGTGTTTACCATGTGTGACTTTCCTGTCCACTGTGGGTGTTCTCGGGCCCTGGGCTGGAATCTTGTAAGAAATGCAAATGTTGAGATCTGTCATTCCAATGGCCAGTTTTAGCAGGAGGGCTGTGTGTTCCAATGCAAACCAGTTGTGGCAGTTCGATTTAGAGCCTGTGTCTGGTGTCAGCTTGTCACAGATTTGTGGGAGCTTTCAACCTCCAGATCTGTCTTGACTGATCTTCAGAAAGGACACACTGCTCCTCTGAAAGGCTCTGGCTTCACAACTCTTCCTGTCATCTCCCCTTCCCCCACCCCGTCTCTCACTCAGGGAAGCTGGAGAGCCAGTACCACCAGGCTGCAAGAAAAGGGTTAATACCGTCAGCTGCAGAGTGACCAGACCGGAGCAGATCAGGGCTAGTGCGAGACCCCGGAGGAACAGAGGCTGATGAGTCATCCAGAGGACATCCGTCTGATCACATGGGACGTGGAGTGGCCCTTAGCCAGCTGTATTAAGTGTTGGCTTCATTCACTGTTCAGCATGGGGTCATGACATCATCTAAAAAAAATAAAAGGAGAAGGGTTGTAAGATATGCCTTATTGTAAAATAAATAAATTCATAATTCTCAACTAACTTTTTGGATTGGTTTGTCTTTTAAATATCTGTGGTTTTTTTTTTCCAAATTGAGACCATAGAGTGATCACGTTTGGCAGCTTTAATTCAAATTTTAGCAGGCTATGATGTTAAAATAAAACAAATAAAACATGCACCAACTGCTCTTTGTCGGGGCTTTGTCCAGCCTGAGATGTTGCTTGTCATCACAAGAAGAATAGCATTCCATAACAATGACATAATGCAATGAATAATAAAAATCGAACCTTACTGACTCGCTTTGCTAGTCATAAAACTGAACATTTTTATTATCTGAAAGTTTAAAGACAGATAGGCCTACTCCCAATACAATGATGTCAAATGTGAACATGAAGGTGGTGACTAAGAAACGAAGGTTCTGGAGAGCTGTTTGGTTCCACTTCTTATTTTGGCCACAGTAGCTGCCAAAAACAGACTTCACTAAAACACAGCAGGTCAAACTACCCATTGTCACAGAGGCAATTTGGCCTCAGAGCCAACAATACTGGTCTTGACACATGTGTACAGTATAAAAATAGCCACAGGGTACTTTGTTTTACTCCTTAGTAATGACAGCTCACAGAAACAGGCTGTTGTAAAGGTTTTAAATTGGAATATATGTTACTTGATGTTGTTTTCTAATCATTATGGTGTGCAGTCTTTACATAAAGATTAACTAATGATCACCAGTGCTTTCTGTGTTCTTTTGAGTACTGTACTGCATTCCTTCCCAGCAGGTCTTTAATTAGTCCATATGCCTCCTGTGAAAAACTATTCATAATTAATGTCTGTTCCAAATGAACAGCACTTCCAAAGCTCTAAACAGAACAAGAATGGTCACCACATGGGAGCCATAGCCATCTTGGTCCCTACACTTACTGTAAGATGGAGGAAATTCATCTTAACGCTCATAAATGGAAGCATCTGTCTTGTTACTTCCTTTATACAAACGGAGGTAAATGAAGTTATCTGCTTGTACGAATGCGCGGTAATGAGTCGTTTCAACACATTGCATCTCTATCTATCTTCTAAAGAAACGCCATGAAGACCATTACACAAGTGACTCAAATGGGAGAAGGATCTAATTATCGTGACAAAAGCAGTTGTGTTAGCATTTAAATGAGCAAGCTCAAGGGTTGGGTCCAGTGGTGAGCTTTTTCAAAAGCGAATGAAGTCTCACGGATGGAATGCGAGCAGCAGGTCTTCCTGTTCTCAATTAGCAGTTTCCTAGCAGGCAACCCCCTCCCCCAAGGAAAAGAAATGCTCAGTGCTACTCAGGCATTTGCTCTCCCAAATTCTGGAAAAGGAAGGGTGCAAAAAAACTACTCTTGACGGCGAGGAAACACGCAGACCCATCACAACACTGTAGTACAAGATGACCACAAGTAGCTTTATTATGTCACAATGCTTATCTCTATTTAGGTCAAGAAAGCAATTGATGTTGAATATCAGTAACAATGATTCAGGATTGAAGCAGATTGCATATGTTTCCTATTTCCTATTAGCAAACTGGAAGTGTCACCACCACCATTTATAGGCATGGTAGTTTTATTAATGTATGCATAATCCCAGAAAATAAATTACTGTTCTTTTCAAATAAGATAAAATTCAAAATTTTCAGTAATGTAGACATTTTCCCATGTTGTAGTAAACAACAGTTTACTCTAGATTAAAGCCTAGGGAAGTCTATGTTTAACCGCTTAGATGTGTGTGTGTGTGTGTGTGTGTGTGTGTGTGTGTGTGTGTGTGTGTGTCTTTAAATCATCTTAAGTAGTTGGTGTGGTTTAGTTATGTTTTTGATTGGTCAGACTGACTCAAAATTGACCACAGGTTTACAACTCATCTTTTATCCTATAATGGAGATTATGACAAGTGACAAAGAGGATTATGGGTGCTGGAAACTTGTGTCTTCAGAAGCTTTGGCTGCACAAAAACGTCTGGCACAGCCACTGAGTACTAGAAGGTGATCATCTCTTATTTAAAGGTTTAATGCTTATTTTAAGAGGCAACTAATTTTAATACCAGATTGATGACAAGGAAGATATGAATTTCAAAATCTTTACTTCTACTTGTTAATTTTTCATATAACAATGTGTGCATGCATATATATTTCTAATTTGATAGTAATGTAAAATGCTCACATACTGTAACTAATTTTGTTAGAGTCATACGCTTATATGCACATGGATAACAATACATGCTTTAAGTTTACCAGTTGTGCACCAAATCATCAGCTATTTTTAGTATGAAGTGGACCATCCTCCCTACAATACATTTACTGAATGGACAATCAGAGATAAGCAGCCTTCAAAACCCAATCTAACCCTGAGACTACTGTGACTGACTCCCTCTGTCACAAGGTTTTAAAGAACTACAATAGACTTAAATGTGTAGCTGAACACTGTAAATTTTGAGAGATAAATGGCTTGATGTCCTAAACATATCTTTTCATGGGTCTTATCTTCCTGCATTCAAACAAGATAAAAAATTAATTTATCTTTGTCACAAGAACATCACTCATTAAACACATTGGTTGTCAGCTGTTATTGTGACTAATGGTCACATTTCTTTATTAAACCAAGGCTGCTTTAGACTATATATCAGAAAGCGTGTTGTCAGACAGCTACATTCAAAGGCTGTCAATTCTGTTGCGTGACCTGGTACTATGTACATCTGACCACGGGTTTCAAGGGTAAGATGCAATTCTCATTAAATTTGGATTTAGAGGTTGACAGATCTCACCTGTCAATAGGGTTTCACTTATGCTAGAGTATGAGAGAGGTGAAACTACATGAGTACAACAAAAACTTTGCGTCTACCCTTATGACATTTAATTAGGGAAGCCATTGCCTACTGATTAGAGCTTCGGGCTTGTAATTGAATGATTGCCGGTTCAATCTCTGACTAGTAGACCACAGCACTCACAGCTCCTGGGGTGCTGTTGTAGCAAGAAGCCCACTGTGCTGGGGTTAGTGTGTGCTTCACCTCACTGTGTTAGTGTGGTTTACTCCACCAATTCACCATTGGGTTAAATGCAGAGACCACATTTCTATCACAGGATCAAAGGTCTACTTTTATATACTTACTTATTAAAGATGTGTGTCTATGATACACTCAGTTTAGCCCAATTTAGTGTATCACAGATTTTCAAACAGATGCCTCAGAGCTAGAGAATCATTCTGATTGTGCCTCTGCAATGTCTGTTATTTAACTTTTATATGAGAGATCCTTCCTTGTGAGTGCCAGTGCTAGCCGCAAGTATGAATTTATAAAGGAAACAGGAAGGTGGAAGACAGCTCATCTTTGCTGGCTGCATTCACTGTGTGAAAACGATCCCATTAATTCAGTTTCCCCCAGCCATGCTGTTCTTGTTGTATCTGTTTGTTATTGAGATGATTTCTCTCTGTCACGTCAAAGCCAACATTATCATATTCATGTTGCTAGGGCAACCAGCACTAAAAATCTCCTTTTGGCACCTCTCTTGAAGCAAGTAAACAGCAGAGGTTGTCTCTGGTAATACATGACAAATGGCATGACACATTTGCTTGTAAAATCTTCCACAATACCTCAGTGGTTGCTGTAGTATTAGGAAAATACTCTCTCTCCAAGTGGTTGACATCTGTATAAAATCAGTTGAAGAGGGTTAAAAGGTTAAGCCTCATTTAAATACTTCATCACCTTTTCCTGACAAGTGATAGAATAGAAAAAGAGCAAAAGAAAAGAATACAATATAAATGGTAATGGAATGTATAAACCTGACAACACAAATATCATGGAAAAATAATACATTTAGATTAGGGTACAGAATGAAGTATAGCCTATACAGATTTAAGCACAGACTAAAGCAAACAAGACAGATTTTTCTTTGCTTCTAATAGCACAAAGTTATTGGTATAATGCTTTTGTGTCCTTAACGTTCAGTCTCTGCCAATGTGGTTTCGAAAATAGCCTATCAAAGCCTTTTAAATAAGCAAAGCAAAAGCATCGAAAAGGCACTATGCAGACATTATTATTACTATTATTGTAAATTCTGAAATGTTGTTTTACTATCATGTTCTTGCCTTGTCTTTTTTGTGGCCAAGTTAAATTTGTCAGGGGTGTTTGTTTTTAACGTGAATGAGATACTTAGAACTCCAGCTCCGATTCTTCCTAATGCCATTCTCCTTCAACGGTTCAATCCAACTGGAATCTTTTCCTGGATTTCGTGGCACTCCACTCTGCCTCTTGGTTACATTGTATCCATCTCTAGTGCTGAAAGATATACACGGTCATCAAGAAGATACGAGGAAACGCACCCAAAGGAAATAACATGTTTTGGGAATCGTCTCGATATTGGATTTACTGTTGGGAAAATTAAGATCGTAAAATTTGAAATTCGAGAATATGTCCATTTTAGCCGGTATTTCCATTTTGGAACGGGATCCTGAAGTGTGATGGCTGCAGTCCAGTGAATTGCTGGCCTTTCCTTTCTCCTGCTGCTGGATGCCTTGGGAGTACAACGGATTGTGTTGGTTTTTATCAACGATTGTTTATAATTCAACATTATATATACTTTCTGTATTTATGGAATGTACATAATACGTCGTTGGATTGGGGTTAGCAAGTGGGGTAAGTGATCATAGACTTGATTTTCGTTTACGTTGTGTGAAAGACAAGCCACCCTGCTAGCACTGCCTAACTACTATCTTGCGTTAGCTACCCAGTTGCTAACGAACTTGCTATTTTGCTAGCTGGCAAGCTACAGTGCATGCACAGTCTTAAGCTCTTTGTTTAAGGGCCCATGAAGTTGATTACAGCATGCTACATGTTTAAAATTGAGCAATATTTTTTTCAAGAGAATAACATCAACTTATTATTAACAAGCACATTGTACTAAATGCAACACAGCACCCGTATTTTCACGAGAGCATATGACATGTTAATTTGATTGACTCTGAAGACATTGTCGATACCAACAGCTAGCCAGAATGTTAGCCATACAAATAGCAGTGCAGCTAACGGTAGTTGTTAGCTAGCTAGCTTGGTGGTGAAATTGTATAAATGTTATCAGTGCATAGATTTACCATTGGAAGCTAGTAGTCTGCCTTTTATAATGCAAAAGTAAGTCAGTAGTAATGTTTCCAAGTCGCTTCCAAAAACGTGTACGACAAGTTGTTTAAACAGTCTAATGGTGAATGACAAAACAAGCTATCCGTAGTTCGCTAATTAACGTTAGCTAACTAGTCACACACAGGACATGTGTTGGATAGCCTTGGAGCTCTCTACACATTGCAAGTCAGTTTAACAACTGTTGTGGAGACACGTCAGAAAACGTGTATCAACCGTGATTGTGAAGGTATTCTGCAATGAGTGCCTGTCAGTGAAGTAAAGTGCTACTTTATTCGATTTTATGCTCTTAGTCAATTTTCGCGGCAATAATTTCTAATCGCTAGGTAGCCCTCTCAAATGAACTTGTCTGCAGGCCTTGCTTACCGTCAATCGGACATAATAATTAATGTTGCTCAGTTTGGAAATGGGACACAAGGTGAATTACGTTAGAAAACTGCGCAAATGCATGATCTTTGTGAAATGTATTTGATACACCTGTAACATCACATACAGACTAACATCCTGTTTCAGAACTAGCACCAACTTTAGCAGTTAGCTTTAACGCACTGGCTTTGCCAAAAACAACCGAGTTAGCCACGTTGAGAGCATTTCTGTGAGTTTGACGTTGCGTCGACAGTTTTTAAAATATGCACTACACTCTGAAACTCGTGTTTGTGTCTGGTTTGTATCATACATACTTTCCGTTGGATAATTACTAGACCAAACTTAAGGTCGCCAACTTTCCTTAAAAAACAAAGTTTGTTGTCAAACTGTCTGACTTGACCTGCGGGTTACCTCAAAACTCACATTATTTCCATTTGTATGTTGGTGTCACTATTATTTCTGTGGGCTGATCAGTTACTGTTGTTATACACCATTGCCAGCCGAGTAAAGCCCATCTATTGAGACATTGTATAAGGCATAGGATTTTTAAAAGATTGAGCTTCTACACAAAATATTAGGCCCACATATTAATAATTAATGTCAACAGTTCTCTGTAGATACTGTTTCTAACTTTAAAAGCTGGCTATAATAGCGTGCGCCCTTCAAACACGACTCAAACTAATTGTTGTACAACAGAGTAGTAGCAGTTGCCACACTGTGTAACAGAAACTATGCTTAGGATATAGGCCTACTTACTCGTCATAACATGTAGCTGAATAGATCTGCTTGGGTTGTGTGTCTAGAACTCAACTATTCAGTGGTAGACTTATTGTGCCATAACATTTTTTTTTAATTCAAGAGAAATGTTTCAGTTTTTTGTTTGTTCAATGTTTGCTGTAATAGGCTAAATCATATTCAAAGGAAGGGGAAGTTTTTGAGTTGTATCTGAGTGATACACCCTCATTCTCTTAGCTCACGAAATTCATCAAAGTGTGATTTTGGTGGATACTGTTATCCCATTACAGACCATGATTTCTACCACTTATTTCTTGATAACGCAGCATTAATTTTATTGGCCTAATATGTTTTAATGAGAATCTTAAATTCTAATGCTTACAATTGTCATACTTTAAAGGGGAATTCCAGTGTGAATCAATAGCCCTGTTCTTCAATGTCACTGAATGTTGTCTGTCAAAAAAACTAGCTGAATTTTTGATGCTCTATAGACTAAATCATGAACCAGTTAACTGAGTGTGGCATTGTGATTAAAAAAGCATATCAACTAAAATTAAGTTTCTGTGCCATTAGTTAGTTTAGTTACCAGTTTTTAGCATAGTTACATTGTTTTGACATTCATATTTAGAATTGTTGGTGGGTGGAATTTTGGGCACTTTGAGGGAAAATGTACTGAGCTCCTTGGGTACCTGGCATAAATATAGTATTAAGCACATAGGCCTAGATGTTGGATGGCTCAATGCATGGTTTAAAAAAGAACAAAGTCTTTGGGTTAGCAGTGCATACTGTTTTAGACTGTGTTTAACTGGAACCTTGATTGATGAAAAAAATACCATAGTGTCATGGCATAGCCTAATCATTGTGTCACGGTGCTGTAACAAAGTTTTGCCTAGCACAGCCAAGGACCACAGGACATAAAATCCACTGTCCACTCTCAATATTCAATGTGGTCTATTTTATAGACATGCTAAGCTGAAACATCTATCCTTTTATGTAAATGCATTGTTGGCATGTTTGAGTTTAAGTGGTTTAGGATATAATTTCCACTGAGTGTTTTTAGTAATCAACATTACCGATTCGTTTTGGTTTGTTGCTTACTGACGCCCATCACTGACTACAGTTTAGACTTTTCTAAACTGCAGTCTCCCATTTCTGTGTTTTGGCCTTAGAATCACATTAGAATCCATGTACAATTCCGTTTTAGTTTTATTGTTTTGCCTGCTGACAAGATTCAGGCCAAGTCCACACAAAAATGAAGGCAGGCCTAAATGCACAAATACTTTATCAAACCGGCGTATCATCCAGACGAAGCCTGCGTTTTGGGGTTCTCTAAACAAACATTTTTGAAACCAGGTCCCAGCGTGGATAAATTTGAAAATGCCGGTTAGGCGTTTTCGTGTGGATGGGCTAAACCGGAATTTTTTTTTTGGTGGATTGCGTCATAGCCCTTCAACGCGTCATCCCCTGTCTTAAAGCGCATGCTCAAAGATTAATCACAACAACAATGGCGCCGTACATGTTCCGCATGACTTGTACACGCATGCACGCTATAAGTACTTCCTGTGCAGAAGCGTTTACAGTCGTTTTTGTGTAGACGCAGATACATTCTGAGCTGGTTCCATCTTTACGCAAATCGTTTTGAAAATTATTCTATTTTGAAGCAAGGCTCTTCAGAGCCTCTTGATTTACCTTAAGTTTGGACTTCAAATTAACTGTACTTATAATAGGCCTTTTTACTCCCTGTGTGAGATTGTAATTTTACTGGTTTTTGTGTTTATGTAGACAGGCAGTTATTTTTAAAGGTATGTCTTAGAGAATCAAGCAAGTCATAGCTTTTTTTTATGAACAGTAGTACTGCATTTGTTAGTTCATTGATTTTCTTGTAGACCTATTTTTTGGGCATCGAAAAGCTTTATTGGTTCTGTTAGAGAGTTTGTGTTTGGTTTGAAGTGTAATTAATCCGTGGTTCTATTCATCACTACATCAGTATCAAAAGATAACATGGTAAGGCTGTCTCGGTGGCTCAAATCTTGGTGTAAAATTAGGTAGGTAAATGTGTGAACTCAATTTTGTTAGTTTGGAATGTTTTGTTTGTTAGGAATAGTCTAGTGAGGAAGATAGTATATTGTACATCAGGTAATGGTTGACACCAAAACTGTTGACCTGTTTGCAACATATACTCAAGTGATCTGAGATGATCATTAGATTAGGCTATTTAGCCTTAGTTGTTGCACACTATGAAGGCAAGTCTAGTTGTATGAAGTTGTACGAGTGGGTTTTGGCTAGATGTGAAATCACACATTGTCCTGGACATTCTTTAGCCAGCTGATTTGGACTTTTTCAGTGGTTGCATAATATGCTCCCCTTGATGTGATATCCTGGACTTTGGCCTAGAGCACACCACTGAACTTGTGGTTATGGAATGCAGGCAGCCGTTTTACATTTCCATGCCATTCCTGTGCCCCAACTGGATGCGGTTCCTTTACTTCACACAGTGTCCGCTCGCTGTTCGGGTATTAGTCACATTAGCTAATCTAGGCCTGCGATGTCTGCAGGGTGTGTGTAAGATGTAGCCTATGTAAGACACTTGGTGCTTGGTTATGATGAACTGAAGAGATTTATCAGAACTTAAAACAGACCCTTCCTTTTAATAAATGATCATTTTTCTAAGTTGCCTAATTCCACTGAATTTGATTCTTGGTAAATAAAGTACAGCATTTAACCTACAGTAAAATAAGTATGCTCATTTTTCTATTGGATGTTTCATCTCACAATAACCACAGCAATTGGTACTGTTGATTTGTATCAGTGGTTTCTTTACAATAGGCCCCATGGTTGTGTCATATGTGACACTACCAGTTGAATTAAAGAGTTCAGGGAATCCAGTAGGCTACACACTCTAAACTTTTGTTGCTGGAAAATGTGTCAGGCTAGTTGTTATGGCTATGAATAGCTTCCTTGTGAGGAATTGTGCATAGTTCTGTGTTTAAAAAGCCCTGTAGCATTGCCTGATTTGCAGCTCAAATTTGTAACGTCCCATTGAGACAGTGCAGACAAGGACTGTTGATCAAATCTCCCTGTGTATAGATGCTTGTGTACTTTAGCAACCTACTGTTAAAAGCAAGGGCTGCCTGACTAGCATGTTCCTTAATTTAGTAGCTAGTGATAAGGTAGTGAGGCTATAGCATGAGGTTTTCATCAACATGTTTTGTTTCTTCTTCTTTGCTTTTCCAGCGAGCAGTAGCAGGTTAAGACAAAAAATTGAAGTTTCAATAATGATTCTTACAGAATAAAAACTGTTGTCTGTAACTAAAACTAAGCAAGAAAAGATCCAGTTAATTAAATTGATATTCAAACACAGCAGTCTTTGGAGTTGGAATATTTTCCACTAAGGGTTTGGTTGTGACTCAGTCCATACACACTTTGCTCAACAGAAAAAGGTCTGCATAGAGGTGACGGTAAAGCTGTGGAACTATAAATTATCCTTCAGAAGAATATTGCATCTTTAAATGGCTCACTGGTAACACTGAAGTAACACTGATGGAATGGTTGAAGTTATTGGCCTTAAAAGGCCTAATAATGGCTTAATTGTGGGCTTAATTAATGGCTTAATTCTGTTCCAAGGTGCAAGGATGATGAACACCTTAGAATTTGTTCAATTCACAATTGTTGGTGAATTTGCCCTTGAATGGTTGAATGCTATTGACTC
This sequence comes from Limnothrissa miodon, assembly GCA_017657215.1. NCBI lineage: Eukaryota > Metazoa > Chordata > Actinopteri > Clupeiformes > Clupeidae > Limnothrissa > Limnothrissa miodon. The sequence goes on along the minus strand of JAGFZM010000303.1, from coordinate 184,951 downwards.
TTGCGGCTAGTGAAAAAAACGCACATTAGAGCATCTTCTCCAGTCTCACACTTTTGACTGACTGGGATATGTACAGGCAAGCGGAAGAAGAAGCATGCTGAGAGGTTTGGCAGTTTGAGTTGGCCTAGACTGCTCATTTTGCTGCAATTATTTTGCTTTTATCATCATGGAAACATGTCTCTTGCATTCTCAATTCTCAAGGTGTTTTACCTTCTGTATATCACTTTAGCCTCCATTTTTCGAAATGACTCCCTCAGACTGGCATTCACTAGCGTTATGGCTTCATAGTTTACATTGGCCAGACCTTTTGCCTTTGGGTGCTTTTGGAATTGATCAAATCCCTCTTGTAAGCCATCATCTCTTCTCATTTATTGCTAATATTGATAGATTCTTTTTTTTGTCAATAGGGCAGGCCTCGACTATAGATTTTGAGGTCAAGTTTTCTGTTTGTTGTTGAATGGCCATTATTGGTTGGAGTGCTGAAAACTGGCAGATAATATGTGCATAGTAATAATAGTGATCTGTATGTGTGTATGTATGTGTGTGTGTTAATGAGAAGAAACCCATAGAATTCAATTAATTTAGGGTACACACTACAATTGAATGTCTATTCTGATATGTGTTGGGCTTACTAGCCTGTTTGACAAGCATTTCAAAAGAAGATGTTTTGTTCTGTTTTACAAGCTGGCTGGTCTGCCCTACCCTGGAGCTACTGTTGTTTCAACATCTCTTCGCAGACCACAGACAATTAGATTGACAGGTTAAAAAGCAGGGCCTGCCCAGTGTACTTGAAATGTGAGCATGTCATTTTGAAGTAGCCCATGACGCAAGGCAGGGTAGCTTCCCTTAAGACCGGCTTTCAATGAAATGCCTCATGTCAGCCATGCAATTCTTGGAAGAGGTTATGTGGAATTCCATTGATAAATTCATTGCAACATGTAGGATGGCTTCTTGGCTATAATGAAATGTCTTGTGTTGTGACACAATAATAAAACATGAGGCCTTCTTGCTCATCGGAAGAAAGATTCCAGGAAGGTCTGAGAATCGAAGTCATTTGGGAATTGGTCCCCAAGTCTTTGGCCGTATACACTGAAACTGGATAAGCTGGCAGCTGAAGGAGGTACAGCTATAGTAAAACCCACCTCTGCATGCTTTGCACCTTGATTAAATGAAGATGCAACATTTCTAAGCTGTATCTTCATGCCTGTTGCTCACAACCTGCGGTTGTTCATTTTTGCTTCTCTATTTATGACCCTGATTTTTTTCAATAGCCCTTCCCTCTACAGATGTGTAGAACTTGAAAGTTGTAAGAACATTGTGAGGTTCCTCTATGATGGTGGACAAGACGTGGACAAAACTAGGTGTTTCTAGAAGATGGGTCTACATTCCTTTTGTCTTTGAGAACACTTCTATTTACTGACATTTTACAGATCAACCAACTAATTTATTAATTAGAAGGAGTTAATCAATTGATCTTGCCTAGCTCACTGAGGGCCACAGTTAGTTGACACAGAGATTATATGAGGATATTAAACTGCTTTGATTTAATGTCCACATCTCAAGCTATGATCGAGTTGTGAATGCAACTATGGTGCTTTAATGCCAAGTCTTGCATATGTCTTGGCAAAGTGTCTTTGCAAATGTCACATTTTCCCACCTTCTTTTCTGTGAGATTTAGTGACATGACACAGACTTGCTTTTTACCAACTAAATTGTCCTGAAATTTGCACCTTGATATAAAAAGCTAATCTTGTTAAGTGTTTTGCTAGCACACACAAAACTGTATTTGACTTAGACTTAGCTTTACTTCATTGTTATTATAATACAACACATTGATGTATTATTTGCATATGAAATGGACAGTTGGTAATTTAAACGGGAAAGATGTATTTTGCCAATACACAAGCAAAAGTAATTTGCTTGAAAAAGGGAAATCTGAAGCGGTAATTTGCAGTTTATTTATGCTCTGTAGGGGCTTTATTTCTAGAGACTAAACAGTAGTGCCGTCTCTGCTGACATTGCCCTCAGGAAGATTACTGAGCACATTTGTATTCTACCTTGTTATTAATTTCCTCTGTTTTGTCAGAATGTGATTGATAAATACGAATGCCTTTTTACTTGGCAGAATGCTTTGCACTCCAAAAGTCTCCGATGCCTTGTGAATGACTGTGTGATGTTTTTGCCCTGTCACACAATCTGAGATTCCCATCACTTAAAGTGCCTCATGTATTTCTATTTCGGTACGCAATCCAATTAGGGAAGGGTGATGTGCCTCATGCCACCCTGGCCTGTCTGGCAGAGGAAAAACGGCTTGTTTGTTCATCACCCTGCCGTTCCTATCATGCAGGTTCCTTTTCATAGATTTTACAATAACAAATTGATTTTCCAGTAATCCGTCCTGATTGCTCTAATAGTGCTGTAGTTTATACACAGACCATCAGCAAAAGCCACAGCTGAATACCAAGCATTTTTTAGGAAGTTAACTCAGGGTTACAGATAAGAGGCGTGGAGACATGCTGAGGTGCGCTCCTCTGTGCCTGTTTCGCAGAATTATCCTGCTTTTTATCACATTGTGATGGATTGTCAGGAGAAAATCGGATCCGTCTTTTAGCTTCAGTGGAAAAACCTGCTGCTGGTGTGCCTCTCACAGGGGCTGTCAAAGGGCTTACATTGCATTTCCTAGCAAAGGAGTAGAGCAAGAGGCCAACTGCCGATTGAGTTACCAATTGCCTTTGTTGAAGTGGTGGTGCATAAATTGGACCCACTCAACTATTTACTTAAGCAAACAGGACAGCTGCTGGTTCCAGCTTCTGCCACCGTGCTCCAAAGCCGGCCATCTGTGAGCGTAGAGCTTTGAGCGTGATCAAATGGCAGGTCATGGCTGTCCCTCCCCTGGGGTGGCCTCTGATATGAAACCACTCTAAAATGGAGAGATGGGCTTTACCTCTGTGTGTTTCTGGTCAAAGTTGTTATGCTTTGTGACTGGCAATGGTAGAGAAATGCTTGTCAGAGTTGTGAAGACAAATGATTGGGTCACTTGCTTCAGTAAATTGAGGTCATATTCCCTCAAGAGTTCTGGAAAGGAATCAGATTTATGGAAATGGCTTTTTAATCGTCTGTTTCTTGGAGAATAGGCTACTTTGCAGCTTCAGTTCAAGTCAAGCCCGATACAGTTTTTATTCTTAATGCTAAAATTTTGTCTAATGGTTAAGATGGTGCGTCTTTGTCTAGCTTTTCTTTGCTTGAGAAATCAAGCATGTATGGATCATCTCGCAGTCCTGCCAGTTTTGAATTGCTGAGTGCGTTGAGACCTCTGCTAAGAGCTTGGATCAATGTGTGAGCAACATAAAAGTGAATCGCTGGTTGCATGAGTGGACTATTAACACAGCACGTTCCCCCTGTGTTCATAAATTTTTCAAACCTCCACCCAATTCGGCCCACTCTCTGTCCAAGGAGTATACGGTGATTTTGAGGCTGTATAGCATTTCATGGGATTAGACCGACAGTCCTTGAGAATTGGTATTGATTAGGAGCGGCTTGGTCCACATCTCCCTGAATTTTCCCAGATTCCCTGAATTTTTTTATTTATTTATTTATTTTTTCCCCTTTAAAATGGCTTCAGTGCAGCAACCCTCCATTTGGCCCCTCACGTGTTACTGAGCTCTGCAATGGGGATGCTGTGTCGCAGATGCCGGTGTTAATTATTTACTTGTGATGAGGGTCAGGGGGCACGAACCCTCAGTGAAGCGGCAACCTCCTAAGATGCCCTTGTGCTCACAGCGAGAGAATGGCTGATCACTTTATGGGATATATTTACAGCTAGTCTGAAACGCAGAACAAAGCTGTATACCGTCACTCCATGATGGATGTCACAAATGCAATGTGGAACATTTTAAATTGACTAACATTCAGTCTGTCCTGCAGGGACTTCATTGTTCAGTTCAGAAAAGTTGAGATGTTGTAAGATTCTTTTTTATCTATCTATATGGATATAGAATTATAATCATCATGACTGTTCTAGTGTAGATCTGTATGTAATTAGGATAACTTTAATGTGCCTTTTTTTTTTTTTTTTTTTTTACAGAAAAGTGAAATGGAAAGTATGTTTGTCACTGCCTACTAAATGTTTCAGTGAACAGCTGCAGGAATCCTTGCTGATGTTTTAAACATTGTTTAAATAGGCTAACGTCATGACTAGCTTACAGCAACAGGCAGGTGAACAGTTTCACTTTCTCTTGTGCAGATGAGCTAAGCGCTCCCCATAAGCAAACTTAGATGGGTAACATTCCTGATACAGACGAGAGTGAATCTGCCTATTTGACCAGATTCTTCAGTTCAGTGTCTTGTATTGGGTTTTAGAATAGAAATTTTAAAAAGTTCGAAAAGCAAATTTTAAATTGTGTTTTTTGTGGGGAAGGTTAAAAAGTCTTAAATTTAGGGAAATATTGTGCTGTGAGTGTAACATTTATTCAGTTTAGGGCCACTTGGAAGTGTGTGGTGTTTAGTCAATTACTTGCTGTAGTCAATACAAAACGATATCCAATGGATGTAAATATGGTTAAGTTGTCAAAACCTCCATAAACCCTGTTAATATCAACATGCAAACAAATTATTTTAGTTCTAGTAAAGGTAGAGGGTGTTTGTTGCCAAGGCTAAACCATAGAACACTGAAATAAAAACTGATTTTAGTCTGCTGAAAAACATTTGACTTATACGGGCCGGTGTCCATACAGCCACCGTGAATGCGGCCTGCTGTGGTCTCACATAGAAAATATGTCGCCTCCATCGTTTTATTTGTTTATTTATTTATTTACTTTGAGTGCTTGAATTTGGAGGGCCACGTTAAGCGCCTTTAAGTTGAAAATCTGTGAACTTCACTGGAGCTTTCTATTAGACAGCCAATCACTCTGATGATGACTAACATGGAAGAGAAACTTGTTTTGCCTGTCTCCAGGGCTGTGTGTTATGGCATATCAAAATTACCACAACCTAGACGGAAACAAAAAAACAAAAAATAAAATTAGGGACAAGTGGTATCCGTACTTCAAAATCACTTGCAACACTTGCAGATGCTATTTATACCTTGATAGTTGGGTAGCTGGGATGCTACATAAACGTCTGTTATGTGAACAGAACCAGAAAGAAAGCATGAAACACACTGAAAAACACACTGGAGCTGATGGCTGGCACTGACCCTGACCCTGATTCTATGAGCTACCCTATGGGCTCTAACAGCTGTGCTCTTTTCTAATTTAACAGCAGAAAATAATCTTGTTTTATGATATCAGGGCTGAAGATTAGGAATGCACATTGGCTTCCTTTGGGCAACCAGCCTTAGTTGGCTCAGGTGTTTGAATGGCGCAATTGTGCATCTTGTTTGTACCATATAGACCAAATTAACTTTAGAGCTCAAATTACCTGCTTCAAAAGTAAAATAAATATCTGCTGTGTGCTTTGACTTATCTTTCAAAAAACTCTACAGTAACAACTTTTATACCAACTCAACAGAAATGGCTTGGATTGCTATTTTTTGGTGTTAAGAAAGTTGTTGATCTTTTAACAGAAGGTTTTTTTTTATATAAATTGTTTTCTTAGCAAGTTTTTTAGTCAAGAAACTAAACTATGATTAGAATCTGCACTTACCCACAACTTGTGCTTGACATTCCATCCTCGCAGTATTACTCTCATCTTTGTCACTACAATGACAATAATAATAATAATAATAATACATTTTATTTGAAGCGCCTTTCATGATACCCAAGGACATTGTACAGATATTAAAATAGACAAGTAGACATGTAGAGACGTTTGACCGTTGTAAGAGACATACTAGCAACACATATTGCCCTGAGACACAAAGAAATAAAACAAAGTAAACTCACGGTCAGGGGTGGAAAGCCTGGGTAAAAAGTTGCGTTTTGAGTTTAGATTTGAAGATGGTGAGTGAAGTGCATTGTCGTAGTGCAAGTGGGAAGGGTGTTCATTAGTTTAGGACAATGGTGGGTCTCCTCCACCATCTTACTCTGGCTCTTACTACTGTCTCTTGGAACTGTTTAGTGTTGCAGCTGTTTTATACCTCATGCTGTATTAAATGGAGGTGGGAGTTTGAAGTTCAACAGAATTTTGCATTTTTGCATTTGCATTTTTTTTTAATTGGCAAGATATTGAAAATTCACCATAGCTAAAGAGCCATTTCCCTGAGGTTAGATTTGTGTTCCGGCCTCTTATTTATCTTCCACATTACAACTAACAATGACATGTGAGAAACCCATGGAAGGCTTTAAGCATAAAATGATATTGCTTGGTTATAGCATTAACCTTTGCCCCAAACACTGTAATGGTGTATTGCAGAGGTTTAACAGATCATGGGCCCCTGAGCTGATCGTGGAGGTCCCCCCCTTTTGTTTACATATTGGAGGCGCCCCTATTAGTCTACTTGCATAATTGTGATGCTTATTAACTCTGACCAAACTTGGACCTTAGTGCCATGTACGTGGTAATTTTGATGCATGAATTATCTGAAGACTAATGTGGTGTGTGTGGTTTTTATCGTCGTGAAAATAGTAGGCAATTTTTTCTTTGGTGGGATAAAGTGGAGGTGGGATTTTCAAGAACAGAAAACTTGCATTTAAATCCCACTTCTGTATAGCTTGCAACGGTTTACCTTACTGCTAGACTCGAGCTCTAAATAAATGCTGCCAAATGCAAAATAAAACCATGGTAATTGCGGTGTCACTCTGCTGCTTTGAAGGTGGACCAAACACAACTCAGCAAATGATTCAAGTTGTAGCCTAATTGAAACAGACATTACCTTGCTACACCAAAGGGGCATTTCACAAAACCAAAGCAAAGGGATTCAATATAATGAAGACAATGGAGCTCGATTTGCTCTGCCTAGGTAAACAAGTCAAATATGTTTCATGAACACCTAACAAGGTTGAGTTGGAGGAACAAGTTGGAACTGGGTGTAAGTAAATCTGCTTTGTCGTTCACCTAAATCATTTGTTGTGGGAATTTGAAATGTGCATGTTACAAACTAGGTTGCATTAAACAAAAAAGTGCAATTAGCTGATGTTATCAAGACACTGGGGGAAATCCTTTTATAACTGCAATAATTTTGAGTTAAACTGTGAGTACTGGTCAGCAACTGAATGAACAATTATGTTTGCATCAAGGTTTGAGTACATCCTTATCTTGTCAAATGAAGCCGTTTATTTTTAAAAGAACAGCACTGAATATACATTGTCTTTCTTATGACATTTTCAAGGTATTTACTTCAGATTTGCTATGTTTCTGCTACTGCAGATTTTGTGCTCATTTTGCTTATGTGAAAAAATAAAACTGAGCAAGCAGTGACTGACATAGTATGAAAATAAACTTAATGGAAATTCTCTGGGCTTTATAAACAGCTCTTAAAGAGAATAAATAGTAGACAGAGTTTACAGTTAGAGAATTCTTCAAACATGACACTGCTGCATCAAGCCTTCTTATGTTTTTTATTTTTTTTCACACTTGTCTAGCCTTGTCTTGTCTAGAACCTTGTCCTTATTTGCTGTCTTCAAAATATTTGCTCAGTGTGTTGTGTATAATTTTTTGTTAAGTATTTTGGAAGTTTGATGTCTTTATTTTTTTTACTGTCAGTTGGATATTGGATCTCCTACCTTGGCCTAGGAAATCATGAGCAAGTGATTCAGGGATTACAGAAAATGGTTGCACTGCTCCTCACTGAAGTCTGATCAAAGAGATTGGATGTTTAGTCATTCTGTGAGATCCACCACTTCAGGGCCGCTGGAACTGAACGCTGCTCACTTAACAAACTCTGAGCACAACTGACACGGGATGTAGGAGAGAATAGGGTAGCTTGGTCTAGCCTACATAATGCATCCAACATCTGTTCTCTTCATGCCCAGAAACGTCTCAGACGTTTACCATGCTATTGTTGGATGTTATGAGTGGAGCAGTTGACCTGCGGGGTAGTACACTGTTTCCTCCTTGTCTCTAGAGAACAGTGAGCAAGTGCACTCCATGTCTCCATTCACCCTGTCTCACTAGCCTACTATGACACTAACTGTCCTGATGAAAAGATGAGCCTTTCCCTATGTAGGCTACTTCAGACTAATTCCCCCCAAAAGCAATTTAAAAACAATCTTTGAATTGTATTGAAAAACAATCATTAAGCTATTTCAAGTTGAATTGGAAAGTGTTAGCCAGTTCAGTTGTCTCTTTTTTGCAAGAGATGTGTAATAGGCCTGCTTTTGATCAGGCCAAGTCTGTTGTCATTCCTATCAGAACTTCGGATGTTGAATTTTATACCTCTTTAAATTATTTCATTTTATAAATGCTGTCGTAAATGTACTATAGCAATTTATTTTAATTGTGTAGATTACCTAGGCTACTCATTGTGTCCTTTTTCTTACTTAATTCATAATGCGTACAAAACTTAGCTGCCCACCATGCTTGCCTGCTGTTTAAAAGATAGTTGATTGTTAAAATGAATAATTTAACTTCCTTGCTAGCATCAGGTAGTTGTGAATTTCTTAATGCTAACTATTTAGATACATGTCTGCTCCACGTTTCCACAATGAATAATTTTATTCTGCACATGTCGGTGCAGAATAACTTCCCTCTTAACCTAGTCTAACCAAATCCTCCTCCCTTGAAGATCATTAAACGTATTGAACATGAGGCTTTGTTTTTGTTACTTATCTTAGATGTCTTTGCTCTGTTTTTGTCGAGTACCACCTTGGCAAGTATTCAAAATCCCCCTATTGCAGGCCCTATGAAACTATAACGATTGTCTTTGTGAACAAGCTCATGACATTGCAGGGAACTATTCAGTGGCATTTAGCATCTTTTTAAATGACTTTTAAAATCTTTTTTCATGACTCTTGCTGTGCTGTTGTTGGTGGAGCCAACTTTCCCCTTCATCGATGCGGTTTTGAACTATTTTTGAATAGTAAACTGTGGTTTAGGTATTTTTTTTTCAATATGCCTTGAGTTGATAGTCAGGTTAGTGCCGACGAGTAGCCTGGCCTCCGCGACTATAAGCTCATAGGAGCTTAGTCTGGCCAACCTACCGTACTACCTGCCTTCTGAGAGGCGGGCTTAACCTGCATCTGTCAGATGCCTCATTGGCACTGGGGGGGGGTAAGCTTGTTTCTCATTGGTGCCCGATTTGTCAGGACCGTAAATTCATTGTAAACGGGACGTTGGCCAAACTGACTTGCTCGCGAAATTAAATGTAGCGTCACAGGAAGTATAGGCGGGCCCAGGCCCAGACTAGTGCTTACGGTCAGTTTAATTTACCTCTAGATACTACTCAGGGAACAAGCCATAAGCTTAGCTTCGCTCAGATTAAACTATGCAACGGGGGAGGGAAGGCTAAAAACAGTAATGTTGAATTCAAATAATGGATTCCAACATGTATCGTATGTCACAACCAAACAGTAGCAATTAGTTGAAGCAGAAAGTAATCTCGCTCCGTGGAGTGAACAAATGCCTATGGCTAGGTTTTAGATGCTTTGCACAAAATGAGACGATGTGAAAGGGGCTAATGTATCAGGTTATGATGTTCAAAGCCTTGTGAAGATTTCTGTTTTTTTCCTAGAAAATGGTTTTGTTGAGGATGAGACTGTTACCAATGGTCTCATACGTAGGCTACATTGTGTCCTACAGAGATGTGTAGGAGTATCGTGTGAATCTCAGTTTGACCCTCTTGCATGGTCTGCTGGCGTCACATACTCGCATGCAAGATTGTCTTTATATATTTTGGATCAATTGGAGAGGTTACAAATGCCAAGAGTTACAGTTTGATTCCTAGTATTGATTGTAGCAATAGGATGGATAATACTGCAGTATGTAATATTGTGGGGTGGTATGCCATAGTGCAGCCTGAACATATTGTGACACACGTTTTGTTTATTGATCCCACACATGAGTTGGCCCATTCCACCATGAGAATTGCCCTTTGTGGTGCAAATACATGGTTTGGTTATGAAACGGTACCTCATTAAGTGACGTTGTTTCATGCTGTCCCATAAGGGCTATGTCAAACAGCAGGAGGACATGAGGAGACACGATTTTATGATGTGGCATATCATCATCACCATCAGTAGCCTACTAATCCATTGGATGTTGTTTGTGTGTTGCGCTTGTTGAAATTTAGTGGGGTCAAGTTTGGCTGACGACAGTCTGCATGCTATAGTGGGGAACGACTGACACGGATCAGATGAGTGGGGACAGCAGTGACATGATGTCAAGGAAAGGGTGGCTACTTCAATCCTTGGCTGGTTGGAAAAAAAACAAAAGGAAGGAGCGATTTAACAGTATGTCCACATGGCTGAGGTGCCCTTGAGCCTGGCACCCTGATAATGGCCACCCACTGCTTTGGATGTTTTTGTGTTCTCGTTGCCAACTGTCTGTTCATTCCTTATAGAGTGTTGATTAGCCATGCAAACAATGCTTGGGCATCTGCATAGCATAGCGTAGGGTAGCACAATCTTGCATTTAAATGGTGCCTTAGGTGTTTGGGAGGTTTGGCCTTCTGATGTTCGACTTATGTTTTTGTGCGGTGAGAAGTTTCGAGGACCTCCATGTTGCTGCGCCTGTTAAGGAGAAATGTGGTTCCTTTAAGGTAAACTTGCATTGGTGACTAGCCTAGTTTGTCGTGTTTCTGGTATTTTTCCTGCTACCCCTGTTTCAGTCAGTTCACGTTAGCTTTCTTCCTAATCTTTTTGCTAATGTACCACTGTGTGTTGCCGTGTGAAATTTTATGGTCTGAGCAATAGTGCTGAGAAATGACCGACTTTTTGCTCTTCGGTGCAATGGGGGCTAAATAAAGAACTTGATGGCTTACTTTGTTTGGGCTTTTTGAGTTGGCTAGCGCTCACAGTTTGTCATGCAGCTCAGATTTCCTCGCTAATGGAGCTTATAGTTTTCAGCCCTGTTTGTTGCTCGATTAGCTGGCTACCAGGATTGTGTGCCACATTTTTACGAAACTTGGCGTGTGGGATGGACCAGTGACAAAGCCTTTAAGCCTAAATGTTTAACATAGTGTAGGCTTTTTCTAATTCTGTTGCCAAAGCCCAACTCGATAACCTCGGCCTGTAGGCTAACGGATTTACACAGCATGCGCAGTGGGACGACTCGAAAGTTATGGAATGGTTTAGTATTGAAGGCAGTGACTGTTTTTAGATTATACTTGATCTATTTCACAAAATTCCAAAAATACATATTCTATATGGATTAGCTCAAAAGTCTTAGCCAAAATATATTTAAAAAATTATATGTAGATAGTACATTCAATGTAAATGTATTACTTTTACTAGGCAGTTTTGCTGTGGCACCCTTGCTAACAGGTAAGCCGAGTTTACTTTTGGAAATGTCTTCAAAATGGTGTTCAGTTGCATTAGACAAGTTTTTTTAAATGTTGTAGGTTTTTGTTAAACTTTGTCCTAAAATATAGCAATGACTAGGCTAAATGTCCCTTACTGAATAAGTGTTTTAATCTCTGATAGTGCTCTTGAGCAATGTGGAATACCATGTTGTATGGTCATACATATTTTGGCTTCAAAGAATTTGCCTAGAGTAGTGTCTGGTATAAGATAAAACACAAAGTGACCCATATTAACGAGTTACCTTAACCTTACAGTTTCATAAATTAGACATGGGCAAGGCAGTTTAACAGACTTTTAGGTAACAAAACATCATAATTGCAATAGTAAGTTGTTAATGCACATTACATCTATTGTTGGACAATTTTGTGCTAGATTTCAGTCAAACTACTTTCAGCCTCCTTTTTTTTTTTTTTTTTTTTTTTTTTCCCAATTTTGGTGTCCACAACATTCCATGCACCATGCTCTTGGACAGATATGACTGCTTTAGGTAGGCAAGCAGGTTTTGTATTTTGCAAATAGGTAACTTATAGGTGTACTGATTGCACAAAAGCAAGCAAGCCAGAATGCATTATCTACGCCTCCAAACTCATACTGCTGTCAGTTGATGGGATCAATCATCTTTATGAAGACTCAATGATGAATGGACCCTATCATATTCCAACGACCAAATTGACATCAGCTAGTCAGCTATTTTCTTGTGTACTCAACTAGCCAAGTTTCCTCCAACAACTGTACATAAGATGTGGATATTGTAGGTTGTGGTTGGTTGGTTGAAATTGCGTGAAGTGTTGATGTGTGTAATAAGTAATTGTGTGTATTGAATGCTCTGTTGATCCTATTGCCGTCCAAATTTGGCTTCATGGAACATGGGATCATGAAATATACACATCACACTAACCCCGGGAACACTGAGGGGTAAGATGCTTTTCCTAAAAGCACTTGAGCAATGGTCTGCTGGTCAAACTAGAAACCCTTCAATTTCAAGCCCAAAGCCCTAAACAGCAGGCCATGGCTGCTCCAAAGTAAAGTGAGAGTAAATTGTAATACAAGATCTGTCAGTGAGGAAAACACTTAAAACCCTATCGGTTGGTCAAGCTAGTTTTAGCTTTGGAAGCACTCCAATGTGTAGAGCAACCAACACTGGCCACCTACATTTGATTTCCTGTATTCTGGTGTATTTGGTGCCATATATTCAGCCTAAAAACAAAAACCGCCAGGACATGTTTCTTACAGAATGATGATAATGTATTTCTGTGCTCAGCACAAATCCTGAAAAATGTGTAGTACGACAACATTACCAACCAGATGTCTTTGTCTATAAGTACTGAAGTCACTTTCAGCAATAGGGAAACTATCACAGGTAGCAGTTTGTCAATTTTGACTTGTGGCACACTCAAACATCAAACATGCTGCTCATGTGCTCTGGTGTAAGCATCCCAATAGAAACAAAGTGTGCAGAACTAATGCCTTCGGGCGTATCGGCCACCGCTGGTCCTCTCTTACCTCCGCCAGTACTTGAGAACGTAGATCAAAAGGCACCCGTCATCAGACCAACTGCGCTATCTTTTGCAGCATGTAGTAGTTTAAAACTAAACACGCGTTGAGCCTATTTCCACCACTAAAGAAGTAGGTTCCAAATGTTCCATTGTATTGCAAAATGCAATGGATGTGAGACGGCCTTTGGGCTTTTACTTTGATATTAAATTACATTCATTTAGAGACACTGGTAAGTGACCTTTGAAAAAATAGTTTGTGACTTTGTGAAGCTGTTTTTCCCTTTGCATCATGCAGGACAAACCAAGTAGACGGTTAAATGTCCCATAATGCCTATGAGCATCTTTTGGCCAAAATTGGCTTGTTGTGTTCTGCACTGATGACGCTGATAAACCTCTGTCAGCATGTTTGTTGAATGACATAAAATTGCCTGCCTTTTGCCAAGAAGCAGAATGTAACCTTATTGTGAAAGATCAGGGTATTCTCTAAAAAAGGAGTTAGGCTAGTGTGGAAAAGGAGTTAGGCTAGTGTGTTTTGCAAGGAGTTGTTATTTAAAAGTACTGTATGTATCTCTGGAAAACCTATCACGAATATACATAATTGTGTAGCCTAAATCTGAATTGACAACCAGTGTTTATAAAAGTTAGAAAAATCGCCTTTTACATCGGCACGTTACAAAATCACTGAATAAATTGTTGGCTGTTTACAGTTGGCAGCCTTACCTTGCGAGAAAATTGATATATTGTAAGAAACGCATTCATTTGTTTATTGATGTGGTGTGTTAATGGATATAATAGAAACCTCTAGCCCAGTGGAATTCATGTTGTTGCTCAAGCTGACTATGATGCTTCCAAATACAGCGCTAGTAGGAGACTGGATCAAATCATATCCAACCTCATGATCACATTTCACAGCTGCATATGGTGTCCTTGTGAGTTTGAAAGTCAGAGATTTAGTAGGGATAATGGCAGTCTTGTGCTGCAGGAAGTCTTTAGCACCCTTCATTTTTCTCCTTCCACCGAACCTCTGACTGTATCTTTGCACTGAAGTATCATTTAACCTTCCTCGCAGCTTTGACCTTAGCAAGTGCAGTAACTGGAAATATAGATTTAGGCTAAGTGATCTTAACCACAATTTGCATAATATTGCAAGCTGTGCCTTTGCTGGAAGGTCTTGGCCATGAATAGGTTTTGTCTCTTTGTGCATGATGCCAGTATGGTGTAACTCAAGTAGCCCAATTTCTGTGATGTGAAAACAATATAGTGCCTTTAAATAACTAACAAATTTTCAAAAATGTAAAGGAAGAGAATGTTAGTGTGATTAAACTCAAAATCTTTCTGGTTAGGCCTAATTTAGGCAAATAAGAAATCTTCTTTGGCAACACTTGCAAAGCCGAATCTGTCTCCTTATGTGAATTATACATTTCATTTAGTAGAGGGGTGGATCAACTCTTGAAGTGAATTAGACATAATGTGGTTAAAGTTGATGGAAACAGATTAATCTGCTAATCAAAGGTAAAGCACAACAAGCAGGATTCTGAGAACTGACAGAGTCTATTGCCAATGGCTCTTCTAATTGGCTGCAAATTAGCAGAAGTCGGTTTGCCTTTTTTGCTCAATATTTTGCCCAGAGACGTGGGTCAACTGGGCTGATCCTGTCATATATCCAGTCATTGGCTTCCTGTTCTGCAATGCAATGTATTCATTTTCCACAGATTCAAAGAGTGCAATCAGTCTCTCATTTGTGAATGTAAGTAACAGTCTGTCATTTCTAGGGCTGTGCGATTTTGCGTGTTTTTTTTTTTTTTTTTTTTTTTTACCAATATTGCGATTTTATTTTTTCACAATAAAAACCACAAGCACCACGTATGTCCCATTATTATGCATATTTGTACACAATCTCTAATTAAAAATAGAAAATGAACTACTCATTAATCAGCATATTTTTATTCAAGAGAATATATTGTTGCGTTGAACCCCATGTGCATGTGTAACATGTGCAGAGTGTATGTATTAAGTCTATGCAGTTACAAAACAAAAAATAAAAAAATAAAAATAAAATTGCGCTTTTCAAAAATGCAATTATATTGCAAATGCGTTTAATTGTCCAGCCCTAGTCATTTCTGTGTGTAAGAGGCAACCTGTTGAGATATAAATAGCCATTTAAAAATTAAAATGGGTTACTAGCTTTTTATATTGACAGCCTTGTCTGGCCTAGTTTTGTGGTATGAAGCCTACAGTCGGGGTCCTGTGCCATACTCCATACCGTGGCAAGGCAGTTGGTGTTATGACACAACCCAGTCTTAACTAGCAAGCTATTTTTCTTCAGTTAATTACCATAATAAACACTCTCAATACCCAGATACTGGTGGGACACTTGGGACACATTCACAAATAAATGTTCATTAAATAGCTTTACCTGTGCACTGGAGAGAGTGCTTTAGGCATGCAGTCTGCGGGAAGTGTGCGAGGAGGTGTTCCACCGCCCTCAGCATTGTGTCCTAATGATCTCATTATTATGGACCATTGAATTATTTGTGTGAATTAAAAATTGCTAGCCTGGCAAAACCCATCTTGATCTTTAAATTATTTGATTTTGCTCGGTAGCCCAGTATCATTTGCCTGCAATAGGGAACCAAAAAAAGCACAGTTGAGGTGTGCCTGAAACCAATCAATCAACAGATATTTTTTAATCTACATTTGTTAATCCTTCCTCAGAGAACTGGTAGATTGTGACTAGGTATCCAGCGCAAACTCAATCCCAGATTGATGTAATTGTTAATGAAAAACCAGGCTGATAAGGGGTGCTCAAAGTGCGTTCGAAAAAATTACGTACCTCATTTGAGGGATAGTACGCTGAAATTATGGGGAAATTATACCTTTATTCTTAATCGACAACTAACACATTCACTCACATGTTAGGATGGTAAGGATAACATATTTAGACTTGCACATGCCATCAATTAACCGTTTATTTTTTTGCCAAAGAAACACTTAATTTAAGGGTTAAAATGAGACAGGAATCGATGTATTCGTAGATGCTTGTCTCTTTGGACCTTAGTTCACATCACCTCTGTACATGTTGCTTGTAGAATTGGCCTACCTTGCCTATCCTAAGCTATTTATAGTAGTAGTTGCTAGTAGTAGGTAGTAGTTGTTGTTGTTGTTGTTGTTGTTGTTGTAATTGTGTTTTGATTTTTATGGACAACATTGGTAATTGTTGTCCCGATAATCAAAAAATTTTGATTGTTCAAATTGATTACCTGTCACTTAACTTTTTTTTCCTCGTCGTATTCCCTAGGGCAAGATGTGGGTAACTGGGAAATTGATATCAGGACCTTGAGGCGATTGAAACCCCATTCCCACATCCAGTGGTCTGAGGATTCAGACCTCAGTGTGACTCTCCTGGGCTGGTGGCACTAAAATGTCCCTAAGTGGTGGCACTGCAGGCGGGAAAGGTGTGGACTCGAATGCGGTGGACACTTACGACAGCGGTGATGAGTGGGATATCGGCGTGGGAAATCTGATTATTGACCTCGACGCTGACCTAGAGAAGGACAAACTTGAGATGTCTACCAAGGAGGGCGGCGGCATGGCGGCGCCCCCCAGTGCTGTTGCAGCTTTACCAGACAACATCAAATTCGTTAGCCCAGTGCCTGCCCCTCAGGGAAAGGAAAGTAAATCGAAATCAAAACGCAGCAAGAACTCTAAAGACAATAGCAAGGCTCCTACTGGAGATGGAGCCAAGAAAGAATCTCAGAGCCGACCTCAAGCAGAGGTTACTGGCACAGCAACGAGTGCAGGAGGCACTGGAAATTCTACGCCCAGCAAGGGTGTCGAGAAGGGTACAAAAGCCTCTCGCAATGTACCCAATACCAAGAAAGAGAAGGACGGATCGAGTGGTAAAAGTAAGAAGGAAAAAGAGGTCCTCGGTGGCCCTGTGGCGGTGGTCGCCATTGAGAGGGAAGTAGCACCTCAAGCTCAAGCACTTGGAGGTACCCGTAACGCCTCCTTTGAAAATGCCCAGAGCGCAGCAGACTCTACTGAGGCTGAAGAACATGGGAATAGCACCTTGGACCCTGTAGGGATTGTACCCACACTGGCTATTAAATCTGAGCCAGAGGAACTGGACAGTAGTGACTGCCGAGCTCAGAAGAAGGTGAAAAATGAAAAGGTAAGATTTTTATTTCTCTCACACACCGCTTGGCATGTGTGATGACTTTTGTGTATTGAAGACAGTAACTTGACTGTCATTTTTTTTATTTTTTTTAAAGCATCTTCAACCATTTCAATTTGAGCTACTGCTTTTCTTTCCCATGCAAGTAATTTAGAGGAGCCTAGAATGAATGCTGTTTTGACAGTCACAGTGTTTCCTTGGAATAGCCATAACATAGCTATGTGGTGGGGGATGGGTTTGGCTTGCCCTAACTGCTTTCCCTACTGTCACGGTAGACTGGGGGGTTGGGCTAGAAGGAGGTTGCTAGATTGCCTTACCCCACAGCTCCATGGGACGGGAAGCTTTTTATGTCTCCCTGGGTAGCTCAAGGGGGGAAGGAAATCTCAACAAAGAGTTCAGAGCTTCCAGCCAAATGTGGGAATTTTACCTGGACTAATCTAGAGTATTTCTCATTAGTAAGTGCTCGTAATGCCCCATGTTTTGGCGTTTATATTTTAATGACCATAGTAAAGAACATTTAATTTTTCTTTGCTAGGCTATGTAGTTAATGGATGGATATTTCACTTAGCTTGTTTTTGTTTGTGGACTCTATTGAGTTTTTTGGTTGCTGACCAACTTATTTGTATCCCTTTTTCCCTTTGCTGTTTATCTGCGATTATAATGTACATTTCAAATGCCTGTCACTATTATGTCCTCTCTCATCAAATGGTGAAACAAACAAACATGGTTAGTGTATCTTTAAACAACCGGGAGGCATGGATAGCCTGAGTAGTTTTTTTTTTTTTTGAAGTGACTGTAAATAGGTGAAAGGATGTGGAATGTGTAACCTTCCCTCACGAGAGAGGCGTAGTTGTTTTCTCGCCTGTGATTTGTCTGGCAGGTAGGCTCACCCCATTAACAGCCTTTTTATTCCCAAGTGTTAAGGGGAGTATCTATGACTGGGCCAAGAGGCAGACGGCACTGCTCAAAGCTGAATAGCACCATGCTATGGGGTTCACTGCATAGCTTTTGTATGTGACCACACACATGCTGCAGACCAGCAGAGCTCTGCATTTCTTCCTCTCTCCTAAGCCTCAAATATCTTCACTGGAATGTTAAGTTACTAAATCCTGCAAGGAAGCCATACCACTCGGACATGTTGCCATGGGCCTCAGCTGCACTGCCTAATCATACTCTGTACAGTGTCATAAAATGCAGGCCAGTACCTTTTAAATTAAAGAATAAGATTAAATTGGTTTTAATGTGTTTTTTTTTTTTTTTTTTTTTTTGGTTCAAATTCAGTTTTATGTGGCTCCTCATTTTCCAGATACCAAGGCACCCCATTGGGAGAGCACATGTTTCACGGGCAGTCACCCCATTATCTTGCACACATGCCATGTATCTGAATGATACCAGGCACTTTGTTCATGTAGTCTAGTTCAGTACCCTCAGTACTCGTGGGAATTGACTGCCAGTCCTGGTTTTGTTCAGCCTTGTTCAACCAGGTACTGTACTGCCTTTTCCAAAGAGTTTCTGTTTTCAAAGCGTCAGCATGCAACTTGAGATCCTGAGCTCTTGGTCTGCTTTGTGTCTGTGTACTTGTTCAGCTCTTGTTGGTTGAGCGTGTGAGAGAGGCTTCAAGGCACAGTCACGCTTTGTGAGTCTCAAGGTTGAGCTGTATTGGGTAGTCTTTGCCTGTCTGAAGAGTTTGCTTCTTCTCGCTGACACTGACCTGCTTGCAGCTCTCCAGTGAAGAATAACTAAACAGAAAAGAAACATTAACTTATCCACACATGTAGGCTATGCCATTAAATAAAACATGTCGAGCAAAATCCATTTTGAAGTTGGTGCATATACCAAGCAGTGCAGTCTTTAGAGGAAAATTGGGGCAAAATCTTTTATTTTTTATTTGTTTTCTCTCTCTCTCTCAGTTTCACATTTGATAATTTGATCAGCTTCTCACTGAGCTCCTTCATGTTTCTCCTGTCTTGACCCACACAATAGGCTAGGCTTTCCAGTGTATTGATTTGGTCATCATCGTGACAAGGTCTTTGGGGTGTTTTCACTCTCAGTACAAGGAGAAATCTGTTTCTTTGTGCTCTGGCTGCTCCGTGCCTCAAAAGATCCTGCAGGAATACCACTGTGCCAAAGCAAACAACCCAGCCGAACATTGGACACTTATGCCTAATTTGGTTACCTTGATAGGGTTGTCTGCTTGAACCATTGTAAAGCGTTGTAAAGAAAAGAATTGACAGTTTGGAGCCATTTCATAAACATCCCCATTTATGGAGAGATTTGGTTTGAGTTTCCCTGGGTTAATCTATACCCATTGGATTAAGATGTTAACATTAGCCCAAACTCAAATATTAATCACTGTTGCTTCTGTCAATATGCAAAGGATCAGCATTACAAAGCAAACATTTGGCTTCACATTGGGTTAGACAGTATTTTCCTTGAGAGATTTGGGTTGTTGATTTGTCATGTCAGGTGCCATTATGTATAAACATTTCTCACACATCTGCAAATCATTTCGGGTCCAGTTTTGAATATAACAAAACATGACAACAACTAAAAGGACAGATTTAAGTCGTCGGCATGTAAAGAGTTTTGAATTTTAAAATCTAAGTCCCTGAGAAAAATAATAAAGTACCATGAACCAGTCCTTGCAGAGACAGATGCAGCTGTGTCAGGAACTCACGGGAGGTTAGCTCAGTGCTCTCACTGGTGCACCCTCTTAAGCAAAGGGGAATTCTGTGAAGATTCATCACCCATAACCAGTTTTTGTACGGCCACCTCGATAATGTCAAAGGGGCCCTTAGCTCTTGGCAATTTTTTTTTTTTTGTGTGTGTCTCAGGGTGTTCAGTGTCACCACATTGTTGCCGTGCATAAAAGGAATGAGAGAACACTGACTCCATCCCCAGCAGGGCCCTATTCAGGGAATGGCTACAGGGATGCAGATTACAGCTTAGATCTCTAAAACAGATTCCCCATCCCCCACTCACATGGCAGAGCGTGGTCAGTCAGGGAGGAGCAGCTCCAGACTGCCTGACTGAGGCCATTGAATGGGGCATGCTGTGAGACTTCCAAGTCCCCATGTTCCTGGAACGTTTGACCCTGGCCCTGTGCCTGGCTGAATTTTTTTTAATATCAGTTTCTTATCCTCATCTGGCTCGTGAACTCCCATCTGCAGGGGTAGCGAGAGAGTGCCGTATTATTCACCTGCTACATGCTATCTCTCTTGATTTGTGAGGTCTTTCCTCTCTGTTTGGAATCTGTGCGCTTTCAAGTTGTTTTTCTTCGTCAGAGTGCGGGGAATTACCAGGATTCTCGAGTTCAGTAGCCTAATATAGATGAGGTGAAGCCATCTGATTGTTTGCCAAAAAGCTCCACATCTTGTTTAATTCAAATGACACAAAGCAGAGCTTTTATGATCTGAGTCATTCCCTTTTGAAAATTGCATTACTGAGACGTTAAATGGATAGTAGTGTTTTGAGAGAAATGCCTTTTCTGTTTTTGCAGTACTAGCACATTCATGGCTCAGAACACCAAGGAATTTCACAATGCTCAGATTACACAAACTATAAAATATATCTTATTGTGTGTTTTGTTTGTTTTCTTAAAGGCAGAAAATGTTCTATACCAGTTTCTTTACACATATAATCATAGGAAATCGTGTATCATTCAAACTTCAATGCCTCATAAGCACAGAAAAGAACTGGTAGGTGGGGGGAGTATGTACAAGGTCGCAGAACATCTTGGCTCGGCATGTTAAAGTGATTGCAGAGCAGGGAAACAAAGCCCTTTCATGCCTGGTTTCTCCCCTCCCTTTGCTGTCTCCTAGCTCCTTGCCTGTGTTTGTGTGAGAGCAAGAGAGGGAAAGGGAGGGGGGTTGGGAGGCAAGCAAGCAAGCAAGCGAGCAAGAGAGAGGGAGAGTGAGGGCGAGAGAGTGTTTGTCTGGCTCAGCATGCAGCAGGCAGGGAACATGGGGGAAGGGATAGAGCGGCGAGCCTGTGCTGCTAATTCGGCTCATGAAAGACTTGAGCAGCGAGAGCAGCTGTCTTCCATTGTCAGCCAGCAAATTTCCAACGTGCCTCGTTTCGCCTCTCGATGCGTGAGTAGAAAGAGCTAGAGGGCAAAACAGAGGGGGAATAAACAAACATAAGATGGATAGATGAGCCAAACGGGGGCCAAGATTTGTGAATGCGTTCATGTTGGTGTAGTCATCTTCTGTCTTTCTCCCTCTCTCACTTTTTCTCACTCTCACTCTTACCCTATCCTTCTCTTTCAGTGCCTCTCCCTCTCTCTAAATGCAGTCAGGATGAATGTGGAATCAGGCAGTCTTCTAATAATAAACCCTGAGTCTATTCTGGCCTAGCTATGTGGGGAAGACTGCCTCACTGTTGGAGAAGAGGGCACTTCACAGGGTAGGAGAGGGAAAAGGACTGACTGGGGGGGATCTAAATGAGGCAGGGAGTAGGGAGGAGGGAGTCAAGACAGCAGCATGAATGGATGAAGTCTTTAACCTCCTACGCACTGAATAGTTTTGTCACGGCTCCCACAGCTGCACAGAGCTGGTGGAATGGCAGAAGGGGCAGAGGGGAAGGAGGAGAGAGGAGCGTGGCTGAAGGAGTGTTTCCATTAATGGAGCACTGGCTCCTGGGCTGTTGAATCCTTGAGGCATGTGGGGTGATTACCAGAACAAAACCCCCAGCAGTAGGGAGGGGCCGACAACATGGCTTCTTCCTCCTCGAATGTCTTCTATTTATGGATACATTATTTACATTATTTGTCTGTGTGTGTGTGTGTGTGCGCGCGCTTCATTTGGCTACATCCCCAGGCTGTCAGAACTGTAGCCAAACTGAATGAAACTTAAAAAAAAAAAAGCAGTTGAATAGGCTAAGTGTGAAATTAGGATTAAATATTCTAGTTTTGACTATGCATGAATGGGTGTGAAGCCTAGGAGTTTGACTTGATTGTGTTTCTTGTTTTGTCTGCTAATGCAGCCATTTATTGTGGAAAAAGAAAATGTAGGCTAGGCTATGTCGTTATTCCAGTGGTTTCTGTGGGTTTGGCCTGATGTAGCCTAGCATATGGTTAACATACAGTTGTTGCCAACAGCTACCATTGCATTTACATCTCATGGCCTTCAAGGCAAAACTGACCAATTATATAGCCCAAAATTGAATGGGTGCCCATAGGTACATAATCAATTTGTCTTGTGATGCATTAACAAGGCCTGAGGCTAAACAAGAGTTATAAAATATTATCAGAATAACACAGATTTAGCACTGCAGTACAGTTTTTTTTTTGTATAAACCCTTAGCCTAACACAAAGAATCTTAACAAAAGAAAACCTTGAGAGCCTTTCCTGCATTTAACATGTGCTCTAAGTTTAATGCTATCAGGAATGTGACACGTGTTGGATTACATTGTCTGAAGTATGCTATAATTTACGTAACAGGGCAGTATTATCCTGAATTGAATGCATCATTAAAAAAAGTTAATCTATTATATTTTACTACACAGCCGAGATGCCCAATAAGTAGGCTACACCATCTACCTTGTGCTCATAGTGTATTGTGTGTGCGTGTGGTCATAATTGCAAATGTGTTGTACAAACATTATGAAGATACTCTGCTTAACCTTCAATGAAGCTGCAATGTACTGCAAAAACGGACAACCTGAAACTGGTGACCCCCCCCCCCCCCCCCCCCTCCTCCACCTCACAGTGGTCGCAACAGTTCTCCCCACCACAAGTCCCACGCGTGTAGGGCGTGTTTCCTTCCAGTCTTCTTTTAGTGTAGACAGTGCTGTGCTTTGAGTGAGTGGTGTATGCACATGTACCAGGCACCAGCATAATTGCTTTTGGTGATGTTATTGTTGTGTCCCTGTCTGTCCATTTTTTTTTTTGTTCGGTGGAAATAAACATGGCAAGAGGCTGTAGCCTAATCATATTGGCCTCTTCATATATCAGCTTGGCTGCACATGGTGCTCTGTTACGGCAGCAAGGGAGTTTGAGTAAATAAATCTGACACAGCCTTTACTGCCCTGTTTGATTGGCTTCTCTGGCCGGTGTAATCTTCTCAAGGCAGCAGTTCTCTAGCTCACTGTGCCACCCAATGCGTTTCAGTTTCACTTGTTTTGCTGTGATGTGACTCATATTCATGTTCAGAAATGATGAGTCCTTGTAGTTCAAATACAGTACAATGATTTTATACATGGAGAGATGTTGGCATCTAAGAAAAGGTGAAATGGCTCCAGAGCAATGCACTTTAATCAGTCATATGGAGCAAATAATCTGTGTACTGTTAGAATGTGTGGTGTTCCTTTGTGCTATGGGAAATGGTTCTACCAAATGTAAGCTGTAAACAGGAAGGTTCTGTACAGTGTGCCATATTGACATTTGCTTGCCACTCTGAAGCAGTATAAGATGTAGTAGTAGTAGTACTAGGAGTAGGAGAAGGAGGAGTAGGAAAAAAAATTGACAAATCTGTTGCCTATCACTGTTAGATTTGAGTTGTTGGCTCAAACATCTAGTTTGTTATTCTGTATCCAGTTCATGTAAAACTGTTGGCATAAATCTATCTTTAAATGAAGAAACATGTATCTGTGTGGTTCAAACATGACACTCAAACCGTTCAGCCGAATGACTTTAAAATTTGGTACACGTATTTGCCAATGCCATGAGTAAGTGCTGACTACAAAAATGTTGCCTGCGTATCTGGATCACCTTTGATGAATACCGATCTTGAAAAATATCACTAGAAGAACCTCTGAACCTTTGGATATGCAGTTGGCTTGCATTTCATTATTTGACAACAAGATCAAATAAACATGTAGGTATGCTAAGTGTTTTCAAATGTCAAACTGTTTATCTGCATTTGCAACCCAAACATGCCATTTCAACACTTGCAATTTTAAACTGGCTTTTAACCTCCGGTCAAACAACTTTGTAGACCTATCTCCAAGTATCTGGTCTACTTTGTGGAATTCTTTTTTTGTTTTTTATTTAATTTGTTTATAGACTCTGCCTCGTAAGGTCCAGAGAAGTTGGGCTAAATATTTTACCTGACGTCTTTGACATTAAGTAGCATTTTTTATATTTAGGTTGTTAATTCTTCAGGATTAAAGTGGCTAACTGAACCCCTTGTTCGAAACAAATAATTAAAAAAGGGTTTTCTGAGTAGAATTCTCTGCCCATGCAGGTGAGTTTGAGAGTTGTTTTGAAATTTTTTGAGAGCATCATAACTGGTGTGGGAAACATTGGTGATTAAACAGTAGTGACCTTATCATTATAAAATGCTAATAACAGTGTCAGCTATGAATTTGATTGAAATGTTTTCTTTCTTGTACTGGGGATCCCACTGGGCCTCCAACTGTGATGTACTGATGTAGCGTAGTCTGTGCTGCAGGATGATATTGGATGCTTCAGGTTGGCTGCTTGACTGCTGCAAGCCATTATCCATTCACATATAGTGGGATCAACACACTTTTCTTTGGTGTCCCACTTTAAAAGAACCCCTTATATTTGCCTAGGTTAACTATATTCTGCCTGCGTTGAGCTTGTGTGCTGCTTCAAATTATCATCAGCTTGTAGTGAGACTTAGAGCCTAGATAACATTTACTCTTATTTCTCTTGTTTTTCTCACTCCCCAGTATTGAATTTGACTACTTGAGAGACTGTGGTTAGAATTTTTGATATGCAGTTAGGGCTGGGCGGTATATCGATATTTAATCAATATCGATATAATTTCAAACCACGATATGATTTTTGACATATCGTATATATCGGTTATGACTTGTTTTTTAATCCAGAGACAAGTATTCCGCTTTTTTCTGCTATGCGACGTCTGTGCACCAGCTTCCTTGCCACTGATAGCTCAGTGCTCCTTGCTTTGAGTTAGCTCCTCCCTTCCCCTACTCATGTAGACCGAGTAAACAACAATGGCGACTTCCATAGAATGCATGAGTTATACAGATGGAGAATGCCGCGGAAAGGTTATTGTGGCCAAAAAAGCGAAACAACGGTTCGGTCATTTTGAAATGGAGGCCACCGGCAAGTATATGAAGAGTGTTACAAACTCCGAGGACAGACCGCCACAAAACCAGTGGGAACTGAGCAAAACTTCAGAACTCTTTAGCATGCAATGTTCCCTAACTCTATGACCGAAAAAGCGGCGGTGGAGCATAACGTTAAAATCAATTGCCGTATCACGGTGGACATGGCATCAATTGCCGTAGTGGAACGCGGATTTGTGTTGTTACTTTACAAGACAAGAACTGCCGCGACTATGATGAGAGAGCGCGATTGGCATTTGAACTCTGTGACGCAATGACAACAGACGAGTGGAGTAAAGTTAGCAGAACCTGTGAGTCCTACATTTGTGTCACATTACAGTGGAGACTCTTAACTCATTCGTTTTCTTTGCACAAAATATACAAATGGAAAGAAGGCCCACATGTTTGTTATTACTGTTGCACAGTTTAGTTGAGAACTTGTTATTTTGAAAAAAAGCTCTTTATTATTTTCATTATTTATTTTATAGACACTTTATTTTATTTATTTTATTTATTATTTTTTTTTTTTTTTGCTGGAAAGATATCGAGATATATATCGTATATCGATATATGAGAGAAATATATCGAGATATACATTTTAGTCCATATCGCCCAGCCCTATATGCAGTAACATCCAATTCCTCACTTCAAAGAGGTGATGGATGCCTCAGATATTATGCCAGGTATGCCAGATAGTATCGCAAACCAGAACAGAGGAAGACAATTTTATTTCTCTTAACGTTTGTCTGTTGGACCAGAAAGACAGGATCTGCTTAATCATAGTGGAGTCCACAATATGGATGTAACTTTTTAGAAATGAATGATAGTAGATGAGATTAAGAATGAATGTGGTGAAGACATGCAATTGGGGTGATGGGGCAGGTTTTCCCCAGCGTTTTATTGTTGAGATGCCTTGACAACAAATACTTCAAGGAATAGACCCCAGAAATTGAAGAATTGTGAAATGAAAAAAAGAATTGTGAAATGAATTGCAGGGGTTAGTTGGCAAAGATGTCAGGGTTTCCCCTATGTACTTCAAGCCTTGCCGCCGCACCTTCAGAACACCTGAGATCCTAGGGGAAACACTGGATGTATTTAAATATATCTGCTTAAAACTAAATCAAAATTTTCCATTCTATCAGCCCTACCTGTCGTTGGTTGACTTGTCGTTGGTTGAGGTACAAAGCAAAGAGTTTATTTGTGATGCAGCAGGTAAAATAAAAATACAGAAAAAACACTGCTATTGACAATTGAGATCTATAACATGCCGTCCTGGTTCATTTACAAGTTATTTATTTATAAACCTTAACAGAAAAAAAACATTAAGCCCAGTCCAGTGACCAGTAAAGTAGCCTAATGCCTCTCTTGTACTACAGTATTCTACTCTACACTACTCTTTTTGTTTTTCATTACAAACATGTACTTCCAGGCACAAGTGAAGTGGTTGTGGTGAGCAGGAGTTAAGCTGCCGTGACACTCCACAGTAACCCTGGAAACATCCCTATGTGCTAAGTAGAACCTCACAAGATCAGTTTTGTGATTGTTGCCTAAACCTAATTATATTGTTGTTAACTAACTTTGTCCATTTGAAATAATGCCAGTTATGTTGTTCATCTGGTTGTCATTTAGTGAAATACCCATTTAAAATGTTATGTTAGCTTGCTAATAACTAGGTAGCAGGTAGCCTCCTAATCTGAAATAAGTATATTTTTCTCCATATCCAAACAGTAACAATTTGAACTATCTGAAATGATGCCAAACACTTGCAAATTGTAAGATGAATAAAGAAAACTTCAGTAGCTCCAAAAAGTCGCAATTCCAAAGATGTCCCATTCACTCCATTGAAACAAAGCTCAGGAAGTAAACAAATGTTGGCACCTGTCATGTCAACACAGCACTGTGTTCTCAAAAGCAGCCCAGTAGTTCAAATTCATAGCTTGGAATATTTTATTTCACAAAGAATATGGCCTGGCATTCAAAGTTGACTGCGTCGGGCACAGGCAGAATTTTTCTTATGTATGTATGTTTGCGACAGCCCTCTTGAACTAATGACCGACTGTCAGTGGCCTGATATCAATTACTACCCCTAATGAAAAAGAGAAAAAAATGAGTAGTGTTAAGACAGTGCAATGGAAAAGCGCCATAATACAGATAAAACATACAGGAGTTGGAAGCTGTGTAATACCCATTTTCCGTTCTATAGGTGATGATAAGATCATCAAGATACTTTTGTCTTGTGTTTGTTCTAATGCTGCTGTTTGAATTTGCTTTTACTGACCACAATTAGTTAAAGACCACACATTCTCAGATTGCCTAGTTCAAAGCAACAAATTGTTTGTTTTCCATTGCCTTATTGAAATGTTTATAATTGAGCTTTCTAAGACTACTGACAAGTTTAACAGCCTTCCACTGTGGCTTTGTGAGTTGACTTGCCTTAATAAGGTTTATGTCACAGAGAAGATTCCTTTAAGAAGCTTAAGGGGTATTCTTGAATGCCACATCTAAAGAATGTCTGGGTGTCACAGCCATCCAGCAATGTTGCTGCCAATATTCTGCTTTGTTTTGGTTTCGGGCTTATAGTTGAAGTTGAACTTCATGATCCCAGTTTGAGTGATGTAATGATCTGGGAGGGGTTTAGCTGCGCTTTTTAGACTAATGATTTAGAATAGTCTCAAATGATTGCTGCATATTGACCCTGCCGTTGTTATGGGTATTTGAAAAAGCATCAAAGTTTTGAAATGGCTTAGTCTAGGTTATTGGCACACGTATAGTTTTTTGCTGTTTTTTCTTCCTGCCATTTTGAGCTGTTAAATTGCCTGGTAAAATAATACACTGCATTTCTAAAAAAATTACAAAAATCACTGCTACACCTCAGGAGGTGCTACACTACATTACCTATCCACCTTTCAAGTTGGTTTTGGATTTGTAAATAAGAGAAAAAACACTGAAAAAAACACTTCCCAGAGAGGGTTGTATGCAGTTTACTAAAGAAAATGCATGTATTTACAATCCCCTCCAAGGTTATGATCTCAGCATTTTTACCCTGCAGTTGGCCATGACTCCCCATCTACTCTAAGCCTTTTTTAAAGGGTGGAACATTTACTAAGGCTGTCATATTAATCATCCTTTCTCAGGCCATATGTTTGGCGAGGCCTTTACTGCAAGTGCAGTAGCCTGCGTATTAAGGTTATTGCATCATGTTATCAGGCCATTTCATGGAGCTTTTAAATTCACATGTTAAATTCAAATAACTTCTTCAAGCCCATGCCTGTGTGCTGTGCTCTAGCTAGCTAATAGAATAAAGGAGGCTACGCAGGGTGGGCTAGCGCACTCCTCAATTTCAGTGAGCTTACTGCTGGAAGAACCATAATAGATGCATCATGAAAATGGATGACTCATTACAAACCAAGGAGCTGTAGATTAACACTTGATGGTTTAGTCAGGTGCTTCTTAAGTGAGAAAAACGGTTAGTCATTAGGGCATAAATGCAAATGTGAAATGGTTGGTGTCAGTGTGATGCATTGGGGAGTCTGAACACTGATGTTTTTGCCGTACGCGCAGACATGTGATTGATCTTTCCATGACATGATTTGAAGGCTTTGTAATTTCATATTTATTTATATTTTAGTGTGTGAATTAGGTGATATTTTGTCTCACCCTTAAACTATTTATTTTGTTGTACCATATGTCTTAGACCATACATGGAACCTGTCAGAAGGTGTTAAAAGGCACCCTTATCTCAAGGATGACCTCTCGAAAGCCATCTGTTGTAGGGCCTCTGGCTGGCACTCGCCGTGTCTGGAATAAGCTAGCTAATCCCACAGCAGATAAAAATAAAATACCTAAATATTCCCTACTCCCTCTGTGCTCCTTCCGGCTAAAATGACTTTTTATTTAACGGCAATTGATTGTTATCCACTTAACATGAAACAGTAGATGGAGGCAGTGATTTTTCTTTTTTTCCACAAAATAAAAGTGGCCTAACAGAGACGTGTCTTGGAGGTGCCTTTGGCAGGGAGAAGGCTTTGGCTGCAGCCATGTGTCTCTGAGCTGCCGAGCTCTGCTCCATGCTGAGATGAAAGGATTTTCTCTCCCTTGGTAATCCACACAGACAGTCAAGCTCTTGTGATTATTACTGCCACTCGCCCACCCCACCCACCCCTCACTCACACTTCCCCCGCCACATCTTTCTGAATGCAAGGCCTTTCCAATTCACCCAAAAAAAGGTTTCAAAAGGGGATTATGCTGCATAGATAAATTAAAGGCAGGACAAGCTTGTCCGCTGGGACTGATGTCTAACATTCTTGTCTGTGGAGGCTGCGTGCTGAACAATGTAGGCTATTTTTTTTCCCTAAGAGAGAGATGTGACATACCTGCCAGCCCCCTCGTTTTCTTCTGCAGAATCCTGTTTTTTCATGCCCGTCTCCTAAATCTCCCAGACGCTAATTCAATCTTATATCCAGTCAGTACTATGAGAATGCAGTAAGCACATTTCTACGCTCAAATATGTCCATTTGTATACAAATCAAATCATAAGCGAAGCCTCAAGTGTTAAGCCTAATGAAAGTTACCACATGCCAAGCATTAAATGTGACTGCAAAATATAGTGAACGACAGCCACATCAAATGGACTATCAGAGACAAGATTTTCTTGATGACCAGTGCTGACCTAAAATTCAAGATGGCGTCATCTTTGCTCCATGGGAAATTAAGGTTCTTTAGATTCTTAAGCCTACAGACCTTGGGACTGACCCAGTCATGGCCATAGAAGTAATTTCATTGCTGTCCCATAGCTGCTTCTGAGGTGTTTACATCAGGTGACTGGGAAGGCTGACAAACGTGAAGTGTGCGTAAATAATATGGTTCTTAATCCCTGCGTGAATAAGACTACTTATGAAAGGTCAGACTGTCAGTGCAGCACTTGGAAAATGTGATGGTAGGTGGGAAAACATGCTGTAGAAACCCTTTAGTGAGGCTATTAACACCAACTGGGCAGTAACGCATCATATATGAAGGAAAATTAAATGGTTGGCAATGGGTAGTGTTTATCTTGGATGTATGATGTGAATCCAGCCAACCTTTTAGTTTTATACAAATATTTGAATCCTGCAATCTGCAGGCTATATGTTCTCTGTTATGGATAAAATGTATGTATTCAGGACATGGGTCACTGCATTTTACATGTGTTTTGTTTGTCCAGATTTATCTTGTTATATTACTACTATTTGATTATTTAGTAAAGTGTGGTGGTGTAGCCTAATGCTTTAACCTCAACGACTTCTATTTACTTTTTAAATTCAATTTAAATATTAATACATCACCGGAAAGCACCTCATTTTCCCTTGGCCTGCCTATTCTTAATCTCATGCGGTTGTTGTCAGTGCGTTCCCAGGTTTGTTACTAACCTCCCTGCGCAAGGACATTCTTGACTCGTGCTCCTTCAAAATTTAAACATGTTAGAATTTGCTCCAGTGGCTAACAAGAGGCTAATGTATGTAGGCTGTTTTCTGTGTGATGTAGGCGTAGGCCTAGGCCTAACACCAGGATATTGTTTGTGTTTATGTTGTGTGACGAACTGATTTGCTGCAGTTGCACATGAGTGCAGTCACGTCTGTGTTTGGGCTTAGGATCTTCTAGTCTGACACTTCCGTTGGGGTAATTGCTAATTCTGGCGCCGCTGAAGTCCTCAAGCACAGGCTCTCTTTTCTAAATGAGACACCTTCAAAGGTCAGGTCTTCCACTTAAAGTAAATGTAGTCAGTCTCTGATATACGTGATCTTGCCATAATTAAAGATGCACTAGCTTTGTGTTGTATATTAGGTATAATCTGAATTAGTTTGGACTTAAGTACCAGAGGCTAATCTACCATTTTATCTAAATTGTTCAAACATTATTTGTCAGCATGTTTCTAAACCTAAATGTGGACTTGTCACATTTAGTGTTGCCTGCGGCAGCATGAGCTAGCTAATGTTTGAAAACTGCTTTATGCCCAGGTTCACAGTTTAGGCGAAACTGTAAACCTGAAACCTTCAAAACTAGAACCCATCATATTACGCAGCAGTAAATTTGCTTTTGGTCCACAACTCTGCATAGAACCTCTTCTGTTTGCTGCCATATTGTTATAAAGTTGAGTATTGGCTAACAGGTCAGATGATGAGTCCAGGACAATGCATGAAACATAGCTACTTAGCTGTTTGATTTGATATCTGAAAGCCTGATTTTGAATGTTGCCTTCACAACTAAACTACCTGAGGAATTCTTAAAAAAGAAAAACATTGTTTCTTCTCTGCTGTCTGCTAATGTTTTGTCTGTTGGAGGAAGCACCACCCACATAGAGGTTTGCTGCTGCTTGGAGGAAGTGGGCAAATTCAGAACCGCTATAAATAGTTTGGTGGTTTGGGTCTCCAGGGAAACCTCGCAGGCTGAACAGCAACTTGTTTTCCATGCCTCTACTGTACGTGACTGGTTAAGTGTGCCGTTATGCTGTGGCAAGAAGCCGAATGCACATTTCTCTTTCGAAAATGCCCTGAACCTGCCTGGTTATTTTTTCCCTCCAGTTGATAAAGCCATCGCTTGTGCCACTAGTCTACTGAAGCGGAAGTAAACGGCTCTTAGGATTTGTTTGTGAAATGAAAACTAAATGTTTTAATTGGTTTGCCCTGCATTTGCCCTGTTATGGAGGTGATACTTTGCATATTGTTCATGGTCATAGTCTTTGCTGAGAATAAGCTTTTGCTTTGACTCTGTATGCAATACAACGGTAAGTCTGCTGCATCTATGTAAGTGTTGAAAATTGTAGTCATACATTTCTAAATGAAGGGCAACTAGTCTATTCTTAGCTTTTTGTGCCTGGTGTTGAAGAGACCTTCAAGCACAATGAGCACCACATAGACCTTAATTCTTTTCAACTGCTGCTAACTGTTGGTTCTGGCTGTGCATTTGCGTATAATTATCTGTTTTATCTTTTGTGTTCTCCCCCCTTGACGTGCGAGAAGGTGCATTGCAAGGCACAG
>JAGFZM010000303.1:85030-152734 GCA_017657215.1 Limnothrissa miodon | reverse complement strand
GGGGGGGGGGGGGGGGGGGGGGGGGGGGGGGGGGGGGGGGGGGGGAGAATCTTTGGTGGTTTTGAGCTGATTATCCGCGCTTCCTCTTCCAGCCCAGGCACTCCACTGGAGCACTCGTGGGTGACCTTGACAAGAATGTGGATTATTATTGTAATGGATACTGTTGTTGTGGTGAGGGCAGGAGGTGGAGTTGATGGGGGCAGGCAAAGGTGGAGGAGGTGGATCTGGTATTCCCCCTCCACCCCTTCAACAGAAAGAGCTTTGTTACAGCGTGTCAGAGGGAGAATGGTTTTCCCCCACTTTCTTTGTGGTATACCGTGTTTTTTTTTTTTTTCCCTCTCCCTTTCTCCTTCACCTGTATTTCCTCTGGTCTGTCATTGCTGCATGAATGCCAGCTAGCCTTAGAAGTCTGTAGAAGAGGGAATATTTTTGCCTGCTGGATCATCATAGCCAGATGAAATTGCCATCCATCTGTCAAAGATAGGCCAGAGCAGAACAGGGTAGGATTATGACTATCTCTCCCTGCCAAAACTGTGCCAGACAAGTAAACTTGTTTTTGTCACTCCACTCCTCCACATTGATGCACCCTGCAGTCTGAATAGAGGAATTCTATGGACATGATTGAGTGTTTGTGTGGCTTGCGTTTGTATAGCTTTGCGTGTATTCAGTGTTTGAAATACTGTAACTAGGTAACCTCAGGGTTGCATTGTCCTCTACTGGAAGCATCACTCGACTGAAATAGCATGACTTGAAAGAATCATTAAACTGTTCCCTCATCTCATAACAAAATATCTCCATAAGTCCACTCATTCAGCCCACAGTTAGATCTGCAGCTAGTTTGTGTATTGGTGCTTCAGCAAGTTCATGACGTAGACGTTTTTTTTTTTTCCCCCCTACCTAGAGGATGAGTTATAGGCCGATGCTGGACACACATGTAGTGACCTTTCTAGTGTTGTGAGAACCGGCTGCTGGATAATAGGCTACCGTCACCTCTGCTTTCTGCACCTAATGAAATATCGTTTTGTGGTTCGAGACGAGTTGTCCTTGGGTGCTTCTGGTGTAATGCTCCACTGTGCACACAGATGCTACTAATAGAAGTAAAGAGATTTTCAGTCGGATTTGATTTTGCTTGCATTGATCAGCAATTACTTGGTTGTACTGTTTTGTTCCAACTTGCCGAACGGAGACCCTTCTATTATAATGTGGTTAACTTTTTTTCACAGGACCTGAATTTCTAGTCCTCTGTCCAACCCCCTGTCAGTTGGTAAACACCCTTAGGCAAAAGCCCAAGAAAACCAGCTGCGCTAGGCTACTTGGTAGAGGATGGTCAATTTAGTAGGATTGCGCTTTGACATGGAAACAGTGCTGGCTGTCAGTCAGCCAAAGCCTGGAGATCAGGGTGCTGTCCCCAAGCTGTGCTTCTTGTTGATGAAGGCATTCCCTATGTCCATTTTTTTCCTGCTTCATTTCATGTGATAACTTAACGAGCACCGAGTCATGGCAATGAGCCATTACCACCATTTTCTTCTAGGACAACTGATGTGTACATATTGCTGCAATAACAAATGACACACAAGCTTATTGTCCAAACCCATGCTTGCAGACTGTTAAAGCAGTCAATTTGCGTAAAGTCATGCAATTGTTTGTATAATCGGCATGTCCGCATGATTATGACGTGTCACCATTGTGACCATAGTGGCAGGTTGTCTTCACAATTTCTGTAAGTGAGTTGTTTCAGAGTTGTTGTTGTTGTTGTAGTTGTTGTTTTTGTTTGTAAATATGTAGTTTAAGCCACACTATTTCTTATATGCATAGGCTAAAGCTCCATTTGTTCAAACTGACTGGAAGCAAAATGGAGTGATGAATCATGGTTGCCCTGCACCTTGGGGACTTTTGCACACAGCTTCATACTTTCATGGAACATTAGGATCCTTTATGTGTATATTATGGTTGACCTTCCTACACACTCTTATTGAGTGGCACGCAGGTAGCCTGGGTGGCAGAAATGGGTTTGTAACACATGCCGCCACATCTTAACCTCCTTAGTTTGATAGATGTAGGCCTATTTGGTACCCTTGACCTCTTATCTGTCATGGCAATTTCATAGTTGTGAGGCATTGGCGTGCAATTATTAATTTGATACTGCCTTTCTGGTGCTCTGATGATTATGGACAACTGCTTGCAGTACTTGCAACGTGTTTAGCATCAGGACAGAATAATAATCAATTAGGTCTAACCACAGCCTCCAAAAGCTGAAGAGTAAGAGTATGAATCATTGAAAAGGTAGTCTAATGGATACTGTGTGATGGATCTTCAAAGAGGGTTTTCTCAAGGCTCTTAAAAACAAGTGGAGGATGTGTTTTTGTAGTCCTGGAGGTTTTTCTTGTTACTAACCAACAGAGTTTGTTCTCATTCTTCCTGTTTATTGCAATTAGCTAACATTTCTTCATCTTTGTGCAATAAAAGGATGCGTGATGCGTTACTTAAATACATTGCAAAAGGCCATCTTGCTGTGATAGAGCTTTGGCATCATGTTCTTCGTGGTTTCTGCAGCATGAGGTGGAGCAAACAAGGATAGATTAACTATCTTTGAACTATATCTAGGTCATATTTAAGCGAGTTGGTATTGACAGTGTAGTGATATTTGGCCAGTGGATATGATTGCTTGCTATCTTGTTTGAAATGTTAATGTGGTTGGTCTAATTTCCTTTGGCTCTGAAATGCTACACCTTTGGCTGAACCTGCTCCTTCCTAGCTTTGTTTTATTACAAGGTTGCCCAAGGTGGATTTCTCCTCTTCATTTAGATACTGTCCACATCCAATCTTGTCTACTCACCAATGAAAGGATTTAAACTAGCCTCATTTTGGTGTTTAATCACTTAACAATTTTTAAAATGGGAAGAACTATCTGTCTAATAATTGTATCATTAGTTAATTCAGGGTATTAATCAGATTAACAATTATAAACAGGCAAACATTATTGCTTACAGAATGAAATTTTCAGAGTTCCCTTGTATTTTACAGACACTGTCAGTTCTGCAGTTCATGAAATTGGTGCCAAGCAAGATTGTGTAGCTTAATGAACCCCACTATTCATGGTGGTGGGTGGTTTCCTGCTACTTCAGAGAAGTCTTGCATATACTTGCCATCTAACCAGAGCGTTTTTAATTGCTCCGCTCTATCTAACTATTTTCCTGGCTGTCTCGCAGACAATTTCCCCTGCGTTGATTTGTACACTGAGGGATGAAGCTCACCAGAGACTTATTTTTTTCCTCCATCCCCCCCCCCCCCACATGTCTTCTGTCAAACAGTCTGAGAAAAACACATGTTGTACTTCTAAGAATTAGTAGCTGTCAGTCATTCTTCACCTTAAAAGGGAAAATAATTGTGTAGACATTTCTTTGTAGCATAAAAAAATGTTTGCATTTTCAAAAGGAGCTAGAAGCAGCAGATGTTTACTAAACAGAACACAATGTGGGCCTAATCCAAGGATAATCCTAATTCAGATCAGGAGTACCAAGTCCTAATCCTCAATGCTAATCATGTTAAAGTGTTGGTTAGCCCCTCAGTACTGGTGAGAAGAACCACAAAGAGCATCTGTGAAAAAGATGTGCAAAAAAGACTTGAAAGACTCATGAAGAAGTGAAACGTCATAAACACAATGTTCTCTTTCTGTTTGTTTTATGTCTACCCACAAGGCATTGATTTCCCCTCTTCTCTTTGCAGATGCAAGGCAAGTTAAGTGCTACTTTGGCCACTGTGGCTTTCTTGAAAGAATCTGAATGGGAACAAGGTTGCGTGTCACTGTGGAAAACCTCTAAAACATTGTGGCCTAGGCAATATTTAGCAGACAGACTGTGCTCTTGAGAAAAAGGAAATCAGACAGAGAAAGGCTGTGGAATCCATCCCTGGTTTTAAGACATGTGGGCTTGAGTTAGCTCTGTCAGTTTGTTTGTTTCCCTCCGTGTGGATTTAAGTCTTGTGGAGCATGATGTTTGCAGGCGTTTTATTGTCTCTGGCAGCTGTGGGGGTGGGGGTGGGTGGGTGTGGGTAGGGGTAACTGACTGAAGGGGAGTGCCTTCAGGCTAAGCTAAAGCGAATATGAAAATGTATGCACACTTCTTGTCTGCCTACAGTCGTATGCTTTTGAAGGTTTAGTGCTTATCGCAGTTCATTTACCGAGACTGGGATTGAGGGACATGTTTTGGTAACCATTGAGTGTGTTATCAAACCATGTTTTGGAAATGGATTGAATTATCACATCAATACTTACTTCCCTGTGTTTGTTTTTCATTCATTCATTCATTCATTCATTCATTCATTCATTCAGCATTATTCAGCTGTGTCATTTTGTCATGTCTGTTGCACAGAACGATCAGAATGCCATGATCTGTTGGTTAGCCCACCCCATTACACATTTCTTTTAGGTTATCAAAAAAGCATGACGGGTGTATAATCCACTAAACCGCCAGTGTTCTTAACCATATGTTCTAATCTTCAGAAACACTTATTTGTGGTGCTAGCGGTAGCTGAGGAACTTAGGGTTCTATAGTCTCTAGCACCACATGAGTTAATAAGAATAATTAGACACCAGGAAGAAGATGGCCACATGGCACTCAATGCTTCCCTGTTTTGTTTCTTGCATTAGGCTCTCCAAATCCATGCTCTTCAGTAATGTTAACCATTAAAGAAATTACCCTACATTTATTACATTCATTAGTAACTCGCAGAAAAAAATCAGTATGCCTAAGCCATTTTCCCTTTTATACGGTAACATCATAAATATTGCTATGCAATGTAGCCAGCAGGCAGAAAGCTGTGCATTATTTTTAAAGGGGCTCCCCAATTACAGATTTTTGGCAGTCCTGTGGACTGGAAGTTTACCATATACTGTGTGATGCTTTTCTGTGTTCTTCTCTTGCATGTGGGACTGTACAAACACACAGTGGCTATTCACAGGTACCAGTGCATTGCACTTTGTAACTTGTAAAATGAGTGAATTCCTACAACAGCTGAGTCACGCTGAGTTTGCGCGTCAAACATGAATTGCTATTAGGTAGCCGTGTCTCAGAGCACAGCAATATTTTGTCAGCCAATGTTGCCTGCGTTTTAACTGTGATTAGCCAAGCGTTAATCAAAGTCTGTATTGCAATAAAGTCTTTGAGACTTCCTAGAACGCCAGGTCTAAGCTAAACCAATCAGATTAATCGGGACTGTTGACACAGACAGGAGTGTAATCCGCATTGTTGTCCGCATTAAAACCTCACCTTCCTAAAACCTCTGAAATGACTCACTAAAGCTGCATGCTATTAGTTCCACAAAGTGCTCTGGTACTGGGCTGTGACCTGCAGATACATGTGGAGCCAACATACTATCACCGAGGGAGGAAAAAGAAGTGAGGGAGAGTGAAACTGAATCTGGTTATTGTCCCCATTGCCTCAGCATGGAATGCCACTGCATAATGTAGCTTGCAGGTTTCCCTGGGTTTGATCTTA
Source organism: Limnothrissa miodon (assembly GCA_017657215.1). NCBI lineage: Eukaryota > Metazoa > Chordata > Actinopteri > Clupeiformes > Clupeidae > Limnothrissa > Limnothrissa miodon. Next base: position 147,239 of record JAGFZM010000303.1, on the reverse strand, counting down.
GGATCTCATAGGATCGAGTTTTATGTGGGCTTGGGTTGCTCCGCTTGGAGAGCTCTGGGGGAGAGATGCAGGAGGCAAGCTGATGCCATATGTGAAATCCATTTCATTTAGTGCTTCCTGGTTGATCTACAACCCCCCCCCTAGCCCACCCCACGCACACACACACACACACACACACACACCATCCACCCACCTCAACACACATACTCTGGCTCCCCAACAACTCGCCCACCTCACCCCCACCCCCTTTTTCCCTCAGCCATTTCATCTGGCTCATTAGCCTCACAATATGTCACGGTGCAGAATGAGTCATAGCTCCGGCAGAGATATTCAGTATGGAGAAGAAGGACTGTTTAATACAGTCTTCCATTTCACAGCCACTGAGAATATGGATGCACTTGGGCAGCTTTCATGTTGCTACACTGTGCCACCCCGCCGAGCTTTGTCAATATTCTTTGCAGGCAGTTAGCGTTAAGATTTCCTGGACAAACAAAAACGCTGAAAGGCGTACCATTTCATAAACAGTGAGACATGCACTCAGGCTAGTTTTAGGGAGAGATTGTTGTTATCCTCTGAGCAGAGAAGTGGGTGTGCAATATAAGAAAAATGGATAAATCACTGTTCTGCTTTCCTGCACGGAGCAGATTTGACAGGCATCCAGAGGTTGCCGTTCTGCAGAGATTCAGTTGATTGTCCAACACTAAGCTTTCGTTAGACCAGGCAGGATTCTCAAGAGGGTTTTGTCAGTGCACAGTGCAAGCTTGCAGCCTTCTAGTGAAGATGTAGCCATCTGAAATCTGAGCGTCCAGGACATGCCCTGAAAAGACACTCTTTACACTCTTGTCTGATGATTCACTCTCAGCAACTCACAAAAGCCTTTAAACATATCCTACTATGATGGAGGACCTTTTTCTTTTGTCTTCCCTAGAGTATGGTCTATTCCCAAATCAATCTGGCAAATATTTATTTTGATTTATGAGGGTGCTAAATGGCCAACAGTACAGATATAGTCTCTAAGCTAAGTTGGTGATGGAAATATGAGTTATTTTTTAAAGAGAGTAAAACACGTTGAATTTAGAGTGGAAATTTTTAACCATTAAGCCAGCTGCAGAAATAAATCTTAAATGCTGGGTTACAAGCCAGCTTTCATTACAGCTATCGTTTGATGACCACCCCCCCCCCAAAAAAAAAAAAACTTGTGTGTGTGTGCTTGTTTACCCAGGGAAACATCTATGGCCCTTCCCCATTCTTATCTTTGGTTTGATTTGCATTGCTGATCATATCCGCATGCCACATTGTCATGTGAGATATAAATACTTCAAGGGTTTCATGGGGTAATACACTTGTAATTCATGAGTCATCCACACATGCCGTGATTAAATTGTCAGGCTTTTTCACCACAAGAAATTATTCATGCAGTCCTACTGCTGATAGCATAATGAAGCTGTTATTGAAATCAAATGCCTGAGGGACGTTAACCTTTAAAGATCTTTATTTTAATTGGGCAAATAAACACGTGTCTCTAACTTTCCAAAAAGGCTTGAAATATCAGATGTTTTTCTTTTTTCTCATTTTACATTATTTTGTCTCACACACACATAAGTGTGCGCTCATTCCTCTACTGGGGTTGTCCCTTATCAGCTTACTTCACTGAGTGTGCAGCACTTTTCTGCCCAATTTAATTAGCTCTTTCATTTTGTGCCTCTCCAGCTTATGAATTCATGCATTTTAAGTTGGCTGCAACAAATAATGAGCGTTGAGCTTGGTGTCTGCATGCTGTGTAGTTTAAATGAGAGAGTGTGTGTGTGTGTGTGTTTCAGTATTTTTCTACACACAAGTACCCACACAGTGCAGGTGGATTCAATTACAGAGGCCGCGCAGTCTGTTCCACCACTCTCCTTCACCACAGCCAACCCCTTAATTGAATGAATTAGTGAGCGATCACACCATGACATGATGTGGTGTCAGAGATCGTACTGTGTGGCAAGTAAGGAGCGCCATGCACCTCTTCTGCTCTTAGCCCCAGACCTCAAAGGCATTCCTCCCCGCTCTTTTTATCAGATCCGGCAGGGCTGGGGAGAGATAGGGACTCTGACCTCACTCAACGGAGGCTTTAGCAGTGATCCTCCAAGCTCCCCCTGACCGAGGGCTGCCCGCCCAAAGCAACAACACTCCCCAGTTGTCAGTCAAGCAGTTTAGTGTCTCTGCCCACCCCCCACTACCACCACCTTCCCACAAACCTGCCAGGCTGTATTTTGCCCTCGATCAGTAGCCAATCTCTGTAAAGATCTCTGTTTATGTGTAGTAGTTTGTGTGAAGGTGACCCGTATTTACCTCTACCCCGCCCCCCCCCCCCCCTCCTTCACAGATGGATTCTCCCGTCTCCACGCCGGCCCCTCCCCCGCTGCACCTCTTGGCGCCCGTGGGCACGGCCACTGACATCGCCTCGCCCTGCGAGCAGATCATGGTGCGCACACGCTCGGTGGCCGTCAACACGGCCGAGGTGGCGCTTGCCACCGAGCCCGAGTGCCTGGGGCCCTGCGAGCCTGGCACCAGCGTCAACTTGGAGGGTATCGTCTGGCAGGAGACCGAGGATGGTGAGTCGCTGTTTCAAATGCGTTACCCAATGCTTGACCCTTTTAGTTAAGATGATTCATGACGATCAGCTGTATTATAGAGAAAACAGATGACCTAAGTTGCCTCCAATATCTATTTTTCCCCTTTGGTGGTTTGCATAAAGTGAGCTGCTTGTCAGAAGCATTATGGAAGAAACCAGAAACAAGAACCAAGCTCTGTTTGCCATCACAGAGCACGAAACTTACAAAACACTGGCCTCTTAAAACCCAGCTAAGACAAATACATTAATTTTTGTGATATTTGAATAGGTTATTTTAGTAGTGGTGGTGTTGGGTTGCCCATTCAAAATACTAGCCTACTGTATAAAAAAAAACACTTATAGGCAATTACACGAAACAATTGGCCATGATTGAGCTCTACTAAGTGCCGAGAAAAACACAAGTCATGTTGGTGCCTGTTGGCAGCCAGGAAAGACCAGCAGCTTATCTGCGGTATCCTGGTTGGTGTTTAAAAAGGCAGCGCGTGAAGAAGGGGGGAGGCTGTAGCTTCATCAGCATTCCATGCTCTGCCTGTCTGCATGCTCTCCTCTCCTCTCCTCCCGCTGTGGCCACAGCATGTCTGACTCACCCAGTCCTCGTCGTGTGTGTGTGTGTGTGTGCTCACCCAGCCAGCTGCACTTATTCTGTTTCTGTTCTGGGTAGAGCCACCACAGGGCTGAGAGCAATAGAGAGAACAAGGCTCAGTGTGTGCAGAGGTCTATGGCCCTCAAGCTACTAGGGCAAGACCTGGCGTACGCTCGTACACAAAATGGAAGAGAGTGGAGGAGCAAGCCGGTATCCTTACCTTTCAGTTTCAGACTGTGTGTGTGTGTGTGTGTGTGTGTTTTTAGCCAGCCAGTGTTTTTTTTTTTTTTTTTTTTTAGCCAGTGTAGCTTAGGCAAGGTTATTTGTCGACTCAGTACCAAAGAAAACAGGTTTCTTCACCTCTGCTGCAAATTAAAATCGAGGCTTGCAAGTTGTGTAAAGGTAGCCATTATATATTATAAAGGTCACGATTAGACTAATGATGCTCTTTATCTCTGGTAAGGAGGTGTTGGTTAGTGTGATGCTGTCCAGTGAGACACTGCTATTGGCACACTCTTGTTCTAAGGAGATTCTGGTTTGTTTATGCCAGTGAATGAGTCTGGTGTACAGGTGTAACCACTTAGAACCTGAGTTAGATATGGTCATCATGTCTGTGATTGCGTTCAAATAATTTTGGGAACAAGGACATTTGGAAAGATATCAACCATGGCACTGCAACACATCAAAGGCTAGCAGCACATCAGAAATCGCTAAAACTGAAATGATGATAATGAAAATATGAGGAACTAAAATACTGCAAACTCAAATGCAAATGATCAGGAATTGTGATGACTGCCTTAGCATTATCATCATGCTCCATTTCATTAAATTATATGTAAATTTTAAATGTAAAAAAGCTCTGTAAGCTCAGATTGTGCTATGTATGAAAATGTCTGCATTACAACCCTTGCAGCCCATCCTGCAGATTATTTCAGGAGCAAGGAAATGAGGCCCAATATAGCAATATAGCTATAGCAGTATATAGATGTGTTTTATGTGTGGCCATGTTAAGTTTCTCACAATGCATCTGTTTTCCATAGGAGCTGGGCTTGCTAGGGGTTTTGGTTGCTTTGGTGAGCACAAGATCCACTAGTGTGCCGTTCATTTGAAGTCTGTGTTTCTCAAGTCAAGCAGCAGACAGATTGGTATCTTAGTGGCACACTCATGTGGGTGGAAAACGGAGCACAGACGCCTCCTTTGGCAGAGAATGCATCTCTCAGATAAAAGTCGCTTTGAGATGTGTGGGTTTCTCTCTCTCTCTCTCTCGCTCTCTCTCTTTCGCTCTCCCTGTAGTGTGTCAACCTCATAGAGAAGCAAGGGTATCAGCCAGCAGACCCACATTTTCTTGCTGCAGGGTTGCACATATTCCAAAAGTGTCTTTTGCACAATGTCAGTACGGTTATGTTGAGGTTATGTTTGAGGTTTGCCTAGGTTTCTCAATCAGGCGTTGACACTTTACACACATACACACTATTTGGCATTTGTTTTGTTTTTTTTGCATCCTTGTCGGTTTTACCATTTGACTCTTTTATGATCTGTCCAAATACGGCGATTTACCATGGTATAGAATATGATCTAATAATTGAATCAAGGCCCTTTATTATGGAGAAAGCGCTGCCTTTGTTGTCATGTTGTGCTCTCATTTCAATGGATCTTATTCCTCGTTATTAGCACATCGTTGCTATGTAACCACAGTCTCTTGGCCAGGGTTTAATTTGGGGCTCTTGTTTCAAGCCCCATTCCAGGCATGCTGTGAAGGCTGCGCTTGTCTTGTCTTTCCCCTGGAGTGCCTTAAAAAGACAGCACTTGAGCTGCCTGGCAATTTAGAAGCAAATGAGATCTTTCCCATGGCTGACTGCTAAAAGAGAAAAATACTCATTTTTCAAGAGTACTGTAAAATTCACTCAATATCCTTTGAATTATGTGTTTTCTAATTTACAGTCCACAGGGCCCAGAATAAAGCACTGTAAAGTAATACTGTTGGGCTATAATTTTGCCTCATCATAGGTTATCCTTCAGAATACCACTAAAAATACCATCCTAATAACCCTTATTGATTCACCTCCAGTTTCCTTTTTCAGCCCAAAAGATAGAATTAGTCTCCATTACTTCTTTTATGTTTTTTGGATTAAAGGTTTGTGCGGACTCTCCAAGGGGCACCACAGCCAAAATGTCAATCGTCAACAGCGACTGAGAACCCGGCTGGAAAGAATAAAATTTCTGCTGGTTGATTGCACTGCTCTCTGCAGAATATAAGTGGCAAGAGGACAGAGACGGGCAGATCTGCTAGAATCATAGAGAGGTTAAAGTTAGACGACCAAACATGTGCAAAACAAATCAGATTCGGAAGGCAGAGCGAGTGTGGTCACTGCAGAAGCACGCTCTTCGACAGAAGTCTCTCCCTCAGAATACCGCAGTGAGCCTGGGGTCGCGGCGATGTGGCATCGGCTGTCTCAAAGCTTCCATGCTGATACCTAGCAAATGTCAGCTGTTAAATGCGGGGGAAGTTTATTGCTCTGGAAATGCAGCCTTGAGTGTCTTTGCACAGAGGCTGTGATGGCTGAATGCCAAGGAAATTGAGCAGCATCCAGCCAGCCAGTAAGTCAGCCAGCAAGTAACCCTGATGTCAGCCCCCTCTCTCACTCTAGGCCTTAGCCCTCCAGATGTCTCCAGCAAAATTGAGCAAAGTCAAAAGATCAATGATGGATAGCCCACCATTTCTAATGGTATACTGTGTCTGTTGTTTAGATAAATCAAAATAGATAGGGGGCGGTGAGTCATTTCTAGCCTGCGTGCGTATCGCACCAGGCTGTCCCCTCGAGACCAGGCTGCAGCAGCGTGCACTTGTATTTATAGATGACCCATAAAATGTCCTCAAACAATCAGACAGATTCCTGCTCTGATTCAGACAGACTTTCACTATACCCTAGAGGGGAGTCTGCATCAGGAGGATTGGCATTGAAATGTCTGTGTGTCAGTGTTATGTCAGTGTTAAATCTGACAAAATTGTCAGATCTTTTATGTATGCTGCTGCCACATTTGTCACTTTTTTTGTTATTTTAAAAAGGCTAGAAGACCAATTATTTTAGCCTTCTAGTTTCTACATATTGCTTTATTCAGGGTGTTTTCTAGCATTTGTGGCAGTGTGCTTGTATTTTGCTGACCAGCTTTGTAGCCTCTCAAGATTGCATTTATCATGCTGAAAAGAATGATGCTGAATAACGGAGTTGGTCCCGTTACTCATATGATTTAAAATAAGAGACACTAGATTGCATGGATGTCTTATTATCAAGCTCTAGAGCGAGACTTATTTGACATGATGCGTCTGACCCAAATTGAATGGGGGGGGGGGCTTCCCTTGACCTGCTCATCCTTTGATTTCCCCCTCTCAGATCTTAGAGGGATGACTCACCCAAATGAGCTTTCAGAGGACCGCCCAAGGTATTACTGTTGGTCACTAGCTGCTCACCTTTGTGGCTTTGCTCGAAGGAATTTATAGGTCCTTGGTGGGTCATGTAAGCATAAATTTGCTGGTTTTGGCTCAGTGTATAAGTGTGCCTTTAGCTCTGTCTGGAAGGAAAGAGGAAAGAGAAAAGACATGGGGAAAGAAGACAGTGCAGATTCCTAGGACCTTAATCATTCAAAGGCAGATGTAAATATTTAAACAGAATTCACTGGACTGCTCAGAGGGGTGATTCCAGGGACCTGTGCGCGCAGAGCCGATTGAATTGTATGGATCAGCAGGGCTTTAGGGTCACGGGTGAAACATATGGAGGAGAGGGTGGAAGCAGAGCCAAAGCACTCCACGTAATAAGCTCCCCTAAGCTAATGTGAAACAACACTCAAAGGCCCTCTCAAAGGTGTTTTCCAGGCAGACACAGTTGATGGAAGATGGTAGGAAAATACCTTGTTTTGTCTGTCAGATGTCACAGCAATGGTGCCACGGTGCTGCCTACCAAAGTGGGCTGCGCAGTAAATCTTGATTAATCCTTACAGGCGCACAAAAATATTGTCCAGAGTCAGACATCTGCTGCAGGAGGACGCAGTAGACCGCTGACTGAAACAGAACAGGGGGAGGGTGGAGAGAGTGGAGGTTGGAAAAAGGTCTCTTGTAACAATAAGGGGAGCCTGCCAAAAAACCTGCCCCTCCTTCCTTCTCCTGCCTCCCCTGCTAAATCCTATAGCACTGTATAAGTGGAGTCTCAGCAGCAGAGGCTGTCACTTTCCCCAGCCTTGCCTGTATTGATTAGGTGTGTGAATACAGCAATGCTCATCTAAAGGACATGCCTCTACCGAACCCATAAGGTGTTGAACAAGGGCCTTATTGAACATCAGGCACAAAAAGAAAAAAAAATCCCTTTTTCCAACGCTTCAGTTGTTTTCACAGTGCTGTAATACCACTTTCTCTTGTTCTCTCTCTTTTCTTTTCCCCCCTCTCTCCGTCTCTCCTCATTTTTGCTCTCCCTCACACACTGCAGCAAAGTCGGGTGGAGGACACCATCAAATCATTTTACATATAAATGATTCACTGTGCCGTGTAGTGCTCTCAGCCGCCAAAGTCATGAACTGCACTGTGGAAATAGAAATGGCAGCCGTGAGAGTGCTGGCCTTGGAACCCTCTGTTTGATCTATTATAATGGAGAATTGAGAGTCTGCTTGAAGCCTGTGGGGATGTTGGAAGGGAGTAGGAACGAAAGAAAGAAAGCTCTGAGAACGAACTGCAGTGCCATGAACGCACTGTGAAATAAAGGCTTATCTGTCCTGACACTTGGCATTTACTGGCTTGTTTCTTTTGTCCTATTGCAGGCATGCTGGTGGTGAATGTGACCTGGAGGAATAAGACGTATGTCGGGACGCTGTTGGATTGTACCCGACATGACTGGGCCCCACCAAGGTAAACAAACAGGACAGGCCAGTCAAACCCCATATTCTGAAATGCACAATATATAATTTCCTCACCATAACACCAATCTTGGTAAATGTGCAAGAAAGGTTTTCATATTAGCGAGTCCCTTGTGCAGTGATGAGTGACACCCCCTTTGTTTTCAAGAGAGGCAGAGAGTTAGAGCCAAGAGCCTCATTACAATCAGTACTTGCAATTACATGTCTGTATGCCAGTTAACAAGCTGCATTGAAGCGCTCTTTCAGCCTCACAGATTAATATTGTAGTGTATTGTTGAGTATTTGCTGTGTTTGCCTTGATTGTTTCTTTTATTGATGATTCTGTCTGTTGCTCTAAAAAAGATGTCATTCTATGAAATATGTTTTAGACAGATTCGTTTATTTCCCATTGGCCCATTTGTATTCAAATAAAATTATGTAATTATATGAACCAATTTTCATTGGTTAATGTTATAAATTACAAAATAGTGACCACATACAGTGTAATCACCTGCTAAACATTAACTGTGTGCCAGCCACTATTAGACTTAAAGGCGCTCTAAGCGATGCTGTTTCACGTCACTTCTTGTTGACGTTCGAAGTATTGTCAAACAAAACGGAGGATAGCTCCAGAGAGGGTTCAAGCGTTATAAGTTATAGCTCACTCCTCCCCCTCCCTCCCATGCCTCCCGAAAGACTCATGAACCTTGTCGTTTATTGGCTGGAACACTGTTATGTTTCGTTTTCGTTTGTTATGCTAGGTTTGCCCACTGTGTTTTGTTGCCGTTTGTGGAGCCAGGGCTGTCTACAGAGACCGTGTTTTTTTACAGTGTGTTCAGGGGACAGGCAGCTAGCAGATTATGAGGAGATGTTTGCTGTATGTAACAACACATGTTTTAGTCCTAAAAACGTGTCACATCGCTTAGAGCACCTTTAATTCCATAAAAGCCATGAAATGATGTTTATCATCCTGGTTCCTTCTTTGGAGGTTCCTTCATTTTGGTGTCATTTCTTCCTTTAACATTTAGTGTATAAAAGAGACATCTATCAAAAAGGTAAGATGAATAAGCCAGGAAATGGGATTTTGGAAAGGGTTTTCTGCTTAAGGCGTGCTTATATTACGCGCCTGCCATCTCTTCTAATGTTGAGGTTTGCTGAGAGCTTAGTTGATAAGTTAGATGACCCAATCCATAACTCATAGTAATTTGTTCTTTCTGCTTCCTCTAGCTTTAAAATGATTTTGTGCAGGAAGTGTGCAGGTTTTATTGCATATCTCGGCAACAATTTCATCTTTGCACCTTTGCTTCGGACTAGTGTTGTTTGAGTTTGAAACACCCCTTGCAGCTAATGTGTAATGAAAGACTTGCATAGCACATTTTATACTTTGGGGATCTTAAGGGGAGAAAAATGGCTGCAATATGTGAACCGGACATCTTTGAAATGACATATACCACAGATAGGAGCCAATGCACATAAATCATCTTGGAGAAGACTGAAGATCAATTTTGCATTTAAGTTTGATGTATTCATTTGTTGTGGACTTAGAGATATGTTCCTGACAGATTTTTTTATTATCAGCTCAGACATGCTTATTATAGACACACATCCTCTGCACAATTTGGCTAAAAAAGGTAGCATGGTCTAAACCAACACAGAGCACAGGGATAACATCACATCCTGGTTGCTGCAGGTGTAGAGAATGACAAATAGTTCTCTCAAGGGGTGCATGTTTATTTATATACCCACAATATTCACTCTTACATGCGTTAGTTTTGTTGTTGCATAATTTTCAATCATTGTATTTTTAGGGGTTAAAGTTATTGCCATTGACACTCCAATTTAAACATCACAAAACTGTAGTACACACAAAATGGTTTTAAATTTATGAACATTAGACATGGTAAACAGAACTCCAGTTGGAAAGCTTGCTTTTTTTATCTTATGATTTATATTAAAGTTTTTGTTTTTATCCGTCAGGTTTTGTGAGTCTCCTACTAGTGACTTGGAGATGAGAAATGGTCGAGGCCGTGGGAAGAGGATGAGGCCCAACACCAACACACCTGTCAATGAGAACAGTAACTCTTCTGACAACAAGGGTAGCAACAACAGCAAAACCCGTGCCGGCTCTAATAGCAAGGGCCGTCGTGGTAGCCAGAACTCTTCGGAGCGCCGCACTCCACCAAACAGTAACACAGAGGATGTTAAGGCAAGCCCCTCCTCTGCGGGCAAACGCAAGAATAAGCCAGCCTCCGACATGGAGCCGAATTCGAGTTCTGAAGACACAAAGGGGAACAAACGCATGCGCACAAACTCCAGTAGTGGAGGGGGACCTCTGACAATGCCCATCCCCAACATCAAGACAGAGTCCCTCCCTCCACCACTAGACCGCAACTGTTCCTCTCCTGTGCTCATTGACTGCCCACATCCAAACTGCAACAAGAAGTACAAGCACATTAATGGCTTGAAGTATCATCAGGCTCGTGCTCACAATGATGATGACATCAAACTGGACATGGATGGGGACAGTGAATATGGGGAAGACTCAACTCTGCATCCTGAATCTGGGGGCTGCAATGGAGCATCAATCTCACAGAAAGGCTCCCTCTCCCCAGCGCGGTCTGTGACCCCGAAAGGGAGAGGATTTGATGCTCAGAGCCCGTCACCTTCTCCGGGAAAATTTGGCTCTAAACAGCCAAACAAAAAGAGGAATGGGGACGTGGACCCAGAGGCTTGTGGCACACCAATGGATGGTTGTGAAGATGGCCCTTGTCTGACTGACGAGGCTAGCAACGACGGCGTGGAGGACAAGAAAGGCTTGGACAAAGACAAGTCTAAAAAGTCTAGCAGTAGTGCCAAGTCTGACAAGCTTCAGCAGAAGAACATTAAATCTTCTCGGCCCATGCCTCAAACCATACCACCTCAACAGCTGTACTCCCTTCAAGCTTCACCTTTCCCAGGCGGCAGTCCAGGCAACCCGGGGCAAGGAATGAGCTCAACAATGCAGGGTATCCCCAAGAGCCCCCAGCTGAAGGCTATACAGCCCAAGCCCTCTGCCATGGGAGATCCCTCTGCTATGAGCCCTGCCATGAGTGGCTCTAAGGATAAAAAGAAGAAGGATAAGAAGAAGAAAGATCCTGGGAAGGAGGCAGACAGTCCCAAGCCTTCTGGAAAAGGCGGAAGGCCTGACGGGGGAAAGAGTCCGTACTCTGAATCCTCAGACCCTGGGGTCAAGAGCGACAGTCTCCTGAATGGCTCGGATCCCCACCAGAGTCGCCTGGCCAGCATCAAGGCTGAAGCTGATAAGATATACAGCTTCTCGGACAATGCCCCCAGTCCATCCATTGGAGTCGCCAGTCGGATTGATAGTGGTGTGGTAGGGCAACCACTCAATCCTTTGCATGTGGTTACTCAGAATGGGGCTGACAATTCTTCAGTGAAAACCAACAGCCCGGCTTACTCTGACATCTCGGATGCTGGAGAGGATGGGGAAGGCAAGGTTGAGGGAATGAAGGGCAAGACTGAAGACCAAGCTGTAAGGGAGGGAGCCAAAAAGGCCCTATTTTCTGGCCAGCCTCCGAACAAGGAGTCTCCTTACTACGCCAGCTACGAGAACTACTATTCCCCCAATTACACCAACCCAAGTCCGGGTGCTGCTAACATGGGTGGCCCAATGGTGGAAGGCCCAAATGTGAAGATCAAGAAGGAGGAAGACCAAGAGCACCAGGGCGAGGAGAAGGTCAAACTGGAACTGCATGATGAGCGTAAACCTGAGCTGGGCACCCCAGGCCAGCCGCAGTCACAGCACCCACAGCAGCAGCAGCCCTCAGTCATCCAGCAACGCTCCAACATGTACATGCAGCCTCTCTACTACAACCAGTACTACATGCCGCCCTACGGATATCCAGACCAGGTTTACCACAACCACCTGATGAACACCAATTCGGCTTATCGGCAACAATATGAGGAGCGGCAAAGGCAGGTGGCTGAGCAGCACCGGGCTGCAGAGAAGAAGTCTTCAGAGACGCCTTCTAAGGACAGAGAGGGTCCGCTGGTGAAGGAGGAGTGGAAGCAGAAGGCTTCTGGGCCCCCTGCTCTTTCAAAGGCTCCAAGCCTGTCAGACTTGGGTAAATCCCAGCCCATGGGCGGCAAGACTAAAGACACTGCTTCCTCCATGGAGGGCAGCAAGTCGGTCATAATCCCCAAGGGTGAGGAGTCCAAAATGGCCTCCCAGCAGGCCGAGGGTCTCAAGATGAAGTTGAATGAGGGCGGGCACCATGGCAAAGAAGACCCAAAGACGAGCATGGAATCAGGCAGGCAACCAGGCATGGAGCAGGCCATGTGGTACAGACAGGTAATGAAACTTTTTTTGTTTTGTTTTTTTGTGTTTGAAATTTGTTTCTTCATGCATGTGTGCGTGTATTTCATGCGTTCATAAAGCATGGAACTGTAATGTCTCACACTGTTTCTTCTCCTTCCCCTAGGATGCTTATGTCTACCCCAACAAGTTCTCCGATGCACAGAAGCAGCAGCAGATGGAGGAGGAACGCGAGCGAGATCGCAAGGGCAAGGACGAAAGGCCCAGGCCTAAGGAAATGACTAGCAAGGAAGAAGGCAAAGACGGCTCAGATTCCAGGGCATCTGAGGATCACAGAGGACCTCAGAAAGACGCTCGACCAAACACACACATGCAGTTCCCCTCGGCCTTGGCTCAACACCAGCCATACGTGCCCTACATGCATGGCTACCCCTACAGTCAGGGTTACGACCCCAACCACCCTGGATACAGAGGCATGTCTTCGGTTATGATGCAGAACTACCCAGGTAAACATTTTCTCAACTGACATATCAGATTGCCTAGCTGTATCATGCCCTTCTTGATCTAATACCATGTGACAGACCTTGTAATTCACAGTCATTTTCAATCATTTCCCCAGGCTCCTATCTGTCAGCAGGGTATTCCTTCTCCCCTTATGGCGGGAAGGTTGCTAGCGGAGAGGAAGGTGAAAAATCCCGTGCCAGTCCGACCGTGAGCAGCAAGGCAGCGTCTGAGTCCAAAGCCCTGGACATTCTCCACCAACACGCGAGCCAGTACAAGAGCAAGTCCCCCACTGTTGGAGACAAGCCACCGTCGCATGAACGGGACCGTGGAGCCAGTGAGCGAGAACGGGAGCGGGACCGTGACCGCGACCGGGAGAGGGAACGAGACCGGGAGAGAGAGAGGGACCTGGACAGGCCGCGCTCTTCCCCTTCGCAGCGCGTCATGCCCTCCCATCACCACCTCGGATACCCCTTGCTCTCTGGGCAGTACGACATCCCTTACGCCACAGGTCAGTGAAACTGATGTCATGGTCGCTGCACAGAGCAACTGGAACTTAAGTTAGAGGAGCAGTGAACCTGCACCATGCCCTTACTGTGTGCTTAAGGAGCACTGACACACTTTATGCTCCCACAGGTCTGTCGTCATCTGCCATCGTCACCAGCCAGCAGACCTCAGCTCCCTCACTGTATCCGCCTGCACGGAGGTGAGAACGGTAAGGCAAATACTAAAACACAGAGATTATATTGATAATGACTTTGGATGAGAACATGTTTTCCCTTCTAAATGAAAGCTTACCCTCCATGCACTGGCAGTGTCTCTTTGGATATTTCCTTTGGGTGCCTTCTAATTGAGTTTTCTATCAAGTGGTATTTTGGTGCCTCTTCACATAATCATTCAGAATGATTTACTTTCATTTAGCTTATTTTCCCCTCCGTGCATCACAAGTGCAGTCTTCTGTCTTAGCGAGGTCTTTTCAGGACAAACTCTGGCTCTTGTCTCTGTACCAAAAGACTGAGTTTGCCTGCAGCATTCAGTGAAATGTCAGCTCACACTGACCTCTGCTGGATAGACATGGCCGGAAGAACACTTGGTGCACTCTGTATCTGACTGAATCAACTTGTTTGGCAACATGTTGGGCAGACTCTGAACACATTGTTGTAACTCGTTGTGTAATGAATATTGCATTAACAAGGCTATTGTTAGTATCTGGGTTATGGGTGTAGATATCACGGGAGTAGGTCATGATGTAATACACTCCATAAACATGCAAACTAGCCATACAAAGTCACAGTTAGTGTTCAAGTATATTAATGTTTAATCTCAGTAGTGTAATAATCATGTAATAGTGCTTCAATTTTGCCATTTTTAATCATGTTATTCATCTGTGTACAGTTGCTCAACAGATCTTGCACTGTGACTAGGAATATTCTAAATTCTTTGAGAGATTAAGACCTTATTGTACTTAAGACTTTACAAAGACCCGGTTAGGAACCACTAGCTTGGGAACCATACTGCAAGGTCAGCCTCTTAGTCATTAGGACATAGTTGACAATCCCAGAACAAAAATGGGAGCGTTGCACAAAAGACCATTGTACAATGTTTTTGTGATTGCAATAGAAATTTCAAATGGACTAGTAATGGAGAGAGTGTCACCTAGACAGTAATTCGTAAGATAAGGACATCTTAGGTTGGTAACTTTATGTTGGTAATTTGGTTACTATTAGCAGTGTTCATAAAAGTGAAATGTAGGTTGCTGTATCAACAGTAGTAAGTAATTTTTTTTTCTCTTTTTCTTCCCCCACCTCTAGGGAGACTTGACATTACCACCTCACTCTCACAAATGTCCAGGTGACTGGCTCACATGGGGACATATATGGAGTCATTTAGACATCAGTTGAATGGTGTTTCTATATTTTTATTTTTTCTCCTTTTCCTCCTGCCGGAATGTGTGGCAGACTTGATGTTTCAGAGCATCTATAACCTCCGATCCCAACGCGGACCGCAAGACCAGTTTCAAAGCCATCTTTCTCCGCTGACAAAAGCAGCCTGCCACTGAACTATATTCTGCACTGTTGAAAAGCCATGCAAGAGAAAAAAAGAGACCATCCCATCCTGTCTGGCCTTTGATTCATGGAATACCTTTCTCATGTGCGGAATACGGGCCAGAGGAGGGGAATTTGGTTCGCAGTGGTTGAAATAATAAATAAAGCCTGTCGGAAGAAAAAAAAAACAAAACGACAAAAAAAAAAAAGAAACAGTTTATCATGTTGAAATGATTGAAGTTGTTGCCCTTGCTCTTCAGTGTGCATCCTCACAAATACAAACAAAAAAAATGTGTATGTAAAGTGAAACTTGTTTATTTTCGGAGTTGCTGCTCTTTGGAGATTCAGCAGGGACACTGGAGTTGACTCCGGCAGCGTCCGGCATGTGGTCTCAAAACATTATATGTATACACACACACATGTACATACATGCATACATACATGCCTACATACACACAAACATACTCACGCACACACACAGTCCTCATCACTACATCCTTAAAGACTTTTTTTTTTTTTTTGTCTTCCTGTTGACGCCATTAGCCACTTGAGCTCAAAAGACTATTTTCATGTTCATGTTATGTTGATACATTTTTTTTTTTTATAGTGATTCGGTTCCTTGGTGCATGACTAATGGCACTTCATAGACTTTGTTTTATGTTTTTTTTTTGTTTTGTTTTGTTTTGTTTCTCTCTCTCTCATTTACCTCCTGCTTTGAAGAATGGCTGGTAGCTCATCTGAATTGATAAGACCAGGTTAGCTGCCTGTTTAACCTGTGATAGATGAGACTACCCCTGTTGCTGTTTGAGTCAGCTGTCTTATAGCAGATTTTGAGCCTCTGCCAACCAGTCTTGAAGATCGGCCTTGACCTGGAGGGCTTTCTCAATACACGGCTCTGTCGGCTCACAGCTAGTCCTTCACTTGTCACCCGGGTTGGATAAGATGTGAACCCACAAGGAGGTCACCCTTAGAGGAAGCAAAGTGAATTTTCTCTCCTCTTGGAATCGGAAACGAGTCGCTCACAACTGGGGGAGTCACTGTTCATTAAACTCTCAGCCCCCCTTCTCCCCACCCTCCAACCCCACTCAGCGCGTGCCTCTTTTCCAGATTGACAGACATATCCCCACGTTTGACGATTACTTTTGTCACACCAACGCTCTTGCCTCTAACCGTGCTAACGTTAGGGTTGCTGCGAGTGGGTGACTGGCCACGTAAGAGTCAGGCCTGTGTGTGATGCAGATGCAGTAGGACCCACTGAACTGTCTCTTGAGACACAAAGGAAAAAAAAGAACACTGCGGACTTGTCTGGCTGACTACAAAGAGAGGAAGGAGAGCAAATGGAACCAGATGTCATTTCTGGTCCTGAAACGGCTCTCCAAACGTTGACTGTTTTAAGTGGGTGGGGAGCAGAGAGTGGAGATGAGGGAGAAAAAACATCAGGAAAAAAAGAATCCGTTAGAACTTTTTAGCTTGTATTCTATTTGTTCAAGGAGACCTTGTGTGTAAGTGCTGTGAATACTAGTAACACAAAGTGTTTTTTTTCTGTAAACAACCACTCAAAACTCTGTTCATATTTACAGTTTCCCACCATCTCCCAAGAGCAAGATTTTCATGTTTTCAGTTATCTCCAGTAGGGTGTTGATTAGCATGAAATCCCATATATACAGTATCCTCTCAGGCAAAGCACACTGATCCATAGCTTCAACATTTTTTTTTGTTTTGTTTTTTTGTTTTTTTCTTTATCTCTCTCTCTTCCTCCTTTTCACCGACAGTAAAGATATCTGTATATAATGAACAGAGGTATAATTTTAACAACGCTTTTTGGATTGCCATCACCATTCAGTCAATCTGTCACTAGCCCCCTTTTCCACCCTTCACATGCCCCCAACTGTTGATAACACGAATACTGTAGCAGCTCGTTCATTTTTACTCTTCTATTCATTTTCTATATACTTATATATTTTTAAAGCTCTCCACCCAGCTCATTTTGGGCTCACTATTACCACAGTGCAACACCCCTGTATTGAGGAAGGGGTTGTTTTTATCAGAACCAATTTGCAGGACCTGCGTACAGCCAAACTAATATGTGTAAAGCTATGGCACCTGGCAATCCCTTGTATAACTGTCAACATTTCAAGGCTTTTGGCAGTTTTTTTTTTTTTAAGTCTACTCCATAAGAAAAATCCCCTGATCTTTTGTTTTCTTTTGTCGTTTGTTTTGTCACCTTGCTAAAGGAGACCCAGTGGAACGGGAGTGAAACTTTGCCTCTACGCATGGCTGTACAGGTTATATGAAATTGTTGTGCGTCCAGTGAGTGACTCAGGTCTTCAGCGTTCTGAGCTGTTGTCCAGGGCTTCCACTGTTGTTGACCATCAAGGCGAAATAGAAACTAGAGCTGATTGACATTAATCTTGCCATCTGATGTTTGTTGAATAGTTTTTTGCAGTATTATAGCTTTTGTGGTAAAGTTTGATTATTTGGCCTTAAAGAAGTTACCCCCCAAGAGGCCAGATTATGATGTTGTCATGTTTAAGGGAGTGAATTTGATGTTCATTTTTCCACTTTCTGAAAACTGAAATTCTAATCGTGGAATACAGATGTGGCTGGTTTTATAAAGGCAAGGAGGTTATGACACTAAACGAACAGTTCATTGCCATGTAGGCTGCTGTAGAGTACAGTCCCTGAGTTGAGTGATAGACTGTTCTGATGTATGTTTTCACATCTGATTTGTTCTGGATATATCAAGAGCTGTAATGTCATTCTGTGTGTTACATGTTCCTAAGAAGTGGCTTTAGTAGTAGTTGATATTGACAGGCATGATAAAGCATTACTTTTTTTTTTTTTTTAAAGGATGAACAGAAATCAAAAGTTATCTGGTTTTAATATTAACACCACCAGTCTGTTAATCACAAAGACCCTTGAAGTTGCAGAGGTGAATACATTAAGCGCTTTAATGATTAATAATTTATTTTGTTTTGATTTGGTTGAGGAATCATCTGAGGAAGAGGTGTGTTCATTTTTTTTATTTTATTTTTTTCACTGTTATACCATGGCTTCCATGTTTTCTTGCAAGCAAACATTGATAGACGTCCAGTGTTTACCCACATGGGTGGAGTCATGCACTATTTTATCGTGGTGTTTTGCTTCCCAGCAACGATTCTGACCCCAACATCTTCCCTCCAACCCCTATGGTAAACTCACAACCCCTCAAAACTAGAGGGTCTGTCTCTAAGTATCAGTCATCGGTACTTAAAAGGATGTTTACAACTTTTTATTATTATTATTGCTTTGTTTTGAAATTCATTCCCCCCAGATGTATCACCTTTCTTTAACTCACCACGGCTGCCCTTTCCCTACTGGAGTTGTCCTCTGATGTAAAGTGTACATTACCATGTTTCTTTTTTTATACAATACTGTAACTTGCCTTTGTACATTTGGGCAAAAAAAATAAATAAATCTTTTTATGAGACAATCACATCTGTTCTTTTTCTCTTGATAGGCAGTGAACACAGGTGCACAGTTAAACCACATTCTGTTAGACATGATTCTGATAGACATGAGATTTTAATACCTCACTATGGAGCAAGGCCATTTAGGTGAACAGCCATCACCACTGGAGGTCACTAGTGCCCATTCAATGGGTGGCATTTAGGCAGCATGGCATAGTGCCTGCTGCCCCAGCACAATCGCAGTTTCACTTTAACACTTTACAGGAATATTTTGTATCTGGGACATTGCCGAGTGTTCCAGCTCCTCTGACTGCGTTTCCTTCTCTTAAAACTGGCGTTGTGGTTTTTGTGAAGCCCAGTGGTAGAGTACTGAACCATCTGAGGCTTCATTCATGCAACTTGATGCAGTGAGAGATTATACAAGGATGATTTTGTTTAGTGTAAATGTGAAATCTGATTATCTTCATGCTGGGAGGGGCAGGGAGATATGCTGAGGCAATGGCTTTTTCACCGGGAGGGATCCGGCGAGGGCAGCTCATAGTGACATGAGAGGACAAGGCTGGTCTTGCTCCGCGACAGTGCTGCAGCTGAGAGTCGAGGTTTCATGGGATGCACCATATACGCAGCCAGCCCTGAGGCACCCCCGGAGGGTCCTGACCCAGCCAAACGCTCCAATGGTCCCAGCGGCAGGAGACCACACATGCGACAGAGGTGAGGTACACGTGTGACTGAAAGCTGTACAGTACAGAGTATAAGACTGAAATCATCTGGGTGAGATTTGTTTTATTTTTTATTTTTATTTTGTAGTCTGTTTACAGTGCAGAATTCTGAAGTGATGCTGGTTAAAGTAGGCCAAGTGTGTCTCAAAGTTTTCTCACATTTAACACATTGTTATGGTTATTGAGGCTCTAGTAAGGCTTTTCTTTATGTGTTTCTGAATATGTTTTTTTTTTTTTTACAACTGAAACTACATTTGAAGTTGTTGTCTTGCTTCTGGTTGTCCTATCCTCTGAAATTCCAAGCGGACAACAACTTATGGAGCACCCTACACTGTAAAGGACTAGAATTTAGGCTAGAAAGTTTAAGGTTTAAACAACGTTGCAAACCGAGGTGTGCATTGGCACAGGAAGTGCTTGAATGCTTGAACAGGTTGTGGCATTTTATTAGTCAAGCCAAATGAGCCATGCTATTTATGAAACACTGAATTTATTTACATCCCAACCTCCCAGATGGCCTTTAGAGGCACTAAAGCCAAATTAATTTGGTCACTTCATATCTATTTATGAATAACAAGGAATTTCAACTTGGACAAATGAAAACACATTTTTATTATTTCACATTTATTTATTTCTGTATATGATTTTTTTTTATTGGGTTAAAATATCAACATTTACATTGTAAACGTATTGTCAATAATATGTTCACGTTGATGACTGGCTGTCATTGTCATTGGTGAACTCTATTGATCACTCCAAAGTTTTTTTTTTAAATATTCTTCCTACACTTGCCAGCCTACTGTCCCAGGAGCTAAGAAATGGCTACCGCGGCTAAATTGCTACCTAAATCCAGTTAAGCTAACGTGAGGTGGAACAAACTATGCTCAGCCCACTTCAACGCTTGTGTGGTTAGCGCAACAGGTTCTCATAGATTGCTCGCAGTTTGTGTGGGACACCTGAACTCGAAACGTTGTTGCAAACGGCGTCATGTCGTAAATGGCATGTTATTGTCACATTGTCATCGATTTGAAACGAGAATATTGTCAGGTTTAGTCCTTTACAACCTAAGATGGATATGTTTCCCCGTTACACGACCTTCTGTCTACGGAGGACGTGAGAGCTCTGGATCATAGAAAGAGCTTTCATAAAAGGTAGGATGTTCGGGTGGACGTTTACCTTAAGCTTATTTAAATACTTATCAAAGTGACAGTGACCGTGACATATGGTATTCCACAAATTAAATTAGCCTATATCACTTTAATGCGTCAGCTACTCTTTTGGCTAACGTTAATGATGTGTTTTCTTAAACACCGCAAACCCCCAAGGAGGTGCGACTGTATGTATCAAATTAAATCAAACCAATATGATATCGCGCAGAATAGGGAGCCTAGTCAAACAGTTTTGTCTTTTTGATTTCTAAAGCTACGAGCTAATTCTTAACCAGAATAGTTCGAGTGAACCAAGCAGTGTTACGCTATAGGGCTTTGCATTCTATGGCAAGTCTAACACAAGCCATCGAGTTGTTAGCCCCCCGTGTGTAAAAATGCTGGAGATTTGTTTGAACTCCTCCCCTTTTATAAAGGTGAGTATATAATCATCGTTTTATATTACAGTCTAGCTACGAATCTACCTTTCAGTAGAAGATTTATGAAAGGGGTCTTTCATAATACTTTGTTTACATACTTTGTAAGCGGGGCACACCATTATAAAACCAATAATAAGAAGAATGCTTTAAACAAAGGGCGTGTTAATTCACTAGTATTCTACTTACAAATCTACTTAAAGATTAATCAAGATTTCTGTACCTTTTCACACTCTAAACTGTAGTCCCTTACACTTAACAGTTTTACAGAGCGAGTTTTCTACTGTGCTGTACTGGTCTGTTGAATGGTTTGCTTTCTTTCTCTCCTTTAATGTGTTTTTAAAAGCAAGTATCCATACACCACACATAACATCACCCTGTATGTCTGCAATATGCATAGTGTATATGCCTCACATTTTTATTTTTCAGTTCAGGTCATGCGTGATGATTGACTTGAGGCCTGTTTTTCCCAATAGCAGACTGTATTGTATGATATCACATGCAAAAATCATAATTTGTTTTTTAGTTTGCCTGCATACTGCCCCTCTGGACCAGTTTCCTCCAAGAATGCTGTCTGTGCTCTGACACAGTACTATGCTTACTCTACAGTAAGCAGCTTTCTTTTAGTCTTGCTAGAGGCTAGTATTGAGCTAAACGGTGCTTGCTCAGGGCTGCAGGTGGTGAAGCCTCTATAGACTACATTCATTTCACGTGACACTTTTTTTCTCCTGTGACGGGGCCCAGTGAAAAGGCCCATTAGTTTTCCTGCACTGCAGCTGTCACTTGAGAGTGCAGTGTTCCTCTGAACAGGCTGACTGAGGGTGAGATAGCCCAGGGGTTTGCTTGGCAATTACACCTGGCACCTATCCATTTGGTCTCAGTGAATAATCTGAACATATGATCAGCTTGCACTCTCTCTCCAAGGCTATCTCAGGTTGAAAAGCCTTGGCGTCTATTTACTCTCATCTCGGGGCCATCATCCACCTACTTTAGATTAGACTTCAGAATATATATACATGATGGATGCCCATACATTGGTCACAGGGGACCTCATAAAATACAATTATTGTCATCCTCAGTGTTTTATTCTGATCCAATTTTTTTTTTTTTCGCTTGTCGAAAGTCTTGTGGTTAATATAGTGTACAAGTGTGAGTTGTTACAACTAGAATTGTTCATATGAATAATAAATCCATAGATGAATAAATGCATTAGCTAAGCCAAATCCAACAAGTAGTTAATCAGAGAGGGAGACGTGGGATCGCTGCTGCTTGAATTCTCCATTGCGCAGTTCCATTTGGATGCAGTGAATCACTGCAGCCATTTTCGATTCATCTGCTCAGGGGTGGAGGAGAGAACAGAGAGGGCTTTGTTGCTTTTTCCATGGGCCTTTCTTTGGATAACACTTTGTTGAGAGAGCTGGCGTGAACTGGGAGCTCTCATTAGTGACTCCCTATTTCTTTTCCCAGAAGAACAAGCAGGGATTCATTCTTTGTCATTCACACATGCATGCTTGGAGATCGCCCTGCTCCATTCTCCTTTGGCAAACCTATTTACACTCAACATTTTGTCACGAGGTCTTTGGAGAATAGATAGCAATCACAAAAGCCATGGTGTGCAGATTGGAACAAAACAAACCTTTTAAACAGTTGATGTCTATCTTTAGCCTAGTAATTTATCTATATTACATGTGTGTCACTTTTCATTAGTATAAAAAAAATATTGCATATTTTTATAGTCCTAGGAAATACAAAGACATTTTTTGGTCCATACACTGTATCCATACCTAATGCATATGTACATCACAGTAATCTGTTACTGTTTGTCCTTTGATAGTACTGTATGTGCTAATTACTACATGTACAATGCAGGCAAATAGACTCATGACAAAACCTGAAACCTCGAAAGGCTAATTTTGATTCACCCATTTTCATTGACAGGAAACAGGGCAGTGCTCCTTTAACATAGATCCCTGAATGCGCAAGGCCTAATTTGATTAGGCTAATTGGATTTATGGCAGTCCTGTGATGGCCAGGCTTGGTAAATAGGCCCTTAAGGGACAAGGAGGATGGACAGCCGGGCTGAAGATGAAGATGCCGATAAAGATGAGGTTGATAAACCTTCTTGATTAGGACATTTCAGTCTGTCACCAAATATTTATATTTGGTTTGAGCTCAACATGCCCCTCCATAACCTCTGGCTGTCGTGGCTGACCGCCTGATAGCATATCTGCTCTTTACTCTATTATTAGTCTTTTTATTGACATTCTGAACAGCGTCTAGACAACTGGTTCTTCATGTACCCTGCATGTACCTCTTATGCCTCTTGCTATATAACTTGTCAAATGTAAAATGTATTGTGTTTCTAATTTCATATGTAATAATTGCTTATATAACAATATAGAAAGCATTGAATTCAAAAGCTTGAAGGTAAATGTGTACTTTAATCTGGCATTACATTTTGATCTGGCTACCAGCCAGATTAAGGCCATTGAAAAAGGGTAACAGGGGACTCAGAGGTTAATACAATCCTTGCCCTTATATTCATCTCCTAGGTTACTGCCAGGTTGCATATTTCTATGTTTCCTGTCTATTTTTACCTTCTTATGTGCTGTTAGTGGGAATCCATCACAGCTCTTTAGATGCCTGCCGTTTCCATACCAACCAATCCATATTGTGTGACTGACAGTCATGATTGAGGAAGCTCTGCAGGAATTCACCCATTGTTGGATTTCACTTGACTGTGAAAGGCTTAGGCACCAGCAACTGGTTATGAGACGCAGTATGTGTCCTTACAGGAAACAATAGGACTCCTCTTAAAGAATCTTGCTGTTGCGTGTTAGCATATGTGGGGGACAGTGGCATAAAGGTGGTTGTTCTCTTTGTTTCCTTTTTTTGTTCTCTCTTTTTTTTTTTAATTTGTAAGCAAGGAAGTATGGCCTCAATTTAGTTTTTTTGAATAAGTATTTACCAGATGAATGTGACTGCTATGTTTGTACGTGTATTTTTACGTGTTGTTCACAATTTGTTTTTATTATGGATCTCAGATATTTCCTAAATCTTCCTATTTTTGCAATGCTTTCATTGCATTCATTATCACATATCACAGGCCACATGAGCATTTAGCTTTTCTTCAGATGGCTGCCGTATCTCATCTACATGTGGGACCATGTTTCACTTCCTCACCCACAAATTTTTTCTTCATTCATTTTCAAGCAGACTACATAATTCTTCTAAATCTGGCCCCCATGCATATATTTGACATCCCTGGTATATTTAAACATACGTTCAACATTATTATAAATTCAACACATATATTCTTTGGTCTCAGTGCTTTCAGTAGAGAATGATGTCAGTGAAGTGGAATAGCAACCCTCACGTTAATGCGTGACAGGCTTGGTTCATAACTCTATTCAATGTGCACAGCTTGATGGCCTATGCTAAAAAAGCTCTTATCATAGAGTGCTGGAAATGTCCCACTGGGTCTTTGCAGCAAACCTACATCCTCATTTGCTGCTTTCTTGGCCCATCTTGCTCTGTGAGTGACTAAGCGTGAATAGCTACTAAGGCAGTGGATCAACAGTGACCTTTAAGAAGGAAGAGACTTGTCAGAGCTCATCGAGCTAGCAAAGCGTGAGTCATAATTACTCCTCCCAAATCGAGATAATGAGGAGTTGAAGAGTGTGCATCTGTTTGGATGGGCTTTGCTTCGGGCTATTATACATCATGTTTTTAATTGCAAACACAGGTAGCAAGGGCTGAGGGGCTCCCATGGGAATTTGCCTGAAAACCGGCGTGTGTGTGTGTGCGTGTTTACATTGCAGCCTGTGCATATTCATTAGTTCTATGTGTGGCTGTGGTGCCCTTGGATGTTTGCTCATTTGTATGAGGGAGAGAGAGGGAGAGTGTGAGTTTGAATTTCTATATCGTGAAAGGTCATTTACATGGCCGCTACATCTTAGGTGTGGCATGTGACTTGTATAATACTTTATGTGTCCATTTGTGTGTGTCTGTGTGTGTGTTTTTCCAAGCAAATTTGTACGCCTCTATGGTTATGGAAGACCATTTACATGGTCATTTAGCATGTGAAAGGTACCATGTGACAAGGTACCATGTGACACACCCACGTGTGTGTTTGTTTGTGTCTGTGTATATGTGCAAGAACCTTTTTTTGTTTAAAGGTGCAAATGTATTTGTGTCTGAGGTTGTGTATGTGCGTATGCGTGTGATGTTCACTTTGCGCTTTGGTCTGGACTTGCTCTCATTGTCCAAGCTGGGCCTTTGTTTGTTTGCATGCAGGCCGAGGAGCATGACTGAGCAGCAGGAACAGAGCGAGGACATTGGCCTCCTCACGCCTCCGGACCTGCCCGAGCCCCCGAAGGAAGAGGACACCCAAAACCCCCCGCAGTTCAGGCAAGTCAAAACAAAAACCGTCTGCTTCCCGCGCACGTAACACGGGGCTTATCCAGACGTTGCGATTGTGCTTCCAGTACAAACGTTCGCCCGGTCAGGTGCGCCATGATGCATTCAGTGTCATCTGTACCACATCACGCCCTTAATACAAATATCACCTCTTTTTTTTCCCCCACGGTCATCATCATAAGTTGGTCAAAAACCCTCAGGGGAGCTGTTAAACAGTCCACTATTGTTTCACCATCCCTTTATTGTGTTCTGTTGACCATATTAATATACATTACTTTTGTTAATTCTTTTGATTCATGGCCTCATTCAACCAACAAAGCCATTGGAAATTCCAGCTCCAAAACATGTATACCAAGCTAATATTAGTACAACTAAGTGGAATATTGACTGTGTAATTGTACTCCATGGCTTTATTTAATGTTAATGCTAACAGTAATCAGATGGTCAGTATCTGAGGTAGTGTATGTCGTCAGTAGACCTCTGGCCTAGAGTTGCTTTTGTGTTTCTGAATATAAGAAAATGTGGCTGAGGACTCAGACGTTAATATTAAAAGTGTTCCCATTTAGCTTGGAGCATTGTACCATGCTGCAGATGGTGGCTTAGGAATCCATCTGCCTATCTCTGATTAAAGGAAGTTATCCTGTGCCAAAAGCCCAAGAATTATCAACTTGTCAAATGCTGGTTTCAGTGAGACTGCTCATAACCAGCTGTAAAATGTAGGTTGTGTTGTTGTAGTGCTTTAGAAGACCATTTTCATGCTTTCTCTTTCTTTTGCAAACAAAAATAGTTTGTCTTGACCATGGCTTGTTGGCCCACTTTGAAAAAGAACTCATCATCTAACAGTCCTCAAGACATTTGTCCTTCTTTTTTATCATGTTAATATTCACATAATACACATTATTCAAATCAGTTTTCACATCAATCACGAACAAGCATAACCAGCCTGCAATCATAATCACATCAAATTGAGTTCACAGGCATTTTGAAAGGTATCGATTGGTGCGACTGCCCCATGGATTGGGATGGTATGTTGGGTGTTGTCAGTACTAGATCTTAATATGTGTGTAAGAATTTCAGTAAAAAGTAAAAAAAAAAAAAAACTGCAGCCGAAGAGGTTTCATGGATAAAACTGTTGCAGACTGCTTCTATAAATAATCCCCAGTTTAGCTTATGCAACTCTGCAATATTAACTGGAGTGATGCTAAATTATATTTATGGCAATAGACTTTTATATGATCTTGGCACAGTCTCGACTCATAAAACACTGGCTTCCCTTTACTCACTCTCAGGTATACTGTATTTAAAAAACAACTGTTTTTGTGTTTACAAGGTCTAGACATAAGCGGCCTCATCGCCATTACTAGTACGTAGGTATGTAGCAGTATCTTAAATCATGTAGTGATAAAGTATATATCCAAAAAATCAAATGTTATTGATAATAATACCCTCCGTGCATTTAACAATATAACATAATTGTCCAGGTAACATAAACAAATATGTAACATTATAATATTATATTACTATATTATTATGTGATTTTTTTATCTGTCTGCATTGCCAAAGTAGTACGGAAGCCCTGAACCGCAAGTGTAAAAAAAAACAAAACATTTTTTTGTTGTTATTTTATCTCATTATTTTGAACTTCACGGGGAAACTTCATGGGGAAACTAACATTCAAAACGTTTTTTAGTTACCTACACGTAGGCTGCGCTGCTATAGATCTTGAAGGCAGCTATTTAGCTGTGAAATTAGGTAATGGAATATTGAAATGAAATGCTGTTCTATACTCTTTGATGCTATGAAATTAAACGAGTTTTAAGGAATCTCAACAACGTGTATTCAGTGGTATTATAACTTATCCTACACTGTTACACAACATAACAGGCTGTTGGCCTAACGTGGTTTACTGCGTGTCCAAACCCAAACAACGTGGGTGACGTGACAACTCGCGGTCATGCAATCAGACTGTAAAAGGTAGTGTAAATAGCATTTTTTTTAAATCACTTAGAAGATAACTGACAAATGAAATGACTTACTTCAGTTGATCTGATGTCTTCTTCCCTGATGGAAATGGAACGTCACAGGCACTCCCTGATAAGTTTTATCATAACGAAGACATTTGCCATAATTATTACATTAAATCCATTACCAATGACATCACTATAAAACATGAAGTGAACTTCATGGGGAAACTAACATTCAAATTGGTGGTTGGACCTACATGTAACAGGCTGTCATCAGTAGGTGGTGCTGATTTTTTGAATATGCGTCTGTTAACATGTTATATATCTTGATAATATCTTGAAATAACGACTTATTATCTCGAAATAACGAGATAATATATTAAAAAATAACAACAAAAAAATGTTGGGGTAATTTTTTTTTTTTTACACTTGCGGTTCAGGGCTTCCGTACCAAAGATTGGCTGAACAATACAACATAAAAATATAAACCAGAAGCCTATGTGATTGAATAAATATTCTCCTTGGAACTTGCTCATAATGTCCTCATTAGGTCACAGATCTCAATAGAAAGACGTTGCATAAAAGCCATTCATCTTTGAACTGTTAGCATTAGTTTATTTAAGCATTGCTGTATGCACTGGCCCTGTTTGCTTTGCCATGATGTATAGACCCCTCTGCACTTTGCACTAAACTAGGCCAGCACAGCTAGGTAAATTCACAAATGTGCGCCGTCAGCCCTTCCACTGAAGCCCTATAATTCATGCATGGCCTATGCACAGAGCAGCCAGCAGGTTATTCAGATGTAAAAGATCTGTGGAGAGCCGGCGGAGCCATAAGCTGACCCCTCCTGTGCCTGACAGGTTATGTTATGACGTGGAGCACCTCTTACGTAACCAGGCTCTGACTCCAGGGAATAATCTGCTGGGATCTGTTCCCTCCGCAGGATTTGGCAGGGCTGCTTGTTGTCTCCGTGCTCAGTGAATTGCGGAGCAGCAATCGGAACTCATATTCCACATGCCTACAGAGGGCCTTGGCCAGAGCTAATGTTAGGCCCTGCGGCTTTGCAGTCCACAGGCTTCTACGTAGATATCGTCATGATTGTTTATTCTGAAACTGAATTGAATGAGCCTGTAACGTGACACGGTGTTGTTAAGATATGTAATATCTTAGTAATATCGCAGTCTAAGCTCTTCCCGTTCCCAGTCGGTGTGTATCGGTAGGGATCGTCCCAAGCCTATAAGGCTATTATGACTTCCTGGAGCATGCATCATAAATCAAGTGTTTCCATGCCGTAGCTCTTAATTAGATTCCCTTAGATTCACTTTGCCCAAGGACCTCATCACATCCTGACATGCTTGCAGAGGGATGCAGCCTTGCTGCCTAGCAATGCCCATTGGTAAAGCAACTAGCCGTGGCTGCGGGATGTGACATTGAAAGTATGTGTCTGCAATAGCAATAGCGTCCCTGATGGAGATGTGCCAATGGTAATGACCTTGCTTTGTATCTTGAGGAATAAGTGAAAGTTAAGGACTTTAACCACGTGAGACAAGATGCTCTTTGAAGGAAAACACCATCTGGTGGTGTGTTATTGCCTATTCTGCATGTTGAATGTTAAGGGCTGTACTTAGATCGAATTATTAATGATACAGAGTGTTGTTCCCTTTAGAAACCTGCTGGTTTTCAATAACCTGGCAAGGCTCTCCCTTAGGGATTACTGCCAGCGTCTGAAGACTATTTTTAGAAGAATCCAGTGGGCTGCACACACCACTGCCGGAAGATTACTCCAGAGTTGTTTGCTGTAAACATGGGTTGTCAAATAAATGTTTACAAGAAAGATTACAAGGTTGAGAGAACTGACCTGGAAGAAAATGGTTCTTGTGAGAGTGACCGATAAAGAAACCCACAGAACAAACCTTATTAAGGCACCTACTGTAAGCTTTCACATATTTTGATTTTGCTCTTTGAATTCCTGGTGGTAGTAGCAAAATGTACCAAATATGGAACCTTCAAGACACACATGTTGATTAATGCAGTTTTACATTTTCCATATCTACTGTTATTAGATCGTTATATTATATGATATTGCTTTCGTAAGTAAAATGTAACAAACCTTTTATTATAGATTTTTAATTTATTTATTTATTTATTTTTTTAAATCAGTTTCACCTTTTTTCATGGTGCATCTTGTATATCAGAGAAAATACTGTAAATGCAGTTGTTTGCTACGTTCAAAAGAAAACACACATTCGCGTAGTTGAAATGGGATGCCATCACTAGTTGTATATCAAAAGTCCAGCCAACACCAGATAAGCAGTTAAGATTTCTTGCATGTTGCTTTTATCTGCATTACAAGCAGATCAAGTTATCAGCATAAGCAAAAGCAATTGCCCCTTGGGACAATGACAGCCTAGAGATAAACCTAGTAACGCACAGAGCATTTGATGAGCACACACACACACACACACACACACACACACACACACACAGCTCAGGCTTTGCTTATGTAGACGACTCCAAAGACATTTTTTCCTGAGCTATATCTTACACCAGTGGCAAACAAGCACCTTCCTCTCTTCTCTCTTCTAATGTGTGTCTCGCTACTCTCCCCTTTCCTGCATTGATGGGCCTGCTCAGCATGCGTAGCCATCTCTCCTGTGCACAGCAGGAAGTTGAGCAAAGCCCTTTGACCCAGTTCAGTGCGTGACAAACATAAACACTGCCAGCACCTTTCATATTTCGTGCATGGCATTTACATTGCCCAACTAAATGAAGAAGACCTCCTAGCAATCAGAACAGCAGTGTAAAATGCAATGACAATAAAAAATGCTTGTTGCTCTTAATCTGAGAAAACAAAATGCCAGAGAATTTGGTTCACTGTGTTCCACAACCCCCGCGACAGAAGAGAATAGAATAGAACGGCTGTTCGTTGTGGGAGGCTGCCCCCGAGCACCAAAAGATCACAAACATATGCACAAATGCACATTCTAGCCTGTGACCTCTCTCTCTCTAGTCTGTCACACTCTCTCTTTGTACTGATGCATCTCGCTCAGATTAAAGGACTCTTTATTCTATGCAAGCCGCTCCTAATACACTAGATTTTTTATCATCTATTCAGAGACATATCGGCTAAAACCAACAGGCACACTCACACACAGGTGTGGAAGCAAGTGCAATTCCATCTTCATTCCTTTTCTTTAACATCTTACACAATATCTTTGCCACACGCTGAGCAAATGTTCATAATAGCTGTGCAGCTCAGCTGTGAATGAAGACCCTATGTGACATAATCATGTTTTTGCAGAATTTATTTTCATTTCAAACTGAATAAACAACCACCTCAAAGGTCTTCTGCCTCTTCTTGCTAACTTGTTATTGAGCTAATGTACAGAGATGAGCCGACAAGCATTTGATGCTAGTACTAGAGAATGTTTACACTAGTAACACATGAAAAAATGCCCTGTCTGGACTGCATGTGTCAGGTGGAATCGCTCTAGTACCTGGTTTAATGCAAGCAGATATGTTCCCAAGCAGCATGGACGGTTCTAAGCCAGTGGAACCATGCCATACTGTTCAGTAACAAATGGCACAAGCTGAATTTCACAGGGAGTGATCTCACTCAGTGAAACTGCCTCTGAGCTCCAGGCAAGCTGACTTTATGTCACTACATCTAGGCACTATTAGGACTCACTTAATGTGTCCTCATTCTGTTCAGTTGTATGTAATGACTGTATGTGTGTTGGGTGTGTGTGTGTGTGTGTGTTACCTTGTGACCTCACCTTCAACTGATCAAGGTCACTGCTAAACAGCCATGTTGTTATATTGTAAAATACAACTGTATAAGTGTGCCGGTCAAACAGTGTTTTGATTGCCTTGTCAATGTTTTACACCTTTGCTTTATGTTACAGAGTGCAGCTTATCGATGATCTCTCTTATGAAGACGTGAAGAAATGCTACCGTGGCTCAGTAAGTTTTTTTTCTTTCATTTACAATTTAATTTATGCTAAAGCCATTGACAAGTTGTGCAAGGTATTACTGTAATATGCATTGTATCAGACGAAAATAGTATTTAGATATTGGAAACATAGGATAAGTGATTTATTATGTGTTGAGCCAAGAAAGTATTTCGGTGAAGGGCCAGGGCCAGAGTTTATTGGGATCTTCATTTTAAAAAAACAAACAACATTGGCGTATCTGACCTTGACGTGATAAACTCAAGGCACCAGTGGCAAACTGGAAACCTGGTTTCCAGTCATAAACGTTGTTAAAGCCATAAACGAGGGGTGACCTAACTATATTTGCGGCACTTTACAGCGGGCAGACCTGCGTAGTTGTGCAATCGTGGGCGTAAAACCATTCGACTCACCGAATCAGTCCACCCTGGATTATGATCATTATCTAAATGCTCCATTGTACCCTGGACAGAGTGAACAATTGCTGAGGCTTTTCAGAGCGCGGCAGCACACGGCGTCCAGAGGTGCTCTACTTAGATGTGGGGTGGCGGAGCAGTGTCATCTTTTTTCCATCCCCATTATTAGTGGTGGTGTTTCCGCTGTGGATCAAGAAGCTTTTTAGTGCTGCCGTCTCGGCTTGGCTCGGCTGCATTGCAGTGCGATAGGGGCGCTCGCTCCCCTCCACTCTACACCACTCTACTCCACTCCACTCTGGCGCAGGCTTTGATAAACTACCAGCGAGAGGCAGACACAGGTGTTCGATCGGTGCTCGCGAGGACCTGCACTGTTCTGCGCGTGTATGAGTGTGTGTGAGTGTGTACGCACAGGAGAAGAGGAGGTGGTGGTGAGCTGTCCCCTTTCGAGAGAGAGGGAGAGTCATTTGAGTATTAGACTGAGTTGTACGCTCACACACACACACAAACACACACACACACACCACTCACACCCGGAAAGGAAGTGAAGGACTGCTCGTGGTGCTGCCTTTCCGCCGCTCCCTCCTCCTCAAGTGCTTGTGAGAGGGTCCTTGTGTGTGCTATACCTCTGTCTGCGTGTGTGTGTGTGTGTGTGTGAGTCTGTGTGTGTGAGTTTGCATGTGAGAGTGCCAGCCTGTGTGTTTGTATGTTGAGCGTGCCTGCCTGTGTGTCTGTGTGTGTGTGTGTGCGAGTGTGTCAGCATGTTGAGCCTGGTGCAGGGCTCGCGTCCTCTGAGGCAGCGGAGCCCCGCTGCCGCTGCCGCAGACCTCATGACTTTGCCCTGTCCCTCCGCACAGACTGTAAGCAAGTACAACTCGCAGTACCACAAGCTCTTCCAGACCGTCCCCAAGGAGGAGATCCTTATGAAAGGTAAGTCTGACAAACTAGTTGTGTTTTTTTGTTTGTTTTTCCTGTTTGTTTTTTGTTTGCCGTGCTCCATTTCTTCCTGTTTGTTTGCTTCTTTAAACACATTCACACAAACACAACTCTTTACTCCTGTTACTTCATGCCTGATTCATAACACAAGCTTACTTGACTGCTAAAGTTGTTGCTGTATTTAGCTGCTGGCAAAGTTCTTGGGTTTGATTTTACATTTAGTCAGTCAAACAGGATCTTTGATTTTCTACCGAATCATTCTGACTTATTCAGTCACATCATGGTAATGTAGATTTACAATGTAGTGTTTTTGCTTTGCTTGGAGTCTTTAGTTATTTATTTAATACGGCATATCCAGCATATGTCATCAATTTCAAACTACCTGTAAATGAATCTGAAAGCATCACACCGACCATGACACGACTCATGGCATGACATTTCCTCTTCCTTCTTCCTGAATGTCATTATGTAGCTTACGATTGACTATTACTGTATGTGAATATGTGTGTAGGTTTGCGTGTTTACAATTTTGTGGTTTCATATGCATGATAGTGTGTTTATCCTCACGTTCATGATTGTGTGTGTGTGTGTGTGTGTGTGTGTGTCCTTCCCCTAGTGTACTCTTGCGCTTTGCTACGAGATATCCTCCTCCAGGGTCGTCTTTACATTTCCAGAAACTGGCTGTGTTTCTACGCCAACCTTTTTGGCAAGGACATTAAGGTAAGAGAGTGAGGCAAGCAGTCATCAGGAGATAGTAGTTTGGCTAGACTGTGCGTGTGTGTGTGTGTGTGTGTGTGTCTGTCTGTGTGTGTGTGTGTGTGTGTGTGTATGTCTGTGTGTGTGTGTGTGTGTGTGGCCCCATAAAAGACAGTACCTTTACCTTTATCCTCCGATAGAAGCTGGTGGTATGCCTGTGGAATTCCTACTAGAGATTAAAAGCCTTAAGTGTGGACTGGAATGATGTTCATGGGCTTTCTAGATATGATAACGTATCATTGCAGTACTGTGAAAGTCCCATCACTGTAGAAAGCTTGGCAATCATACACTCTTCACAATGATTGCTTACATACAGTAATGCTAAATGCTAAAACCTGTTTTGAGTTAGCCAATAGGTAGTGTATAAAGATGAGATTTTGATGTATTGTCATTGCTAGCAGTCTGGACTGGCCTAAATTCCTTTTTTACTATCCAATTGAATCAGTTAATTTGGCATTTATGTGATAACTATAGAAAGTAATAGTAATGATAAGGCATAGTATATTAAGCCCATGATTAACTTTAAAATATGTCTTTAGTCCATGGTTATGTGAAATGTGAAATATTTATACAGCCCAAAACAGCTAATTCTGCAACATAACATAATCATTCACACCATACCCTACCATAATTGTTTTTGGGCTTTGAGGTTGTGACAAAAACAGTGTATTTCATATTAGGCCATGTTAGTATCTAATTGGGTACATTGACCATGGCTGGCCAGTGAATGTGATTGCTTGCCAGTCATGACCATATGCCAGTCAGGATGATTTATGGGCTCCTTTCATGTTTGCTCACAGGTGGCCATCCCTGTCGTGTCTGTGCGGCTGGTGAAGAAACACAAAACAGCAGGTCTGGTCCCCAACGGGCTAGCCATTACCACAGACACCGGTCAGAAGGTGAGAGGCATAATGACGCTCCAGTGGGGGGTGGGAGGAGAGAGATGACAGCAGTGACTGTTAACAACTCAAATGCCCTTTTGCCGTTTCACTATTTTGACCTGTGAGCTTGTCAGACAGGTTGTGTTGTCGGAGCCTGCTGGTCAAAATATACACATTGGGAGCTTTGAAAATGGGAAGGTTGCGAAAAAGTCAGAGTAGCCGTTTTTTGCGTTTACCTTTGTGCAACTGTTACATGTATAAAAAAAGAAAAAGCCCTTTTGGTCGTTGGCTTTGGAAAGAGGCTCTGCGAAAGAGGAAGCCGTTTGAAAAAAAAGCGGTAAGGTGGTGAAGTGATAGGGGTGAGGTGAAAGCCATTTTGGAAACAAAGGCCTGTCAACAAGCCCAGGTGTCTGGAAAAAATGGCCAGCAGGCTAATGTAAATCGCCTGCCTCAGTACTTTGGTTATGCTGAAGGGGCTTCAAGGTGACTCGCAGGAATCTATTTTAGGCTTGTTTTTCCCCTGCACTGGCATTGAGAAAAAGCCCATTGTTCGTGCCAGCGCTATACATTCCTGCTTCCCAGAGAACACACGACAGCATTACAGGTGTTCCATGCTTTTATATCCTCAGTCCTCTCCCTTTGTCGTTGGGATTTATTCTGGATGGCGCTTTTGTCTGCCACCCCAACGGAGCGGTCTTATCTCGCACTGATGTGTGTTGTGTGTTTCATCTGTAGTGTTGAAGGAGGTTTAGCTGCCTCTGCACTGCTTCAAACCGAAATTGCTTGAAGCTGAGATTTTTGGTCTCTTGTCCACTCTTTACCCTGGAAAAAACAGATCCTTGACGGACATGAACCTGAACTGGCCCTTCGGCAGCACACTAGATGACTGAATTATGTCTATATATAAAACACGGTGCTTTTCACGATGGCAGTTTGTATGCCTTGTTGAGATAACAACTGCTAAAGATGCTTTGTCATGCTGAAAGGTAGAGGCACAGAAGATGGTGAATGAAAATTATTTCCAAATGGAAACATGTTCCTATGGTGTGTTTTTAAGCCGTTAAGCTGTAAGCTCTTTTGCACTGGCTGGCTTCATGCACTCATCTCTCTTATGGGGAATGGAGCTCTTTTCCTGGTAATGGGATTATTAGATAGTATTGCTGTACAATTTGAATCACTGACTTTCACCGTGCTGAAAAAGTTTACCTACCTTGTTCTGTATGTTTTGTGTGTGCTTTACAATGATTTATGTGTTGGCTGTTTGTGCATTTGTTTGGCTTTTTTGTTTGGTTTGTATATATTTTACATGCATATCTTGGTGTGTGTGTGTGTGTGTGTGTGTGTGTGTGTGTGTGGTATCAATGGTGATGCTGTCCTTATCTAATAGAAGATATTTGTGTCCCTCTCAATCTCTTTCAGTATGTGTTTGTGTCACTCCTGTCGAGGGATAGTGTTTATGACGTACTGAGGCGGATTTGCACTCACCTACAGGTATAAATCAACTGACACATGTCATCTCTCTGTGGCCAAAATGTGTAGTTACATAACTCTCTTCAGGTGGAAAATGTGATTCATCATCTCACATCTCACTTAGGTCAATGGCAAGAAGAGTCTCAGTCTCAAGCAGTTTATGGAGGAGCCCAACTCCTTATCGCTGGTGAGCTTCAGACCACTTGTGTGTGTACTGTAACTGTGACTTTGCTATCTACAGGGACACCATGTTGTTTTTATTTCCCTTGCAAGTAACGTGTATTCATTTATCAGAAGTACAAATGGCAGTGCACCATTGCATGGTATTGTGTGGTAAGATAGGAATTAAAACAAAAGAGGATCTTGCGTTAGTTTAAATTAGGCAAGTCTATATGAACCTCAGTCTCTTGAAAAGAATTGAAGCAACTACCCACAAGTTAAATAACATTTCAACAGAGAATCCAGAACAATACTAGGCCATATACTGACACTGCTCAGGGACTTAATTTCACACAGGAAATTTCCCAAGATACTGAGGCCCACAGCTGATTGCAGGAAGAGATAAAAGCCCTGCTAGTAAATGGTGGGGGGGGGAATCGGAGTGACCCCTACCTCGCTTAACACAAAACTTATGCAATGTGATTTACCAATAGTCAAGGCAAGCAGGATGGTTACAACATCAAAGGTTATGGTTAAAGCGGTAAAACTCA
The DNA here is from genome assembly GCA_017657215.1 of Limnothrissa miodon. Lineage (NCBI taxonomy): Eukaryota > Metazoa > Chordata > Actinopteri > Clupeiformes > Clupeidae > Limnothrissa > Limnothrissa miodon. The sequence goes on along the minus strand of JAGFZM010000303.1, from coordinate 111,051 downwards.
GATTCAAGGTGAAGAGTAGCTGTCTCTTATGTGGACATTTATTATTCATTGTGCTAATCAGTCTGATTTTATCTCCCAAAATGATCAGATAAAAATGTGTAGGCAGGGAGCTCCTGAAACTCTATCTGTTTTGAAATCTCAGCTAAATCCTGACAGCACACTGCCGAGATGCCTAAAGCAGACGAAAGACTAAAGCTGAATACTGATTCTGTTTGTCCCACTGAGGCATCAAATGTTTATATATATATATATATATATATATATATATATATAGGTCTCAGTGTTGCCACCTAGTGTCTCGACCAATGTAATTTGTAAAGGAAGACATTTTCCCGTTTACACTCGCTTGTGTAGTGTGTACTTCATATTTAGCCCATATCACCCAGTGCACTGAACAACAGTTAGTTAAAGGCAATAATTTCAAGGCAAGTAATCTCAATGTTTCTAACTTCAAGGCAGTAATTTCAATGTTTCTTTGTCTGTGCACGATCACATGGAATTGCACATTGTCATGATGTCTCCCTATGGATGCACTGAGTAGTGGTTTGCTGAGGTCTCTGCTTCACCTGTCTTCTCCCTTTCCCCTTCCTCCTCCACCCATACACCCCCCACTTCACCCTCTACCTCCTCCTCCTCCTTCACACCCGCCCTTGCCATCTCCACTCAACCAGGACGAGTTTCCCGTCCCCGATGAGTTCCCTGTTGCGGACGAGTTCCCCCCGGTGCTCAAGTGGAGGCGGAAGCCGTCCGCAGCATCTGTCTCCTCCTCGCTCCCGGACCTGCTGGGCAACTCGGCCAGCAGCCTCAGTGCCGTGGACACGCCCTTCCAGACGGACGAGCCACTGGAGGGTGAGGACAGACACAACATGTACACACACGCACACACACACACACGCATTCCACACTGAACTCATACAGTTCCCTGGTGAATGCATGTGCTGTCACACACACACACACACACAAAAATACATACATGCAAAATGCATGCATACACACATGCACAGACAATGCATATACGCATGCACGCTCATATACACATGCACATGCGAGAGCACTGACACAACAATGCTCAAGTACATGCCACACCTGTGGCCCCTCTCAAGGGGATGCACACAGCATCAACATGCCACATCACACAGCCTTTAAACTGCTTTAAAATCAAATGCAGTAACTAACACCGTTTAGTGAAATGAACGTACATCATATACTGTACATCAAATCCGCTGTATGAAGCTGACTTATATTTGGCATTGATTCTCATTTTCTCCTACAATATTACTGTGATTGCACACTTATTTGCAGAGTTTAGCAGCAATAAAAGACTTCACTTTAGTTCAGTTTACTGGTCGTCTGGGACGTTTCAGTTGAATTATTGCCAAGGTCTCCCGTAAAACGCGAATATGGTGCTGTGTTGACTATTGGTGCTGCTTAGTCTGCGTTCGGACCTGTTTATCTGTTTCAGTAAATCCACAGCATGTGTGGGGGAGGAATAAGCATGTCTCTGTTTGATTCAATACGTCCCTCTTACGCAATGGCAGATTAGACCAAAATAGAGATTTTCTCATGATAGAGCTGGAATTAAACATGCCAGATACATCTGCGGCTAAATGCAGTCAACTGTTATTGGAGGGGTGGAGGCATTTAGGATGATTCTTTAAGGGGCCCCAGAAAAGCATTTTAATAATATAATTGTGGTGTTTGGGGGGGCCCAAATGTTTTTTTGTTCAAGGGCCAAAAAGTGCAACGTGTGTTTGTGTGTGTGCGTGTGTCTAGTGTGGGTCACATGAAATGGCCTTTTTTAGCATTATTTGTTCTTATTGAAGGTCTACCCTCTGCCGGTGCAGACAGACCTTACGCTGAAATGGGTAGATCACTTACTATCTTCCACACGTGTCCCTTTTGGTCTGTGTTTGTTTTGTCTTTGCATGCATGTGGCTGTGTAAGCAAGCTTGGGCCAGAGTCTAGTTCAAGTTAAAAAAAAACAGTGCACCTGCTCAACTTACAAGAAAGGTTACACTAGTCCCCACACCAGCGAAATACCTAAAATACGACAGGAAGTATTTTTTTATAAACAGAAGACAAAATGTACTGTTCAAATTAGAGAATTTGGAATTAACAGTGAGCTTCTAGTGCTAATCCAGCCAAAACGTCATCCGTGTTCTTTTTTGTATTTGTTCTGCAGAGAGTGGCCTAGAGACAGACAAGATCCTGCTCACGGAACCGGTCCCGGAACTGGGCCAGATGGAGTACCAGCTGCTGAAGTTCTTCATCCTGCTGTGAGTTGGGTCAAGCTCTGGCACCGGGGAACAGTAAATCTGCTGACTGGAGTGCTCTCTCTTTCTCTCTCTCTCTCTCTCTCTCTCTCTCTCTTTTTCTCTCTCTCTCACGCACACACTCACTCCCTCACTTTCTCTCACATACACTTACACCCTCTCTCTCTCTCTCTTGCTCTTTTTCTCCCTCTCTCACACACTCACTCCCTCACTTACTCTCTCTTTCACATACACTTACTCCCACTTTCTCACTCTCTCTCTCTCTGTCTATCTCTCGGTTAATCTCATTTTTCAGTTGCCTATTCTACCCTGCAGCCCTCTACCACAGAACTTGGCCTTTTAATATTAATGTGCTGAATGGTGTGATATTAATGTTTGAACATTCTAATACATTTATCATGGGTATATATATATATATATATATATATATATATATATATATATATAAACCCTACCTCAGCCCTGCCATGTGTACCTTGTAGAAGCGCAAGTATACAATACCCCTGGCATATTACATGGATGAAGGATGATTTGGTTTCTGTATGCTCTCTGCCTCCTTCCTCCTGCCTCTTCCTACCCCATATATGAGTATTTAATTATCTCAGAGAGAGGGATGTTTCCCTTTAAGGATGTGGCAGCAGAGTTACTAGGCAGATTTTGTGATGGGGCTGAGTTAGATCCCAATGCTGCCCCCTAGTGTTTAGGCTGATCTAGTGCATGGCCTTTCATTTGTATGGATTCTAATTATGCAGGCAAAATTGTATGCATATACTAATTTAACCCCCCATCCCCCCCCCCCCTTCTCTCCTCCCCAACTCTTCTCTCTCTCTCTCTGACTGTCTTCTGCAGGATCATTCTTCTGATCCTGTCCTCCTGTTACCTAGCCTTCCGCGTGTGTAGCCTTGAGCAGCAACTGTCATTCCTCAACCACAATCCAGCCCTCACCCTGAGGGAAAGGTACGGATCTGACTGCAGCTGTCTTCAAGCGTTACGCGGGGCATCATGGGAAATTTTATTTAAGCCGGTTCACATGGCACTTTGGGTGTTTGAGGGGAGGGTATCAGGTGATATAAAGAGCTACTCTTGTTCTGTAAGAGGGAGAAGAGAGCTGCTGTGTTACTGGGACTTATTGTCAGGTTGCGTCATATCCAGTGTGCCTTTAGACACCACAGCACTGCTCTCTTCACCCCTTTGTTCTGCCTCTCTGGCATCATGCACATATCATATCCCCTGACGTTTCATGCTCAAATTCTTATACAGTGTCATCTGTCTTTACAGATAACTTGGGGCTTGAGTCACATCGACGCTAGAAGGAAGAGCCTACCTGCACAAGCCCCTCGCTGTCTTTGATCACGTCAAGACTATGCAAAACAGGACCTTTTATTTATCAAAGGTTTACTGCAGTTCAGAGTGGAATGCTCCTCCCGTCACTGTACTAGTTTGATCATTGCATCGCGTAGCAAACTGGGAGGAGAACAGGCCCCTTAGGTAAACCATCCGTCTGTCTGTCTGGTGTTTTTTCCCCCCTCACACTATTAAGGCGGAATGGATGGAACCGCCATTTTCTTCTGTTCCCAGAGATGCTCCATGATGATAAAAACAAATGCCAATGGAACACTGGGGAGATCTGACAGGTCTCACAAGCACCTCTGGCTGCCTTTCAACGTACACTGTATGAAATCCTTCCATTTCAAATCCTCGGGAGATTCTGAGCAATAATGATGTGAACGAGAGACGCCTATTTAGAAACCAGCAATCATGAACTATAACCATTGTCAGACGCATGTCGTACCGAGACTGTTGATCCATGTATGTCAGCAGCTGTGTGAAGCCAGGACCGCTTCTAGGAATTGGATGAACCCCAGATCCTTTGGGCTCCAGTCACCTGTGGTGGGAACAAGCTAGTGGGGAAGCACTGGTTTGACAGATGTTTTATCACTCTGCAGAGAAACCATTATGTTAGTCCTCACAGAAGTTTATCCAACGCAAAGGCTGCATTAACATCAAGTTATTCCAGTAAACAAGTCAGGAGGAAGCAGACATTAGCGCTGCGCACTTGCATCATTACAGACATGTCTTAGAGCCATAGTTGAGGTACAGCACTGGACTAGTCAGGGTTAACAATAGAATGGAGTAGAATAGAGTTATGGCTAAAATATCTATATTTTCTTTATAGATCTACTGTAGAATGTTCTAGATGTGAGCTGCACATATCTTCTTGTTGCCCACCTGAGTGAGTTTGCACAGACAGGTCTAGTTAGGACACCTATAAGGACAGGGAGGCGTTAGTCCTAGTTAGTCCTATCCTTTTACCCCTGACATGCCAAGTTTTTAGACCTCCTGCCTGTCCTGCTACTGTAATTTGTTGAAATTGTACTTTACACTCTCCACCCCATAAGTTTCAGCTGCCAAATAAAAACCTCAATATGTTGGCAAAGCCCGGACCCCACGACACAGATTTCAGCTTTTCTTCTTGGATTCATTATTTTGCTTGTCAAGTTGTACATGTTCCTATATTGCATATGCAATGCAATGATGTCACTGTAATATATCTACTGTATGTTGAACTGTTGAAACAATCTATAGGTATAGGTGAGCGCCTGTTTTCTGCAGAGGGCTCTATTGGGCTGTGACTGAGGCAGAGTTTGCTGTCCGGTTTGGAGCCCTGGAAGGTGTTTGCGTGTTTGCACTGAAGTGAATGTACACCGCTCAGTTTCAATTGAGAATAATGCAAATATCAAGTGCTGGATCACATTTCACATTTTCAAAAAAATGTCACTGAAGTTGTGCATTGGAAGTTGGACGTTGGAAGAAACATTTGAACATTTCAGAACTGTTTGCCTCCTACTGTATCCCTGGTTGTACTCGTGTCCCCACCAATCTTTTTCTTTTGTGTCCCCACCACTGTCTACCCACTTTTGTCTTGCACGGGCACAACACGCATCAAGAGCCTTGTATGAACCGTGTCTCATTTCAAGTATTAATTAAGCAGTTCTACTAGTAGACTGTCATTTTTGTTTTTGTTGTTTTTTTTGTGACCTACTGTATCATTTCAGTTGTACTAGATGTTTAAACTATTCATTAATGTTCAGTTAGACACATCGTCTAATAAAAGCCATTTGATCCAGATTTGTCTGGATTAAAGTGTCAGAGATATAGTGATCAGTTTTTTGATCAGTGCTTATTGAATAGTCAAAACCATCAAATAAAGTTTTACCATCTACTTCAGTCGCGTCTAAGTCTGTTGACATTTTTAGTGTCTGTAAAGTTGGGCTACGTCTTCAAACAAAAGCCATTAGATTAGATTCAAATTTAAACAATTAAACAATTACATTGTCATTACACATGTATATATGTGGGGTAGTAAAAGTGCATTACTTTACATTATCCAATCAGAAGAGCAAGTGCACGATACACAAATAATCAGTAAATTACAATGTATAGTTCAGTGAGTTGGTAATAAATATGTACAAATAAATGGAGGCAGTATGAACAGTTGAAATAGTTAAGATATACATGATATGCAAAAAATATATATCGGTACATGTATTTCTAAACGAGTATACTGGTGTTATAAAAAAATATATACAATTTTATGATGGGTTATTTACAGATGTACAGGTGTGTTATGTAAGTATGTACCATAGTAATAATATTAGAGCGGATATAGAATATTATTTGAATTTCCCCTTGGGGATCAATAAAGTATCGATCTATTAAACATAGTGATTTGGATGTAGTGCAGATGGTGAAGGGATTGGATGAGAGCAGTCAATGTCATCGGTAGATGAGGCAGGAGGGGTAATGATAAGAAATGCAGGTTCAGCGGTTCAACATTACCTTATAGAAAAAGCTGTGTGTGTGTGTGTGTGTGCATGCAGGCATCTGTGCTTGTGTATGCCTGTACGTTGGGGAGCAGTTTGTCTTTGTCTTTACTTAACTGTTGTGTATTGATACAGAGTCTCCAGAGAGGGGAGTGAGCGACAGAGATGTGCATCCACTCATGAAGGCGGAGAGCCCGAGGCTATGGATCTGAATGGGTTCCATATGCACAGCTATTCGCTCATCACCCATTTATGGCAGATACACACACACACAAACACACACACACACACACACACAGATCCAGTCCAAGTAGAAAAGATGTGTGAATCCCTTTCTGCTCAGTTTCATCACACTGTGTTTTCTCATACCGGTGAATTAGAGGAAGATCAGATCACATTTAGTGACCAATCAATGCAGAAAAAAATTCAAAGGGGTCTGTGTACCTTCTATTATTATTGTACACAGACACATACACACGTCCATTCAGACCCATTCATGCAGACACACATTCATAGATACACACCGAAGGTATAGAGGGAGAGAATAAAGGAGATGGAGATAAAACACTAAGCAACAGCAACAAAGTCCATCTAATGAGCACCACTTCAACTCTTTTGTCTTGGGCCAGCATCTCTTCTTCACTATTTAGCATCCTCTGGCTGGCGCTGAGTGGTCTTTGTAATGTCTTTTAAGGTAAATGAATAATTCATGGTCAGCTCTAGACAAACACTTAAGGGCCGCTCGACTGACAGCTGAGGGAAATATTGTGTTTCCCAGGAACAAGGGGGATTTAAATATCTCTTCATGTTTCTGTGATGACGAGAGCCCATGTGGCTCAACAAAGAAATTGGAACGTGTGACTAAAAGGATGTATTTGATATTAGTTACAGTTTTAGCTTGAAATGCACTTTGAATATTTTGCAGTATTTCAAACAAGAGGACTTAATTTACAGATAACAGATAAGGAAAACATTAATTGAGTGTATTAGGTGTCAATCAAATTGGAATGTTTTTTTTTTTTTAAAACATCTATTTATTAGAAATTTTGTTCATTTTACAAGCCAACAGGACAATACAAACAAGGCACATTATATAATTCCTTCACATAATAAAATTGTATAAAAGCAACTCAGTCATATGTCATCATATGTCATCCATCCAACCATCTACATCTATATAATTGGAGTGGTTGCATAAAAAACTATATTCAGAACAAACCAAATCTAATAAAAGCATCAGTCTGATTTATATTTCCTCGAAGTACAAATTGTGTATGAAAACAGTTATAAAATTATCCCTCTCATACAAAGGTTTTGTATAATATATAATAGCCCTTTCTGGCATCAATATTGTCAGTCTGCTCTCAATAATGATGATGTCTTAGGAGGTCAGCATTTGTTTCCCTTCACTGGGAAGATATTATGATTGACTGTGTGAGGGGGGGTGACAAATCTGATCTGGGACCAGGGGCTCAGCTGCCAGCCAGTATGCCTAGTGCCTTAATTGAGATCAGTTTCCAGATGACTTAGTGTGCACGGGCCTCTGACAAAGGTCCCTCAGCTCCATCTAGGAAGAGCAGCTGAAAAGCATGATTGAGATTTCAAAACAAAGCAATTCATTGGTCTTTTCTTTTTTTATTCCCTGTGAAAACCGCACATAATATGATTATATTATGGATGCTTAAATATGAGTGTTATAAACATTTTTTGACTCATACATATTGTAGAATTGTTAGAAAGGTAATTTTGTGTCATCTGTCAACCATACTAAATTTTGTTGCAGGCATGCCCCTTTGTGGCCTGTTTTTCTTTCTAATAAAGACTGCAGTTCCCTTTATAGACACAGAGGGGAGCCAAAATCCTTGTTATCCGCCTTCCGCCTTGTTGTCCGTAATTCTTCAAAAACATTTCAGTGATGTATAGAGTGGACCTAGTAAAGTGACTGCCATACCGGGTCCATATTTGTTTTCATGCAATGAATTCCCTGTGTTTTAGTCTTTAAACACTGTTTATATAGATACATATGTTTTAAAGGTAGGGACTGCAAGATGTCAAACTGGTTATGACTTGATTGGCTGGGGGGTTATGTGAGGAATGCTGTTAATTGCCATGTTGCAGAGAGGGGTCTGTTGAGCAGCTGACCCCTAGGAAAGAGCCTGCTGTGTGGGAGCACGTAATTTGCTCTCGCCCAGGCCTGGACCTCCAGCCCTGGAGCACGGAGCAGGGAGACTGGGAGCTCAGCTCAGCCTCTTGGACATGGCAGCTCGCTGGGAGAGCAGACCACCAGATCGCTCTCTGGAATCAAGCACACGAGGTACCAAAGCTCCCCTTAGCTTTGTTTAGCGATTGAGGTTCAAATTACAACAACACATTAAGTCAGACATAGCTTGGATAAATAAAGGATTGTACCTTGTTCTCCAATGTTAAAATTGATTACATTAAACTGTATTTTTTTCCATTTTACAAGCCTGATTAAAGCCTTATGTTTAGGTTGGGTGTTGAAATGGTCCTTAGGCTAAATGGCACCCTCTTTGGCACCCAGTATTAAACTCCAATAGCTTTATGCTATTTGGCATCACATGTAGCCTTTGTTTTAATTCCTCTGTTTTAGTGGCTATTTCTAAATTTAAGATGTTCTATACGAAAGATGGCCTCAGCTCTTTGGCCATACACAACCTCTCCTAATTCATCAAAGTCAAAGAAAAAATGGTTTTCCATTCTGTCTCCTCTGAAGCATCACTGAAGAAGAGAGATGTACTCCTGGTGACCTGCCTGCATTAGCAGTGAAACTGTGTAGAACTACACATACACATACACATACACATACATACATACATACATACATATAGATCGATAGTCAGATAGATAGATAACCATTTTTGCCTATAGGTTTTGTGTACACACATACACACACACACATATATGTGTTGTTTTGTATAGCTCCAAAACACTGGTATTCACTCCTGCAGTCTTTTTGAAGATGAATAGATAGTCTGTCCTTGAACATTCCTTACATTTCATATAGAACCAGAGAGTATACTACAAGTCAGAGGATGTGCCTGTAGGCAAAAATCCCCCAACTCTAATTGACAGTCACTTCCTTTGTGTAACCATGCGTGTGTGTGTGTGTGTGTGTGTGTGTGTGTGTGACTGTTGTGCTGCTACTGCTGTACCATATTGGAAGTGTTAGCTGTCAGGGGCAGGCTGCTTGTGGATGTTTATCAACGTGATGGAACAGATTGTGCCCCTCCTCTGTCATACATTTCATACATACTCCACTCGCCAGTGACACAAGCGCTTTACAGCATTCCTGTGGAAGGAGGAAACAATGAAAAGCCTTTACTCACCATTGCCTAAACATTCTATGGGTTGGTAGGGTTTTTCAGGCTGAATTCTCATGGTGAATGGGTAGCATGAGGCCACTGAGGGACTTTGTTTGAGGAGCCTCACCATCACACGGACCTGTTATTTCTTCCCCCGTTGTGAATACGAGCAGAGGGAAAGAATTATAGTTATAATCAAAAGAGTCTAGAGATACTTTTTTTGCTTGCAGTTACAGTGTCAAATACTTCCTTAAGGAGGCAAAATAATTGAGTTTAAAATGGTTTCAAATGTCTGCGGTTGCTTTTCAGATGACCTCAGGTTAAAAATCTGACAAGCCTACCTCGAAGCAAAACAGAGAGTAACCCTGCCGCCAAAGCACCAGAGTGCAGACCACTCATAAACGTCAACCAGTAAAACGTCACGCGAGACTTTGAAATGTTTTTCATAACATCCAGTCATTCACACAAATGTGGCTGATTTGAAGAAGGAAAGGGGTGAGGGTGCGAACAGGGCCTTAAGTTTTAGGTTAAGAATGGGGCCAGCTCTCCTTTGAATACAGATAATGTGAACCACCTGAAGGTCCGGTAGGGGTGCTCTGATTCTTGGAAGACATTCCACCAACGCTGTGATTTTACTGCAGTAATTACACACAGCTTTTACAAATAAAGATCACAGAATCAGCAGGCCAAACGTATTAGTTACTATTTGCCAGGCACAATCATTTTGAGGTACATTGGACACAGAGAAGCATGTTTAGTTAGCACAAAAATAGTTCCCAATCCCTTCTTAAGATACAGTAGGCACTGTACTTTTCATTATGCTTATGTATTTTATTTTGTCTTATTTGTTATTATGTACTACTGTGTTCTTTTGATTCTTACCATAAAGCACTTTGTTGCTGTCCTGGGAATACATTTCAGGAGACCTTCTCTGTCTGTTTGTGACGCCCATGGTAACCTGCCAATGTTTTGCCCTGGAAAAAAAATCTGACTTTTAGTGCCAAAAGTATGAGTTGTTGGTATCCGGTGTCTGCCTCACAGACAACCACACCCTTTGTGTGATGTCACAGGGAGGTTTTTTGTCAAATCTGTCATTCAGCGTGTGGGTGCCAAGTGCATGCCTGTGAAAAAAAAAAGAGTTTGGGATGAACTCTAAAATGTACCAGCCTCCAACTGCAGGCTGATCTGGTGGAGTCATTAATTTAATCTATATTTTGGCTGGGGAATTGGGACTAACTGAAGCACATGTGCCATAAAAGGTTTTGTCTATCTATTCAGCTAAAATGCTTACATTGTTAAAATAAAAGGACTGTAAAACTCACACCATATAATACCAATGGACCAAAATTGAGTGAACTCAACATCTTCAGTTCAACTTCACTGAATCAGTCAGCACTGTCAGTTAAAAGACAATACCTTTCAGTATACACATTCATCAGAACATGTTAGTCCCATGTGCACATTTTTAAATATAGATAACATGCCTTTTCATCAGGATCTTTGCAAGTAGGAAAATAAAGTACTAGCACTAGTCTTTTTAGGCACCATTAACCATAATACCTAAAGTCCACTAACTGACAATAACACTTCAAGACTAAAAGGAAATGTGTGCAAAATAATATTACAGCTTTCGAGAAAGATAAAGCTTTTAAATTAAATTGCCAGATGTGACCTGATCGCACGATGCCATCACAATATTTAGGTGAAAAATGTTTTTGAACTTACCTCTGTTCTAATTTGCATACAAAGAAAGAGGTCAATTCTATGTTCTGTTTTTGAACATCAAAGTAAAAGTATGCAACAAAGTTAAAGGATGAAATTCACATTTTCATTATATGATTTATTTCTCCCTCCACTGTATTTGCTGATAGGCATACATTTAGCATACTATGCAGAGTGAACAGAGATTAATTTATTTAAAAAGTTTACTGACCAAGATTTATATATTTTTTAAATATTCAAACCTTCCTTTTTTAATTAACATTCCTTCATTTGCATAGCTGGTCAACTGACATTGCATTAGGGTCTCTGTTTTCTGGGTAAAAATGGTTTAATCCCATTTATGTGAGATGAGGGTACAATAAGGCATCATTATGATATACATAGATGAACATGCACATTTCTAGGGTGAAGTGAAGAGATGCCTTATTCCAGAATGACATCACTGACTGAATCTGAATCTCCCAATTCTCATGTTAACAAGGTAGTGCGGCCGCAGCATTGCACACAACTGTACAGCAAATATCACCTGAGCAAACAGAGAGACCAACATTATTGTTTCAGTGCATGTTTATTATTTGAATATATAACACATTCTCGTTCAATCCATTCACCTAATGCAACCCTGAGGGGGAAACAAATTGTAAACAAGCAACACATTCGCTAAAGACAGGAGAACCATAAATAGAGAGTCACTGCATACTTTAAACCCCTTCCAACTTCCATGACACATTCACTGTCTCAGTGAGGCCTTTGATAGTAAAGTAAGTAAAGTAAAAGATGCTATTTAGTCTCGGCCAACAAACAAACAAACATGACCATATAAGCCCAATAACTATATATTAGGTTTCATTCATAATTCATGCGGTTTGGATTTATTTATTTAGATCCATTAGACGATGAAAGGGGTAAATATTTCAAAATATGATCACACTGAAAATGAAATCAAACACTTGGCTTGGCTGCTTGTAATTCTATTACTACATTTGCTCATGTGAGCTGGCACTTGAGACCACCTGTGGGAAGTCCCAAGACTCCAGATGATGAAAGCACATGCTGGCTGTTATAAGACTAGTGAGATCAGGGTTAATGCAGACCCAGCGATGACTGAATCCTACTGCCTGGGCCTCACTCAGGGCACCTCCAGAACACAAGGCTTCTGGGTTGACAAATCAGACGAGACCTTGCAACAAGCTGCGTTCTAGGAGACCGGAGCTGGGGAAATCGACCGATCACCTAACTCTTCTGCAGGCACATCAATGTTTGGCAAGTCTCTGGATCAGTCTACACCACTCTGCCCTCTTCCTGGTGATAAAGTCTGGGGTGATGGTATGACTCTGGAGGAGTGGGTTGCCTCCAAACTCTGCACTCTCACAGAGGGCCTCAGCATTGCAGATGACATACATACCACAGTCATAGCTATTCTGCTGTCTAGGAGAGGCCTCCTCCACAAAGGACACTTTTTTGCCTTTGCCCCCCAGAAAAGCTTCCAGTTTGGAGGCAATGCGACGAGCGTGATGCGAGTTCCCCCCGTTCTGCGAGTCATAGTGGGAGAAAAGGCCACTGTCGCGGCGATACAGCAGTAGGCTCCAGTGCGACCCACCGGCCGTTTGATTGGAGTTGTCGTTGACAGCCAAGAACACCCAGTGCCGGGTCGTGAGCTGCAGTGGCTCCAGGAAAAGGGCCAGCTCCTCTTGGCAAGACGCACATTTGATGAATTGCGTAACCTCAGGGCTGATGAAGCAAACAGACCTGCTGAGGTCTTTGAAGCGCTCGACAGCAAAGAACTCGAAGACAAACCCAATCACATGATCGTTGAGCCAGTGAGGACCCTCCAGCAAGGCCACGTCGGAGCGTCTCAGGAGACTGTCTTGATAGCTCAGTACCACTGGGTCCATGGTCAGAAATCAAGAGCTGAGACAAAAAAAAACTTTAGAATACTACTGTATGAATCACAGTCATCTGAATTAAATAGGCAAAGTAACTATGATCTAGAAAGTCTAGGTCCTGATGTGTCTGCCAAAACATGCAATGTTTATTTAAAGAGTTTACTTATGTGGATCAACTTATTTTCTGCCCATGTTACAGTGGATCTAACGTTACAGCAGCTCTGTGGATAGGACGACACAGGTAACTCAGCCATACAGTCTTTGAACCCAGCTTACACTTCAGATGCATTCAATTCACCGTAGAACACAGTTAAATGTGTGTCATTGTAGTTTTGGTTAATTAAATTATGAAGAAGTTCATAGAAAGTTTGACAAGAGCATGATTCTTACCCCGACACTGCTGCATTGCGTGTGTGAAGCGTACGTAGCAACTAGCAACACCGAAATTTCGTAATGTCAGTTTAAAGTAAAGTCCGTTGAAAAAAAACAACCACTGTGAATAAACTAGTCGCCTTACCTTTCACAATATGCATCTGATATGTTATTGGATCATAACGACAGCTCTGTCCTCTCTTCTGTTGGAGCAGAGGTAGCAACAACCCACTAACGTAAACTGACTTCGTGGGCCTACAAAAATATGTGCAGGCTTTGCGACAAGACCGAAGTAGAACTTCCCACCATCTGCGTTGACAATTCGTCGAGTGTGTCTTTTAAGCCAATCATGTCGGGTTTTCTTGAAGTTTGCCCCTCCCATCCCTCCTGTAGTCCGCCCCGTAGTGCATCGAAAAGCTTATGCGGGAGCGTGCACTACGAGACTGCGCTAGTGTGAGACGCAGCACTGATTATCAGAAAAAAAGGCGAGGGAGAGAAAAAACAGGCAGAGTTACATCGAGCGACACCCAGTGAGAAGTGACTGGTTTTAATCTTTTAAAGACAAGGACGTATTGCAGATGTTTTCAGTATTGTTCCATGACTACGTATTTTAAGAATTTTGCTAGGAGGAATTTGTGGACAAGTGATTTAAAAAAAGACAAGCATACACTGAGAGGAATTACACAGGGGACTTGAAAGCTGTACTTGTATGCGAGCAGATTTGACCGTCCAAAAAGAGTACCATCGTTGTATTGTCAGCGCGCAGGCAACTGAATTCTGTGACTGGTCTAATAAAAAGGTAAGAGTCTGTCATTTACTTGCAACGTCATATCAAGCCTCCTCTTGGGCGCTAAATGTGATAATATATCGTCCATCATTCAGACATAACGTTATGCTGCTCCGTGTTAACGATGGTGACTTTTAGAAATTCCATTCAGTTAAGCCTGTTTGGTTCTGTAGGGACAATGTAGAGTAACGTTATGTTGTCATCGTTCTACACCTCTTTGTTGAAAGGTGCATACTCTGTTTTGGTGTAGGAAAACACAGAAAGAAACAATTGTCCAGTAATTGTATCTTATTTGTGCTTTGTCCCAAGCACTCCCTCAGCTTGAGCTGTGTTGACGTGTCTCCACAAGAAACCTCATTGTTTGATTTGCATTGGAATACGTTAATCAAAGTACTAGCCTACATTGCAAACGAATGAAAGGAATTGCAAAGTTACTTTAAACTGGAGCCGTATGGCGTGGTAGATCTAGAGTTGCGACAGATGTCTCGGGTGGGGAAGATGTCTGCAGGTATTATTAAAAGGGGACAACGGGCAGCTTTTCCCCTCTGCAACACAGGAGTGTATCTCGTGTTGTGGTGTTTAGTCTCGAATTGAACATTGAAGCAGAGAAGCAGTTACAATCGGTGGTGGCATTCGGTAGTATAACAGAGCTGTATCTGTTGACCACCATGACAGGCCTGATTTGTGGTCACAGTAGGGTGTTTGGCTGGGGGCTTCCAGGGCCATTGTTTCACGTGGATGCTCAAAAGCATTTGAGCATATACAGTGTTTTTATGACACTTAACCCAAAGGAAACAGCGCGTATTGTTGGATAGTAAATAATTAATGGGTCAAAGTAGGGAGAGTCTCTGACTTTGCCGTTTCCTTGATTCTGAGGGTTTGGCTCATGTGCACATGCCAGACGCTTTAGCTAACTGTTGAGAGTGTGTGTGCTGGCCATGCAACCAGCCAGCGTGATATTTTTAAGATGTGTTGTGAGAAACCTCTCCCACAACCAGCACAGGTGACCAGAAGGCCTGTCCACAGGAATGCAAGAGGTCCTTCGCTCAGCTGTTGTGCAGTGGCACTGCAGAGCTGGTCCAAGGTCTTTGAGACAAGCAACTGGCAGTAATACCTGACACCAAAATGGCCCAGCTCAGTTGCCTTACTTTGAAGGCATGAATGAGGTACATAAGTATGTGATGAAACCGAATGATGGTCCTGCATACATCTCAAACATGCTTATTGTGTTATTCTTTGGTTATTTTTGTCAGGACTTCCCCAAAGAAGTGTGAGAATATGATTGCAAAAACACTCTCAGAGAAGTGTCTGAATACACAGTCATGCCACAAAAATAATCACATATCACATATGACTGTTATATGAGTATATGAAAATTTTAATGGATGGGGAAGACGGTTGACCAGTGAAATGTAAAAAGCACAAACTCTGTACAGGGAGGCTACACTGGATACGTATCTGCCATCGTTTGCTATTATAATCAATGGAACTGGCTATACCAGCTGTGGCAGTGCTGCCAACCCTTTACATACCAGTCTTTTCAATGTAGTTTTGATGGGACTTGACTTAATGCTTCTGTAACACATCCAGTGTAGCCTCAGGGTTAGCCTATCCCTTTTGAGGTGATCTGAAAAACAATCTGAAACTGAGACACTGAGAGAATTGTATTGTATTGTATTGTATTGGACAATGTGCACTAATCTATAGCAAGCAACTCTTGTTTATAACTGTATTGTCAAAAGTCTATTTATAGGCAACATGAATGTAATGAAGAGTTGTGGCACATTCCAAAAGGTTGTTATGTTTATGTTCTGATGAAAAGCTTCTGCATTGAGCTGTATGATGACATTTTATTTTCAAAACACCATCGACATAACCATGATGATGCAGAAAAAAAATCTGCTATTGTTTCAGGCTAAATTCTCACACAACCAAAAGCACTGGATATGAATTATTAACTGTGCACTAAAAATACAGTGCTCTCTCTCTAGTGCAGAGGAATGACTGTGTGTATGTGCTCATCCATGCACAACAGTTCATCCACAGCTGTGAACTGCTCCCAGGAATAAGTGAGTTCACATCAGTGGAGGCACTGGCAACGGACGGTCAGTGGAAAAAAAGCACAGAAGCTCCTCTTAATTTACATTAAGCCACAATCAGAGAAGTAGCGTCACGCTCCCCCGCTCCCCCGCTCCGATCCTTGGCCATTATGTAACGTGCTCGGCTCACAATGGAACAGCACTCAGAGTTCGGCTTTTTTGTGAATCGTTCAAACGACAGTGAGGCCCGCAAACAAAGATCAAAGGCACTGACACTAGTGCTCCTGGCGAAGCCTTCCTCGGTTGAATAGCGCAAAAGGCTACTGTGTTTGGTCATGTGTTGCCTCACATGGTCTCTCAGCTTTTGAAAAGGAGTTGGCCTCATGGTACAGCCATGAAGCCTGTGTAGTTTGTGGTGGGTCAGCTTGCTGCATAATGAAAGCATGAGATGTGCTCGTATGTGTGTGTGCGTGTGTGTGTGTGTGAGCGTGTTTTTTAGGCCATCCCAGTGCTCTTATGTGCAGCCCCGCAGAGGCAGCTTATCACACATTTTGGCTGGTGTCATGGCTAGCATGGAAAATCAATGTGCAGAAACAATAGTTTGTTTGGACCAGAAGGATTTTATTAGAGGAGCAGATGGACGCAATAAGCTTCATCTTCAGGAATCATTGTTTGGATGAGGTTGTTTACTGTTGTAAACGTTCATTTACATGGCTTGTGGGTTGAATGACTTCAGTGTTTTGGTGAAAGGACCATCAACTTGCTACCTGTTTTTTTTTTTTTTTAGTGTAAAGAGGTCTCTGTTGAGAAATCAGTCACTTCATTTGATTGTCATGTTGAATCCGGCATTTTTTTATTTGGCCGAGCCGACGCAGCAATGTCGATGGCATGATCTGACCTCATAACAGAGTCCATTTTGTTTAGAAAGTCTGTCATGAAACAGTTCAGTGTATGAACAATCACAGGAAACTCAGGGAGGATATGGGAAAAG
The DNA here is from genome assembly GCA_017657215.1 of Limnothrissa miodon. Taxonomy (NCBI): domain Eukaryota; kingdom Metazoa; phylum Chordata; class Actinopteri; order Clupeiformes; family Clupeidae; genus Limnothrissa; species Limnothrissa miodon. Next base: position 93,834 of record JAGFZM010000303.1, on the reverse strand, counting down.
TCAGCTGGAAAACAACCATAATAAGTTTGATGTATTATTCACAGAATATAAACCATTATCAGGAGGTCACCTGAAGTGTGGAGACTACCATTAAGATAGATGGGTGGGAAATCCTAAATATTTAGGAAAATGGGAAATAATGACCATCTTTTGTGAGCGTGGTCAGGGTGTATTGGACACTGGAGTGGAGAGATGTCAGTGTGTTGGTGATGAGGGAAGGACAGCTGAAGTGGGAGTTTCATGGGTAATGAAACTGGCCTTAAAATAGTTGAAACCCATTGATTCTTCTTCTGCAGTCCTGTTGATGGCCATCCAAAGGGACGCGGGTTTCCTGGATCTAGATGAAAATATGCATCATCTTACAACCTTCAAAAAAAAAAACACAAGAACACAAAAAACATAAAAATGAGAGTCAGAATTGTTGTGCAAGTGAAGTGCAAGGTGGATGTGTGTTTTGTTTTGATTCGGTGACCATTCATTCTATCTAGGTAACCAGAACACTTCATTGAATGCTGCACATAATTGGATGCGACGAATATAATTGAATGCCAATTCATTGTCACCCATTATCCAAATTTTATCAGCCGAGTGCACTTGTTGTCTCCTCTTTTGTGGATTAGCATTTGTTTATGTCAATAAACCCACTTTAAAACGAGGCTACATATTTGCTTTAGTAAATGAAAGATGGCTTTCAGTCCTTTAAAAGGCTCATTTCTGTCCCCACACCCTTTTTTGTCTGTGTTGATTTACATTTTTCTGTTGAACTCATTGGCCCCCTCTGTATTAACATGCATCTGTTTTATTTGATAAGATTCCAGTTAGAGTTTTCCATTTCCTGTTTTAGTTGGCAAATAGACTCGTGTCACAGTTCACACAAGAGTGAGAATCTCAAACACCAGGGGCTTTATGGACTGTCAGGAGACCATTCCCCCATTAGACAGACAGACACTCACTATCTGATTCATTTAGTGGACTCCAGTCCGTAGCCTGCTTGTCTCTCAGTCCCGTTGAGAGGGCCTCATTTAGCCGCACCGCGATTCACATATCTTGATCTGCCAGACTGGAGGACGTAGCGGCTGCGGCGGCAGGAGCAGATCTTTGTGTGTTTGTGCCTCATGTAAATTCATCACTCCGGTCGAAAGCGTTTAAGCTACGTGTGGACACAGCTGTGGCGTTTTCTGCGCTAGCTCCCAGTGGCCATATGTCAGGCAGTCAGGGGCACTGGATAATCCCCAGGCATGTGGTTCTGTGTTTGGAAAAATCTAGTTATATGCCCTGTAAAGGAAAAAAATGGTGATAAAAATATGTTTTAGGCTGATGCATATTATTAGCCGAGTCCTTGTTTATATTTATCAAGAGCAAGCAGCTGATGTCTCGTGTTTCACCACACAGTATTGGGCATACAGTTTTCTGTAGCCTAATGTTTTCTGCTGCTTTTTCTGTGATTAGTCTGTTTTCCAATTGGATCATTAGCCATTTGTTGTGAGAGAGGTTCTTTTTATGTGCCTCCATCACTGCTCAATTTGCAGGGAGGTATTGAATGTGTGTTTGTGTGTGTATGTGTGTGTGTGTGTCGTAGATGAGTGGTCGTTTGTTTACCTCTTTTATCCTTCCTCAGCCCTCTGATACGCCGTGACCGTTTCATCTTCCCCATGAAAGGAATGTAGGCCTGTACTCTGAATGAATCTTCTTGTTGTTACCATTATGAATTCGAGAGGTGAGAGCTTTTGTTTACATCATTTAAATTCATCTGAATGGATTTAAATATCTTGCTGCCGGTCATGAGGTTATTTTCACACTCCAGTCCAGGAAATGGACGGGAAGCGCAGAGGGTCATACGGGCAGCTGCAGTCTTTTCCAGGCCCAACTGCTGTTGCGAGATGGCCGCCACATCAGGCTTGACATTGCTCTGTCATAGTGTCAGTGGAAAGCTGGAGGGAAAGAGGGCTGATGTTGCTGGAGGAGCAAAGGCCGGCCTGTTATATTTTCCCCACTCCTTTAACTGTCTCAGCGATACTGAGGTCAGAGCTTTTTACAAGGAGTACAGATCGTGCTTATGTGGACGTTTGCACATCATTGGCTAGGGCGTGCTGAGGTGTGTGAGGTGAAACGAAATGAAGGAAGACTGAATGTGTGTCTGTTTGCAGCTCTGATTTGACCTCAGTGTCTCCCGATGACCCTGTCGTGATGAAGCAAATCACATTTTCATCTGGCCGTCCTGATGCTGGATGATGCCTTCATCAAGGAGGTACTGTCTGACTGGGGGATATTCCTTTGTGAGCCGGCTGATGGCCTGTAGCACTGCCTAGGAAAACACACCATTGTTTTATTGTCCATTCCTTATGCCCTGCTCTAGTGTCATTGGAGAAGCTGCTTGTGTTATTTTCCTAGAACTCTCCCGCTTGTCCGCCACTCTCAAGTGACGCACATGCATACTGAGGTGTGACGGACACTGCGAGTTGATGTCGATTCATACTCGATCTGGCTGTAATTCTTGCCTTGCCACTCACTTCACATGCTTCAGCATTGTTGTGCTTGGTGCATTCTTGACCGGACCACTGGCTCCCTGGCGTCCCCCATAAGTGCCCGGCTTGCCACATTAATCTTCCGCACTTTCTGTGGTCAGACGTTAGATCATCCCAGTGGTCGAAGGATGCTTGGCCTTAAAATAGAACCCAGTGATTTACAATTTACTTTGGAGGTCCGTCAAGTAGATGTTCTCACTGCTTTTGGGTATGAGCAGAATGCATGTGTTTGTTTATTTATTTATTTATTTATTTATTTAGTTAGTTATTTATGTGTAAAAAGCTATGGTGTCTATGAGTGTGAATGTGTGAGTGGCGTACCTGTGTGTGTGTGTATGTATGAGAGAGATAGACAGAGAGAGAGGGAGAGAGATAAACAGAGAGAAGGAGGGAGAGCGAGAGCGAAAGTAGAGTGACCTCATACACATATGAATAGCATCTGGGATCTTGGAAGGCTGCAGCCCCTAGAAAAACAGTTAGTTATGCACCATCAGGGTGTAGGCTTGGTCTTTACACTGCATTGTGCTGTTTTGGTGAAGCTGATGGCACATTCTAAAATACCACCGCCCCTCCCCCCCCCGCCGAAACTGTCTTACTCCATAGAGTAGACCATGACCCTCTAAGCACACTATGCTTACTTTGGCTATCTTTATCCCAGGTATTTAGGTTTTGGAGATTTAATCCAGTTGTGCGTTTTGATCAGCTTTAAAACGAATGCCCATCAGAAAGAACCACACACAGACATGTATGGGGGGGGACCCAGGAGTGGCTTCCTGTTATTGGCCAGTACCTGTTGGAAATAAATCCTCAACCCCAAATCCTATTGCTCTGATAAACATGGAATCCTGACAAAATGGGGATTTTGTTTGATTTTTTCCACAAAGGGCTTTTACAACATCGATCATAGTTAAGGCCTGCTAAATATCTCTCTCTCTCTATCTCTCTCTCTTTCTCTCTTTCTCTCTCGTTCTCTCCATTGCTGTTTTTCTCCCTTCTGATCCTCAGAGCAGAAGTATTGAACTCGAACCCTTTTTGCTGCCTCTGACAGGCTTCAGGCCCATTAGATGTAATAATCAACAAGGGATTTGGTTACCCCTGCCTCCCCCACCCCCCACATTCTCAGATCTGCTTTCTGAAAAGCAATTATGACTGAGCATCAGCGCTGGAGACTTAACAAGGACTTGAGTCTCAGCATCTGCTCTGTGTGTATTGTGTGTGTGTGTGTGTGTGTGTGTGTGTGTGTGTGTTCCTTCCTTGGTCTTCCAGACAGTGTGTCTTGAGAAGAGCATCGGCTCCTGGATGCTCATGCCCTCCTCCCCTTCCACTCCGTGCCCCCGGGCCAGGCCCTGCTAAGTCTCGCAGCTCTTCTTAATGGCCTGAATTCAGAGGGGGAAATGGGGTGTGGATAATCCAGGTTACTGATAGCCTCCCCACCTCCCCCTCAGCCATCATCTCTCTCTCTTCTTCCATCTTGCCTGGTTGCCATGAAGAATCCTTCAATAAATCGACGTGGCATGAACATGCTGGCTTCTCCTTGATGGCTGCCAGTACTGTTAGCAGGAGTACTAAAGATTTTACTTGTACAGGTTTACAAATGGGAAGGAATTTTTTTTTTTTTTTTATACTCCGATAACAACAGGGAATCCTAGGCTACAAATACAAGATTGAATGGGAAATTGAATCGTCTTTGTGTTAAGACATTTCTTCCCTTTCTATTCTCCCAGCTACATTTTGTCCAGTAGAAACTGTGAGCATATTAATTCCGAGACCACGCTGGCAAATAGCCGACTACAAAAAGGCTGCACACGCTACTACACTGCTGGCGCTCTGCTCTTTGCAGATGCTGAATGCTGGTACTAGCACAAAGGGGCCCGGGAGGCCTGTCCAGTTCTGGTGGCCTTGTTTTGCTGTTTCAGGTTAGTCGCTCCCATGGCGTGAGGTCAGCAATGGCCATCTATCATTAGAATGCCTCTGACGGATTCAGGTGAAGTGTGCCCCATGCCTCACATATAGACCTTCAAACAGAGCCCACATCTGCGGGACACTGGGAAAAACTAGGGGGGAAAATGATTTGTATATTTAGTTTTTTAGCAAGATGGAATCCCTTTAAAATAGTTCTGCTTTGACTTGAGTCAAGCCAATTTTTCCCCACCTAAGAATCTTTGTTTCAAATGTTGCTTAAAGTTCTCTTAAATATGTATTTTATTTTTTTACATCCTGGGAACATAAAAATTTGTCTGGAAAGGATTTCATGCACATGGTTGGAGTCTGCTGGCTGTTTGTCTATTCATCCTCATTCTCAGGGAATTTCTTCACAGGAAGTCTTGGCAGCACATAGTAGTTCTGTTTAGATCTGAAAGGTGTCTGGAGCCTCTCAAAGCTTCGTCTCTCTGCTTGTTGAAACATTATCTGAGGAATGGCCTGCTACAACTTCCAATAGATTAACTAGGCATTAAAGCGATTCTCCATTATGTCAAGGTTCATTACATGTAAGTTTGGATTAAATTAATAGTATATGCGTAAGCATTAATTGTTGATTTTTCAATACCTATACATAAGGCAAAGTCTAATGTACGTATAAGTCTAAAGTTTAGAATGATAAAGGTGCAAGGGCAAAGTGCACGCACGCAGTGAAGGAAACACATTCGCAATATGTGGACTAAAAGTGAAAGTTAGTACCAGGGTCCTGCTTGTTGTGTGGTGGAAGTCCTTGAGTCCCTTCTTCCTGTTTCTCCTATTTTGGGGTCATTGTCCTGGGAGAGGGTGTGCCACAGAAAGAAGCGGAAGGAGACCTTGGCCGTCCAAATTGTGTCGAAGTGAGTGTTTAGGTCGCGAGCTGCTAGGCCTAAAAGGGATATGCTCATGTCCAGCAATGATGATTCATCTGGGTTGCCTAGTAACACTGCAAAATGACCTACCTATATATCTCTACGATCTGAAAATATTTTCAAAACAAAGTATTCAATCTTACTTTTTTTTTTAAATTGCAACTGTGTGAATCTCAGCACCCTCACCCTTCTCTCTTTCTCTAACATTTTGGTCTTTTTTCTCACTGTGTTCAGGTTGGGCATCTGTTAAACTGATGTTGGCGCATCTTGCTAAATTCCGTATGATTTTCATGACGGCTAGTGTTTATTCACAGACACGTTGCAGGGCACTTCAGGTTCCTCTGAGTGATTATCAAAATGTTCTTCCCAGATTCGGGGCTGACTAATTTGTCAGTGTTTCAAGCTTAGTCCTGCAGAATCTCTTTCCCGGCAAATTTTATGTAGCCTGAGATGTATTGAACATGTATTGGGTCGGTGCTTTTTGGAATGTCTTTGGTGGACTGAGAGGCCACATCATCTGTGTGTGGTTAGCTTGACACTAGCATTGTGACTATAGTGTGTGACTGTACGGTGTGTCATGTAGCATCCACAAGATCTTTTGTACATGAGTGTAACCACATTGAAGAATAATGACTTGTATGGCCTTCAGAAGTGAGACTTTGGTGAAGAAGTCCAGCCTTCTATGACCTTCTAACTATGAGTCAGTTCCTGTTTTAGTGTACATGTATACTACTAGGGGAGGGGGACAGGTTAAGACTAGTATTAAATAGAAATGTTTTTAATACTTTTTAAGATGGAGCCAACAAAAAAATGTAAAAAGCAAATATTCACCAGGGTTTGTTTAGATTTATGAGAAGGAAAAAAGTTTGTTTGCCAATATTTTTTTTACCCTTGTGCCCATGTGCTGCTGGGTCAGTTGATTTAACCACTGCATTGACAGTATTCAGTTTAATTTCAGAAAGCAAGCAAGGGATCATTTGAGCAGATCCCCCATCCCACCCATATTAATCCCACAGCATTTTTCATCTTCCCAAGATTATAGGGAACTCTGATGATGACGGACAATAACCATGACCTCCTGCTGCCTCCACATATGAGAAGTGAGCGATTTCCTTCAGCTCCTCATTTTCGACTGAAATCTTTTTGATTTTGTTTTAGTGGGTCATGATTGTTCCCTGTCGAGTTGTGTCTGCAGCTTCCTCATACCTTGTAGTCAGATGGAGCACATTGTAAGATAAAATGTTGTGAATGCTTGGGAGAACTCAAGGATGTGGTAGCCTAGATAATGTTTGTGTTGAGGCAATTTTGTAGCGTTGCATCTTGTGGAAGGCCAAGGTCACTCACAAAGGGAAGAAGTCTCAAACGCCCACTGATAACAGGTTTATATTCTAAAGTGCAGATGATTAAAAACCGGTTTAAGTATACAAGTTCCTTCCTAGTGAGATGTTCAATAAGTAGGCCTAACCTAATGTAGTTTTAAGTGGACTTTACAGTATGCCATTACAAGAAATCGTCTTTTTGTAGTTGGTCTAATGGTAAGCAACATCACTAGACAAATCCTGAAGAAATGTTTGACCTCTCTTCACCTTTCTGTGCATTGATTTCTAATCAGACACTGACTGGGCCGACATATAAGAGCGACTTGGTTGGAATTTGCTGGAACACAGCCTCTTCCTCCTTGGCAACCGTGCGGCCATCGCAAGGAAACGGGAGATAGTAGGCAAGGCAAGGCAAGGCAATTTTATTTATAAAGCGCATTTCATACACAGTGGCAACTCAATGTGCTGTACAGAGACCAAAACAAAATACAATACAAGGCAACAAACGTGTGTGTTAAAAATGAGAATTTAAAAGAAAATTGGTAATACAAAGATGAATAAAATAGATGAAAAAAAAGGAGAGGAAATATAAAATGTATGAGGTAAAATGATCATTAAAGAAAATAAATAATAAAATGAACATTAATGAGAATTTAAAAGAAAATTGATAATAAAAAGATGAATAAAATAGATGAAAAAATTTAAAAGAGAATTTAAAAGAAAATTGATAATAAAAAGATGAATAAAATAGATTAAAAAAAAAGGAGATATATAATATATATGAAGTAAAATGATCATTAAAGAAAATAAATAATAAAATGAACAAGAGTAGGAATGCACTCTTCTCATTGATGTGCGCTACCTTTTTTGTTGTTGCGTGAACTTTCATCTTTTCCTTCACAGCGCCCCTCTGTCTTAACTTGTCAGAATCAGGATGTCTCTCTCGTCCAAAGGGTCTCTGTTTATGGACCCATAAACATGCCTGTTTAGGCAGGGTTGCCTCTGGGTGATGACAGAGTTCAGTTGCAAAACCCTCTAAGTACATTTGCCATGAATTTACAAAAATATATTTTTATCATTTTGATCAACTTAGTCCAGCTCCAATTGTATTGTTTTGGCATAATGTATTTTTACACAATGTCAACATTCTGGTTGCCCTTTGATAGTCACTATTTGGAAAAATATATGTAAAACATTATTAAAAAAACTTTGTATGATTCTTTCATAAATACTATTGAAATATTATTGAAAGAAAAGCTTCATGTTCTCATGTTCAAAGTAAATATGTGACAAATATCCAAAAGTATCCATAGACCAGGGCCTGGTCACCAGGCCTAACACTACCCTGCCTTGGTTTTTTCTCTGAAAAGCCAACCACCTTGGATTACGCCCATGCAGTGCCATGTTTTAGCCTTGTTAGTGCTGTTGTAGCAGTTAGGCGGCTGCAAAAGACTAGCAGCTTTGGTGTTGTCCAAACTCATACTTGGAATGTGCCTACTCTTTGGTAGAATGCTGTGTGGAAGGAAGCCATGAAGCTTCAAAATATGCAGAGTTATGTGAATTTTTAAAACACCCTTGAGTCGGCATCACAGCAGGAGTCCCTTGCTCTCACACCCTCCCTCTCTCTCTCTCTCTCTCTACTAGCCCTCTCTGTCTCTTAAGCAGTTAGAACGATGCAGTTCTTTTGCACAGACTTTTCATTTAGGCTCATTTGGAGTTCTCTCTCTCTCCCACCCACCCCCCTTTCTCTCTCTCTTTTTCTCTCTCTCTCTCTCTCTCCTTCCCTCCCACCTTCTTTCCCCCTCTCAAGTTTTCATTCTCTCTCGCTCTCTTCATTTAGAAGTCTCGCTGTCTGACTCAGTCCCTGCTCTTTGCCACTGTGAGGGGAGAGAACACACAGGCCTGTGTTTTTGCCCACATCGGCATGCGCACCGCGACACCTGTCAGAGACGAAACACACACACACACACAAACACACACACACACACACACGTGTGTGTTTCCAGGAATAGACGGAATGCTGTGTGAGGGCGTGGAACAGAGTGGGAGACAGACAGTTGTGACCCATTCTGGGACGTTCACTGGATTGCATGCTTCGTCTGTGTGTGTGTGTGTGTGTGTGTGTGTGTGTG
>JAGFZM010000303.1:56983-84930 GCA_017657215.1 Limnothrissa miodon | reverse complement strand
GGAACTAAATATCAAGTTTCTCATTGCCATATTGATATGCTGTATCTTATCTCTCAAGATGGCAGCGTAAAGCCGTGTTGCTACTGTGGAAACACTGCTCATAGCCCAGCACAATCGGCTGCTTGTTCAGTGCTAGCTTCTCTTACTGTAGCGCCAGTCATAGAATAGATTTGGCTGTTTTAATAGCTTTCTGTTAGCCGGGCTAAAAGCTTAGCAAGGCATGGCCTAAAAGTCACTTGGTTAATAAATAAAATTGGGCCTCTCGTCTCAGTGCAGGTCAGGAGGGAGTGTCTCGACACAGGCCATTATTGCTTAGTCATTCTCGTATTGTCTTCTGCCAAGGTTATCGTGGCTCTATGTCTTTCACTTGCTCTCAAATATCGACACAAAGGGCTGCAACAGTCACACACACAAACACACACACACACACACACATGCGTCACGTGAATCGAATAAGTGGGACATCATTTATTATCAACGGCATCCTGCCTGCATCTGTTCCAGAGGTACCTGACAGACAGACATTTGCTGTTTGTTTGACCCCCATCTGTTCCGTCAGCAGCCATTTATGATGCCAAAAGAAATGCAGGGTTTTGGCTACACTCCCGGGTCACGCAAACTGTTACTGCAAACGTAAATATTTTATACAGTTGAGCTAAATCGATTTGGTTGCAGAGGTTAATCTCGTCTGGACAAATCTGTCTCGCCGTGAAACATTTTCACTGATTTATTTAGAGACGCATACCTAGTGTTGATGTAATGAAAAAAAAGGTACTTGATTAACTGCCAAGCCGTTGCAGCTTTTGTTTTTGTCCCCATCCCCAGATGAAGACCACATGTATGTTCGTGCAGATGGCTGTTGCGCCCACAACATGTGGTGTTCTAATTAATCAGAGAGCGTCAGTACTCTCGCAGCGCCTCACCCCCGTCATCGGAGCGTCACACTTTCCATATTTCAAGCCTCTCTGAGCCTACAGTGGTCGCAGGTTTAATTCGACTGTAACCCCTTAAAGAGAAGCAGGGTTGTACGCGTGTTTGACACGAGCGAAAGGAACAGACGTCTGTGCCTTGTAACGTTCTCATGTAACTTAATATGGGTAGAAACGAACATGGAACGGCTAAGCTGGGACGCTGAAGGATCGGTTGGTGCGTTTGATATTTGTACTAAATGACCCTTAATGGGTGTGCACTCCTTTCTGCTCCTATGCCAGTGCCCGTGTCCATGCCCAGTGCGGGCAGCGCTACAAGGACATCATTTAGCAGCAGTGACTCCGGGCCAGGCCTGTAAAGTGCATCCAACAGATCTGTGTCAGAGCTGGCTAACGTCTCCGAAAGGAGGAGGGGCACCCCAGAGCTCAGGGTTCTGCTGAACCTGCCTTCGAACGATGCCATTTTTAGGCCTTTTGACACGAGCCGTCCCCCCTGTGACACCAGGCTGAGACAAGCAGGCTGATAGCGGCCAGCCAGTAGCTGATAGCTGTGTTAACCCACGTACCATTTTTTTCCGTAATAATCTGTCGAGTCAGTCTGTGCCTCAAAGTTTGTGCCTGTCAGCTTGTCCTGGGTGATCTTACGTGAGTGCTGAGTCACAGGCCCTGGTCACTTCCAGCGAAACAGGGTGATGACGCATCACTTGCCTGTATAACTTCCATGAGTGCTAAAACTTACAGCACCAAAACAGAATAGCAGCTCACTCACTCTAGGTCGGTGTGAGGAAAGGCTTTTTTTTTTGGTCCCTGTACAGTGAGTGGAGTGGAGTGGAGTGGAGAGCAGTTTGTAACCCTAGCCAGCTGAAATGGAGGGGGGTGTTGTGGGAAGGCTTTGAAGAGTGACACACACGCACACGCACACGCACACATGCACACACACACATGCACACACACACACACAGAGGGCCTGGCAAGAAGGAGGAGTGGGAGGCTGCAGCTCCTCTGACAGCCTGCTGACTGACTGTGTGCAGACCTCAGGAATCCTCCCTTCTTGCTTCTCCTCATTTTCCTCCTCCTCTTCTTCTTTTTTACTCTATTTTTTACTCCATCTCTCCAGGTTTGTCACTGTGTACAGCACTCCTCTCCCTGTCTGCTTTTCTTTCTCATTTTCCCTCCCTCTATTTTAATCTCCCAGTCTCTTGGACTTTCTCTCTTTTTTCCTCTCTCTCTCTCTATCTATTCCTCTCTCTCTCTCTCTCTCTCTCTCTCTCTCTCTTTCTCTCTTTCTCAATGTTTCTGTATCTATCTGTCTATGTATCTACCTCACTGTTCCACCCCTCATTTCCTCTCTCCTGGTGATCAGATTTCAGGAAGCTGCAGTACACCCCCCTTTTCCCTCCCTCCTCTCTCCTCCCTCCCCCTGGTCCGCCCTTCCCTCCTCCCCTCCCCTCCCCTTCCCTTCCCTCCTCCAGCCCGTGCTCTTTGCCTCCGCCCTTCAGCTGCCAAACCTCTCACATACCGCCACTTCCTTGTCATTCGCCCAGGCAGGGAGAGCCGGGAGTGTGGCTAGTGAGTGAGTGAGTAAAGGAAGGGAAGGAGTGTGTAAGCACGCCCTTTGTGTGTGTGTGTGTTTGTGTGTGTTTGTGTGTGTATGTGTGTGTGTGTGTGTGTGTGTGTGTGTGTGTGTGTGTGACTGATCTGAACACTTTGGAGAGAAGCACGAGAGAGAGAGAGATACAGAGAGGAAACTGTTGAAGGAGGGATAGCAGAGGAGTGGAGAGGAGAGGAGTGAGGTGGGGAGGAGTGTGTGTTGGCTTCACCACAGGGGACTGGAAACTAGGGGGGGTGCTGGGGTGTGCAGAAAGCCCACAGAGGAAAGGATCTGATTTGCCGGAGGGAGTGGCAGTGCCAGCGCTGCTGCTGGTGGCTGTTTGTTGGAGGAGTGTGAGTAGTGTGGGGGTCGTTTTTTAAATACCTCCTCTCTTCAAACAGAGGCAACTGCTGTTCTCCAGCACATCCACCCATCCACCACACACACATAAGGCTGGCCTGAGAGGACGGGACCCCCTGGGGATTTTAAGGATGGCCTTTGGCTCGTGGAGTGAGATGTCACAGCGCAGCCACAGGATATAGGACTTCAGGGCAGCACCTCGGTTAAGGACTCGATTGGTTAAGGACTCCATTGGGTAAAAAAAAAAAAAGTTTCTGTGCTGTGCATTTCTTGCGTTCTTGTCTCTCTCCCCCTCCCCGCAGTGACACCTGTTTGTGATTGGCTTGAGACCAGCTCCTTGTCGTCAGCATGTGCCACTCCAGGCTGGATTACTCATGGGTCGGGGGTGTAGGCTGCTAACGGTGCCTCACAGGGGAAGTGACCATATGCAGAGATTTCCACCGTCCCACGTGTGCCCTGGCCGTTAACTTTTGTGGCGTGGAGTTTGTGCTGCCTGTGCTGTTTTCCTCAGAGCGTTCAGTTAGCATAAAGCTTATGCTGTCAGTCTGGTGTTACTGACCGTTACTTTGGACCTACTTTGGCCAGCGCTGTGAATCCTCTCTTGTAGCCACATGAGGCCCTGAGGAGGAAGTGCTTTGGAAGCCAACGACTTCTCCGCGTTCTCCGCACAGACCCTCTGACCCGACCCGTCTTGTCAAATGGATTCTTGCAGCCCACGGGACTTGCGTTGACTGCTCCTTTTGGCCATTACTTTGTGCATTCCTGACACTTGCCCAGAGCAATTTAAAATAAACTCTTTTTTTTTGGTTACTTTCTAAGTAAGACATATGCAAGGAATTTGCTAAGATTTCATTTTCCACAAGAGTTCAAAATAAGCACTGCGGTCCATGGTCCGTGTTAATACACTACAAATTGTGAGGTAAGTGGAAGTTGAAGGAAACTTGCCTCTCTCCTGTTGCTAAACAAACAGTTATTTAGAACTGCTACAATTGATGTCATCGGCTAAAAATGTGAGCATTAGGCTTAGTTGTTTTCAGTTCTCAGTAGTTGCCTTTTATATGCCTAGTCTCTCAGGGAAAGGCTTTGTTGTGTTTTCAGTGCAGACACCCAGTTAGATAATAACAGGAGCACTTAAAGAGAATATCCATTGCAGACGTCACTGATGTATTGCCGGTAGAAGGAATGGCTGACCTTTTGAAATGACCTCACACTTGCAGTTGTCTTATGTGAGGACATGATCAGTAGAAACTTGCAGCACATGTGGGGGGTGACGGGGTGAGTAGTGGTGGTGGTTAGTTGTCTCTCCCTCGCAAGTTCACTGCCTTCACTTAGAAGTGGTGGCCACGTACGTTCAACGGTGGGCTGTGTCGACTACCATATGGCGTTTCAGCTGGTGTTCCTGTGTGTGTGTGTGTCTGTGTGTTTGAGTGTGTGTCTGTGTTTGTGCTTTGGCCAGAACCATGTAATTATTTTGGGGGGTAGAGAGTGCACTGCGAGGGCCATCCGAGGCTGAGCGTGTCGGTGCCTGAGCAGACAAGAGTGCTCCTGGGCCTGTGCCTCCTCTCTGCCCCAGAGATCAATCAGACGTCCAGCTGCCACAGGCCTCATTATCAGCTCAGCTCATCCCCCCCAGGCCAGGGCCTGCTTTATCTCCTCTCTCGCTCACATAGATTGTGTGCGTGTGTGTGTATGTGTGTGTGTGTGCGTGTGCGTGCGTGCTTATGGGTAAGTGCGTGCTTTCTTATGAGTGTTTTGTGTGTGTGTGTGTGTCTGTGTGTGCATGTGCATGTTTTTATGTGTGTATGTTTGTGTGTGTGTGTGTGTGTGAAGCAGAAGAGAGAGGTTCATGTTCAGGTTTGCCCCTGGTGAGGTAACCTTCAGTTGTGAGCATCAGGAACATCATGTCTGTCTGCCGTTGGCCTTTGCCCTGGCTTTGCTTTGTCAAAAGACTTCACTTAGACGCCTTCTTGCCTTTCCTAAAAAATCTGATTCTTCACGCTGTTGCACTCCACACTTTCTCAAAATCTCCCAAAGATCCCCCACCCTCCTGGCAAAAGGCTCCATCTCGGTGTCTGCACGGTTCTGAGCAAGCATGAAGTCCCAATAATGGGGAATAATTTCACTTCTTTGATGGAGTAATGAAAGGGAGACAGTGTGCTGCAGGCTCCCTGCTGATCTCTGTTATCAGCTACAGAATCATTTGCCTATGTGATGATGATGATGATGATGATGATGAAACTCCAAGCACTGGTATGCCTCTCGGGGGCAGCTAATGCAGAAACCTGAGTGCTAGCTCTGTCTCAAGAGACACTTTTTTTTTTTCTCTCTCTGCCTTCCTGGTAATCACTATTCGTTGGGCCGTTTTTTGACAGCTGGATATTTCACCGCAGCTAGACTGGCTCGCTGTGTGCTCTCTGAAAGTTGTGAGCTCTCTGTGTAATGATATATCTATGGTAATTACTGGGAACAATAAAACAGAGCTCAGTGGCAGTGGATGTGTTCAGTTTGCAGTTGTTTTCTCTCGGCCCTCCGTCAGCCCTGTAATCTGCTGTCTGTTTAGTGTCAAACTACAGCCCCCACAACCCCCCACCTCCCCCGCCCCTCTTTTACCTCCCTCTTTGAGTCGCTCATCACGGGAAGAGACAGACAGGGATAGACACAGCCAGGGTGAGCGAAGAGAATTACTGCACCCTTGCTGAAAAGGGGAACTCGTTTTAGTCTGTCTATTCTCTCCGTAATCTCTCATTCAAATTAGGGATTAATGTCAAATCTGCGAATCATGACCTTCTCCTCTTACGTAAACTTTATTCTGGCCCACATTCCAATCCAAAAGCTCCTTGTATGGCTAGAGTCGTGATATTTGTGCTCTGAAAATGAATGTGCGCTGTAAAATGGGACTGGATTGGCCCGTGAAATAGATGCAAAGGCTCGATGACACAGGCTAGTGACTCTTAGGAACCGCTGTGGTCTGCTGCCTTTGAATGGACTGAAGTTGTGCCATGAGTCGTGGCTCTCAGCCCTACTCTTTGTGTCCGGCGTGTTTAAGAGATGAGTGATTTTTGGCAGGACACAGCGAGGGCAGTGGGCGTTTCCCCTCGTGTGTCTCTGCTGCGGGGCAGAAGCGCCGCTCTATCGGCTCCGACACTCCCCCCCCCCCCAAACCTCCCGCTCTCCGCAGATGAAAGGAATGGCTCTTTGTGTCCTCTGGCTGCGTGACTTGCTGTTTCAAAAATGCGTCCCTCCAAGGACAAATGCGCAGGCTGATAGCGGGCGCTGTCGCTTCTCTTTCAAGTCCATGACATCAGGACTGAACATTTCTCAGTGTGATATGAAGATAAGAACAGATACTGTTAAGCTTTAAGGAAACTGGAAAGAGGTCAAACAATCATGGTGTGAACGTGGCAAAAAAAAAAATCTGATTCGTAAATAAAGTAGTACACACAACAGCAGAACATAACAAAACGCATTATATAACCGAGATGTTTGCCTCATAACATTATTGTTTCAGGTAGTGTAGAGTCGCCAGTATTGATTTGCTGGTTCAAAAGCTGATGGGCTGTCAGAGTGGCTGTGGTCATTAGTTAGTTTCCTGTCCTGATGTGGTAAACAGGGGGTAGACCACATGGGCGCTGTGACTAGAATCCTCCTGCAAATCTTCTCCTATCCTTTAAGTAGTGCCCTGACCATCTGCCACACTGTGAGGCACTACCTAATACCCTAGTGTGTGTGTGTGTGTGTTTGTGTGTGTTTATATGTGTATCCTTATGCAATCTGGTTAGAGGTGCAGAGTGCACTGGGGCATGAGAAGCAGTTGCTTGTGTGTGTGCGTGTGTGTATGTGTCTGTGTGTGTGTGTGTCTGTGTGTTGCTTATTGAGGCAGCCTTAAAATTTGGGGGAGAATTCAATCAAGCCATTGAGCTGAGCAATGAATGGCTTGATTGAATAGCGCCATGCAGCATAGGTCTGAGGAACTGCCGGACGGAGTTATTCAGATGCAGACATGGTCAACTGACTAGTCTCAGTTTTAGAGGTGGAAGAAAACATCAGGTTCAATAAAAAAGTTCTTAATAATAAATACTTCCAAATAATAAATAATACCTTTAATGT
The DNA here is from genome assembly GCA_017657215.1 of Limnothrissa miodon. NCBI lineage: Eukaryota > Metazoa > Chordata > Actinopteri > Clupeiformes > Clupeidae > Limnothrissa > Limnothrissa miodon. The sequence continues at coordinate 77,943 of JAGFZM010000303.1, read as the reverse complement.
CAGTTTAGTGCATAATAGTGTGGAATTAAATAGTGTGTACTGATAACAGTTTGTTGTGATTTGCATTGCAATCTATTTCACATGTTAACACCTGGTCTCCTCCAGTTGGTTCAATGCTATATTAAAGAATCTTATCTAATCTAAAACCTGACTGGATTCTGAGACCCCAACAACATTTTTGATTCTTCAGTATGGTTGTTTTTACACTATTTGTTGCTATTTCTAGGCCACTGTTTTGCTAGCTGGAACAATGAATGTAACCAAAGATGTTTTTTTTAGCGCCTGTTCAGGGTTTCCATTATTCAGTAAATAGTCAGACCATTTGGTGGTTAAATAGGGGTAGTATCCTTGCCAAATATATTGGGTTGCGTGCAGCTCTGAATAGGAGAGTATTCAATCTGAATGGGTCTTGAATTGCGCTATTGTGTGTTCACTGAAGAAGGTGCCATGTGGTTATCTTGGCAGTGGAATAATGAAGTGTGCTGTGTGGAGGCCTGGCTAGATAGTAACCCCCAGTGCATCCGGACACCCCTGATCAGCCCTTTTGTCCACAATCCACGCCATGTAACAGCTCCTCTGTCTGCCTGGCCCGCAGTCAGCCCCGAAAGGCCATTTAGTGTCTTGGAATGGAACAGTGCAAGTATTGTCGTTTTTAGTCAGTAAGATATGATTATTTCGAGATTCAAGTAATTAAAAGCAGGAACATGACATGAGACAGAGGGGGTTGGAAGTCACTGTATTTGACTGTGAGTTTTGTGTTGTCATTAATAGGTCTCTGTTCTGTTTCTCTCTCCCTCTCTCTCTCCCTTTCTCTCCTCCCTCTGTCCTCTATCTGTCCCTGTGATGTAGTGGTAATGTCTTGAAGCAGTCTCCTGTGCCCCTGGAAGGACGTGCCGCTGCTGTCGGTGCTCATGGGAACTGCGGCTCCAACATGAACCTTCATGATGTTGGGGGGAGACGACGCTTCGAGGACTCGGAGTTCACCCTGCGCATCTACCCGGGCAACATCGCAGAAGGCACCATCTACTGCCCGGTCAGCGCTCGCAAGAACACCACCGCTGCTGACGTCATTGAGCAAGTCATCAACCGGCTCTACCTGGACCGCACCAAGCTCTACGTCTTGGCCGAGGTGAAGGAGTTTGGCGGCGAAGAATGGATCCTCAACCCCACCGACTGCCCCGTGCAGCGCATGATGCTGTGGCCACGCATGGCCCTGGAGAACCGCTTCGGCGGGGAGGACTACCGCTTCCTCTTGCGGGAGAAGAACCTGGACGGCTCAATCCACTACGGCAGCCTGCAGATGTGGCTCCGCGTCACAGAGGAGCGCCGGCGCATGGTGGAGCGCGGCTTCCTGCCGCAGCCGCTGCCCAAGGACTACGACGACCTCTGCAACCTGCCCGACCTCAACGAGAAGACGCTGCTGGACAACCTGCGCGGCCGCTTCAAGCAGGAGAAGATCTACACGTACGTGGGGAGCATCCTGATCGTCATCAACCCCTTCAAGTTCCTGCCCATCTACAATCCCAAGTACGTCAAGATGTACGACAACCACCAGCTGGGCAAGCTGGAGCCACACATCTATGCGGTGGCTGACGTGGCCTACCACACCATGCTGCAGCGCCGGCAGGACCAGTGCATTGTTATCAGTGGCGAGAGTGGCTCGGGCAAGACGCAGAGCACCAACTTCCTCATCCACCACCTCACCGCCCTCAGTCAGAAGGGCTTTGCCAGTGGGGTGGAGCAGACCATCCTTGGAGCTGGGCCTGTGTTAGAGGTATGGAGCCACTTTATCTACTCTCATGAAGGTCCTTTGGGGTGTAGTTCTCTCAGAATAACAATTGCCTTGTTGCAGTCATAATCATGCCAACACAGTGAAAGCCTATCTATCTGCCGACACTTACAATGTAACCCCCTTGTTAAAAGGTTGTTTGTGATGCTTGTTTGATGGATACTCAAACCCAAGCTTCTCTACCATCTACCAAAAACAATCAACCGTTTTGAATCATGCAGTTCTCAATGACTATCATTGTTGGAAATGGTCTGTTTACTAAACTTATACCAGGGTCACATCATGTTAGGCCTAAGATAAGTTCACAGCGCCTGGGAGGCTCGAACTGTGACAGTGTAAAATCTACACAGTTGTACTCACAGACTCACTGCTTTGTTGTGCAGTGTGCATGGTCATCTTTAGTGCATGTATAAAATTGCCAGTAAAATCCATCGTGATTTATTTTTTTCATGCCAACGGTCCTTCGATGAAGACCGCACAAGTGTTTCATATCCAGTAGTGTTGATTGCAGTGATATAGCTGGCTACTCTGGGCTGCTTAGTTCCCTACTGCTTACTCAGCATGTTGGGCTTGCACTGTTTTGGTTGGTTGCTGAGGTTTGGTCATGAAATGGTGCCTTGCTGTTCCAGTGGCACGATGCTCTTGCTACTCTTTAGAGGGCTCTAATGCGCTGTAATCCAGATTATTTGCACCAGCTCTGCTCTCCGCGCTCACAACAGTCCCCATGAGCTCCCTTTTACCAAAAAAACCCAAAACAAAACGGAAGCATTAGTGTGTTTTGTTAAACTCCCCAAGAAGAGAAGTCTTCCATGCATCTGTCGTTGACTGACTCTGTACAGTGTGTTGCAGAGTTTGCAGGCAGGAATGCTCAATGTTGTCTCTTTGGTGGACCTGTTTGGTATCAGTCCTAGGCAGTTGTAGCTTTTGTTTGTTAAAACTTGTCAAACAGTAATCTCGCGTATACAGAGCTTCTATCTGCTCGCCTTTTTATATAAACTCAAGACAGGCTACAATATGCTACAAAACAAGTTGTCACACTCTGTCTATAAACTTGCTCGACCAGGCATGAGAATTAGTTTCCAGTGGTGCGTTTTCTTATGCCACGTTGAAAGCATGCCGCACAAGTATAAGGTGACAAAAAACAAAGTCAATTCCCTCAAGGTCTTCTCACCTATGATGCCTTTCATTCCATTAGTTCCTTGCCACTTGTCAACAGATGGTTGGAACATCTGAACATGTTGTGTTAACAGCAGATACTGTAATTATCATTGCCAAGAGGCCCATACGTCTGGTTCAGTGTTGCAAGGCAAGGCAAGTTTATTTATATAGCGCATTTCATACACAAAGTAGGCAGTTCAATGTGCTTTACAAAGACAGAAAATAAAAACATAGTGGATAAAATAAAGTAAGAAAACAAACAAATAAGATTAAAGGAAAGAGTAAAAAGTTAAAAGAATAATAAGTTGATAAAGGACAGAAAATTAAAATAATTTTAGAATAAGGATTTCCCCAAAATTCACAAAATAAATTAATCATTAAGAGAAAGCATAAAAATAATTACTTCAGTTTTGTCTGTGTTAAGCTGGAGGAAATTGTGTGACATCCAGTTGTTAATTTGGTCCAAGCATTTTTCAGACTCAGTTCATGAAAGACTGGGTACTTATAAGGGTGGAGATAACTAGATATTTTTTAAATTGCTTTACAGCAATTAAAGAGATTTAGTGTTCAGAACACACAACAACACACACATAATCTTTTTAGAAATGCATGGTGCACTTTCAGATGAAGGTAGTGTTGTTTGACTGCGTTGTTTGACTTCTGGTTTATGTGTTTTCTGACTCCATGAATACAGAGGTATTATGGAGTGAGCCAGATTAATTGGCTAATTGAAGTCTTGATGATTTTTGAGTCCAGATGTTTTTAGCCTAGTTTGGTAAGTGGGGGCAATCCTCATGTTTCCAGTCGAACATGGCTAGCAGGCTTTGGAGAGCTTTAAGCTAAGCTCTTTTTTATGGACACTGTACTTTTATTTGATCCTATGACATAATGATTTAACGTAAGCATACAAGCTGTCCCTTTGTAGTCCAAGGAGAATGTCGCCCTGGACTGTTGTGAAAAGCTAATATTTAAGCGTGCAAGTTAATGTCCAACCCGCTGGCTCTATTGAGTGGTTTTTGAGTGCACTGGACCAACCTTAATTGTTTGCTCAAAGAGATAGGCCATCACAGATTACTGACAGTGCAAATGTGTGTGTGTGTGTGCCACTGTTACTCCAGGAAGCTCAGGTAGCAGGGTGATCCATCTCGGTCATCTCCAACTTCTCTGTCTGAAGCCCTGTAAAGTTCCCCCTGGTCAACATTTTTTTTACAAGACCCATCTTTTTTTCCAGTGCAGTACAAAAATAGTGTTTTAAAATGCACCGAGAAGGGGGAAGATCATTAGCATTAGCATTAGCAAGGTTTCTGGATTACTGGTCTTTCATTCCTTCCTCTCTTGTGAAATTCCCCTTTTTAGCGCTTTGTTTTTGAATGTTTTTGGTCTGTTGTGTGCGGCTACAATGACTGAGCTTGGATTTGTTGTGATTTCACTCCTGGGAAAACTGGGCTTTCATTGCCTTTAATCTAAATTGCAAACACCATTAATCTAAATGGCCAAGCTACATAATCCCCAGAGGCATATGCAACCGATGTTAGTCAAACACTAGCGTTCATGCAGTGGCTGCTCAGGATGAGTGTGCAGATGGTCTGGATGGTGAAAGGAGTGGTGTGGAGGCTTTTAAATAATTGAGATGGCCCGCATTATTTTGAATGATGTGAAATCAAGCAGTGTTTTCTACTGGGATAACAAAGGGCTTTTTTTAGTCAGTGCTGCTGTAAAACGGCCAAACTGGTTTGTACAGCCCAGTTGAAACCACCCAGGCCCTTAGTATTCCGGTCCAGTGTATTACTATATTTTAGGAATGCAATGGGGCTTGTGTTTTGGAAGATGTCACGTACATTGCACAATCCTTTGCACAGAAGTGGCAGTAACAAGTTCCCTCTACCTTCTATATTAAAGATTTCAAAAGACTTCTTCAGTGATAGCGATCAGAATAAAGATGGCAGTTTCCTGTCTAATCTAATTGAAGGTGTTGCTAACTTTACAACTGTGTGGATGTGGGCGTGTCTCACAACCGCTTCTACCAGCTGGATTCCTGCCAAGGGAGCTGTGGCAGTGGCATGCCAAAATATGACTGGCCTTGTCTCCTGGGTGTCTATATTAATTTGAGTTCTGACTAATAGCAGAAGCATTGCCAATGTGTGAACCTACGTGCATTCTTTAGTGTGGGAGCAGTTTCAGTGGTTCTCTCTTTGTGACAGATTTGCGACTCATGGCATTCCATATCTCTGCCATTCCTTAGCTGGGAATTACTGGGGAAGAAATGCACGCAGTGTGCAGAGAATGCATGTTTGTCAAGCACAGTTCAATTAAACATTTTGGGTCTATGTTGTGTCAAGTGTTAATGCAGATCCTGTCCCCACTACCTTTGATTTTTCACTTGGCAGCTAGGCTGCAAGCCTTATCATAGAGGACCTGTTTGATTGATAGAATTTATAGACTGTGCCAATTGCAATAAAACACTCTCAAGGTAATGCCATCAAAGTATTTACATCAGTAGTGATAAAATGGCTTTTAAAATTTAACTGTCATGATTCTTAGTTCTTAGGCTGATGTGGCAGAACTGCTCCTGACATTAAAAAAAGATAGCCAGCCATCTGCTTTTATTCATCTTTTATTTAACTTTTTCAAAACCTGGCTGTAGGCATCTCTCTTTCCCTCCCTCTCTCTCTCTCTCTCTCTCTCTCCCTCAGCTTCAGTAGGTGCTTAACATTATCAGCAGTAGGACTTGACTACAGTCTTCATCATGCTTCAAGGGATAGTTTGGTTTTTAACACATTAAGCCCCTTTCACAGGTTGTCTAAAATGCAATAAGTGGTTGACATCGAAATTTTGACGATTGCTTCTGTCTCGGCTATTTGGGAAATGTAGAATCGCCTCTGGCTGCCTTCAAAATGGCTAGCAATGGGCATGTGTTGTTTCTATCCTTAAAACACTGGTTTTAAAAAAGTGCTACTCACCAAGTGGTTAGTGGTGCACAATGATGTTCCAAAACATGTATCGGAGCGAAATAAAGCTTCCGTCATGTTTTATTTGGCACTTTGTTTATATGAAGGAGCAAATAGATCCCTATGGGACTTACAAAATGGCAAATAAAACATGACAGAAACTGTATTTTGCTACGATATTTGGGTTGGAACATCAGCAAACGCCACTAATCACTCCATGAGTAGCACTTTTTAAAAAAGTATTTTAAGGATAGAAACAACACATGCCCATTGTTAGCCATTTTAAAGGCAGGCAGAGGTGATTCTATATTTCCCAAATAGCCGAGACAGGAGCAATCATCAGGGCCACATGACCTTTCCCGTAGACAGCTGCCATCTCCGCTGCTCATGAACTGGATGACCTCAAACAACCAGGCCAGCGTCCACCGGTGTGCTGAAAGCGTTAAGCGGTGCACTCCTGCAGAGAAAGACGGTTGCCCCAGGCTCATTTTCTGCTCCTTAGCTCATAGCACGTAAGTTTAAGCGCATATGTTGTAAATCCCAGCTCAGAAACTCCTACACAGAGACGGTTTATGAACACGGGCCCTGAATTCCATCAGCGCTCTCGACTATGCCGAGGGACGCGTTCCTCTTCGGTGGGGTTGTTTGGAGCAGGCCCGAGTTACATTGGGCAAGTCAGATGACTCGGAGATAAATCAACCTGCGTCGTCTTTGTAACATAGAACAAAAGTTTTATTCATCGTTGCTCTGCTGGATGTCATGTATAGTCATTTTCATAGAGCAACAGAGAGAGAGAGCAAGAGAGAGAATGGTTGGTGGAAGTTGGCCTGGTTGCAGACGGGGTTATGGGTGTTCCTCACGCTCATCTGCCCCCCTCACCGGTCACCTCCTCAGGGGTTGGAATGCCCCTAGGGTGGGTCGAGCCCTCCTCTCTCTTGGAGGATGCCGGGGGCCAGGCTTACTGTGTTGTCCAGGGGAGAGATGGGAGGAGGGTGGATCCCACTCTCATTTTTAGTAGGCTCTTCCTCCCAGTTCCTCGTTAAGGCCCCTCTCGCTTGGTGAGGGCCAACAGAAACATTCCTCCCAGAGCCATTACAGTCAAGTCGGCTGGGGTCAGGAGAACGGCTTGGCCACCCCCGGCCTCTGACGCCAACCCTCTCTCTCTACCCCCTCCACGTCGGCCTCGTCTGTGCGTGGCAAACTCCGACTGTCCCACCAGGCTGAAATGAATCTTTAATACCAACTGTCATTAGTGCTAATGCACGAGCTGGATTACTGTGAATTACAGCCTCTTCAGGGGTGGGTCAGTAGAGATTGGGGGATTTGCTGTACATGGCAAGTGGTGTTTTCTTTCTCTTGGCAGGAACGGATGGGGATTGATTCAGGCCAGAGTTGCTTCGCTGAATTGCTGTTTACTGCAGAACGTGTTAAAAAAAACTAGAGGTGCTGAGAACGCCACTTTCTAAACAGAGAGCAGTTAAATGGGGTGGAAACTCCACAACCCATCCACCCAGCCCCACACACAAACACAACCCCTTTTTTATGCCTCTCTGTCCTGTCTCAGAACCCACCAGAGTATGATGTAAGTCTAAACCGTTGTTGTTTGTGAAGCCAGTGTAAAATGGTAACATTAATTATATTCGCCTTGATGAACCACAACAAATCTCTCTTTCCCAGAGGAGAGCTTGCAAGGAGTTAACCTGAAGGGATGGCATACAACATGCATATTTTAACAGAAAGCTAAACATAAGAATTACATAAGATCTTCTTTGGAGTTATACTGCCTTTGTGGTGCTTACCTTTTTTTTAACGAGAGGGCTGTGGTCCAGGGTTTTTACTGTTTCTCCTCACTTGTTTTTGAATCTTTCGTTTCCCCAAGCTATGCTCACTGATTGGGAGGTTGGCCTCAGGAAATGAAGCAGCCTTCATTTAATCGACCGCCTCTAATGCAGGAGTAATGAAATAATTAGACGGAAACACTTTGGGCTCTGATTTCAGCCATGCTCATCCTCCTCTCTTGTCAAGATTTTTCTTTTTTTTGCGTCGGGGTCAGGGAATTATCAGAGCTGCTATTTTCTCAGCTAATCAACATCTGTCAACTATTTGAGGAATGCCCTCAGTAATCCCCTTGCATGCAGGTAGAGAAAAGACTGGGGGGTTGTACTGTAGAGGGCAAGGAGTCAACACACTACTCATCATTCCACTAGCCCTGCTCCACTCAATCATTTTTTATGTTGTAGAGAAGGCTACAATGCCAACACCAGTATTAGGGATTGGGTCAATGTTTTGCTAATACTACACAAGCTCAAAGATCTCCTTTATCACTCTTTTGCAGCATTTCTTTTAAACGTGTATACTACAACTACACTTAAAGAGCTTTATGTTTCCTGGACATAAATTGATTACTTTTGTGTTTCTGTGGTGTATTGCAACAACTGTACCCAGTCAAAACAGCTGAACTTGGCTAAATATTGTCCTTGGTAGCCTGATTATTAAGATGGTAATTATTCTGTGGTTATTTTTAAGATGGCAATACATTATAGATGCATATTTTGATGGTCATAGATACCATATAGAAACATCCTTTGTGAAAGAAGTGGTGTCGGTGAATCCCTAATAGTTTTGCTAGTCTGTGAGGTGTTTGTTATCGGTGAAATGCTGTGCTGTTTATATTCCTGAGCCTTGTTAGCACGGCCGTGGCAAGCTGACCTCCGGAGGGTTCCTTGACGGTCTCCTGCTCACACTTGCTTGAGGCTTCATTCTTCCAGGCCCTGTTGCATGCCGTGCCCCCCTCACCACAACCTGGCCTAGATGTTCCTCCCTGTTTGATGTGAATTCGTTTTGGCTCTGGGCTCTGGTCAGGCGGTTTCCCCTTCTCGCAGAGACTGTCTCTTATCTCCCTGGCTTCCGCTTTCTCACATACTCAGATGAGAATTCCCTGGGGTTCTGCTGTTGTGCCTTCTGCAGAGATGGAGGGGAAGATGGACATGAGTTTCTGTTCTGTCTCTGTCGTTATTCAAATCAAGGTGGTCACACGTTTGCCGGTGCCATTTCCTCTTGCGTTTTTTTTCACTGTGTGAGTGTTTATTGTCGAGTACAGAGTATGCATATTTGTAGCAGCAAACCCCCTCTTATATACACACACACACACACACACACACACTGACTCACCCCGAGGAAGCCCTAATCTTTAGCATGCTGTGCAAAGACAAATCTTCTCTGTTACCACTGTCAAGATTGGTAAATAGGCTGCTGCCAAAGCTAGTAAAGTAAGGAAGCCTCTGGCTCTAGGTTGACAAAGGCCTCCACAGTAGTGGTCCTTCCAGATTTCATCTGCATCTGCCTACAGTTGGCAGGCCAGTACATTCACCAATCTTATGAAGTAATGCAGGCAGTCATGATCTGCCGCCCACTTGGAAACGGTAAAGGTCTTCCGACTGCCTGAACGAAGAGGAGGTGGAGAAGGAGAAGAAGGAGATGAGTACAGAAAAGGAGGGAAAATAAGACGTGTGGTCTTTACATCATTCCTACAGTGGGTTTGAAAGGAGAGACTGTTGCTGCACGATAAGTTCTCGGCCTGCCAAAACGCGCCACTCCTCCACAGCCTCTGCCCCACCGTAATGTAGGGAACATGGGCCAAGCACTAAACCAAGGTGGGGTTTCCCGTGCAAGAACATTTTTTGACATTTGAGCGAGCGACCACTGGAAGTGCAGAAATGATCCAATAAACAAATGAATCAAATGAAACACTATTGCCAGATACAGGATTCTGTGATCTGCTTTCAGATGCCTGCGTAATGTACTAGTGTGTATCCTCCCATCACTTACTGCAATCTGGCTCTCCTGTAGATGAATGCGTCATAATTTGACACACCCCTTTCATTATAAATTATAGTTTTTTTTATTGATTTATTGTATTTTTGCACAGATATCAAAGAAATAAGATCTTCTAACCCATGTCTTTGCTGATGTATTTTAAACTTCAGTTAGCTTCTTGGTTTCCCTTCCTGCCCTCGTCTCGTCCAACGCTTCACCCTGGCTGTGACACAATAATGTCTCTGTGTTTTGAGTGCGGCCCCGAGGCCCGGCCACGTGTGCACCACGGGTGAACTCGGATGCCCCATGGACATCCCTCCCAGCTGGCACAGCCCAGCACCTGACCCCCACCCACACCACCACCCCCGCCCCCGCCCAGACACACAAACAAACACAGAAATGGCTGTGTTTCTGAATAACAGCATTAGTCTGGTCTGTGCTTGCGTCCAGTCTGTGTCTGTAGACTGTGAACTACAACTGAGTGCTCTTAAGGCCCGGGTGTCGTGGGGTTTGGGGTTGGGGGACCAGTGTGGGTTTCCTCACCTGCTCTCTGCTCTTGCTGCACTTCCTGTGGTGTTCTCTTTAGCTTGTTCCTGACTAATTCAAGTGCACACACCGAGCGTGCATGCATGCATGGTCATTTGACGGTGCAAAGCAATAGGCCTATTAAAGGTGTGGTGTGTTCCCACGTTATACCACGAGAAATATCTAGACAGGCGTTGCTGGCGTGAATGACACATACACACGCACACATATGCGCAGATACATATTTATTTTTAGGTCCACCTCAACAAAGGCTGTAGCTAATAAGAATTGTGGCTATGGCGAATCGAGGACATGACCAGTCAAGCATTAGGGTTAGGTGTGTGTGTGTGTGTGTCATGTTTTGCGCTTCTCTCTCTCTCTCTCTCTCTCTCTCTCTCTCTCTCTCTCTCTCTTTTTCTCTTTCTCTTTCTCTCTCTCTCTCTCTCTTTCGCTCGCTGCTGACTGGCCCTGCAGGTCCACTCCCCTGTGACCTCGGTGCTCCTCTCCCCTTCACGCTCCCTTGATCTCCTCACTCTGTCACTCACAAACACTCTGGCAGGAATTTGCCGCCTGATGCTCAGCAGCTGCCTGCTGTCTACCTGTTTTCACTCGGCCCGGGTCACACACCGTCCTGGTTCTCACACTGGCCAGTACTCGTACACACGTCACATCAGGTTCTCTCTCTCGCGCGCTCTCTCTCTCTTTCATCCTCTCTCCATTTATCTCTCGTTGCTTAGCTTTGGTCTTGGAGAGTTTGAGCTGCATCGTGTTAGCTGGCTGTGACTATGAGCAGATGAGCATCACCAGCATGTCAGGGAATAAAACACTCTGGAGTCCACTCTGGAATTCTGCCTGTGGTGGTGGTGGTGGTGGTGGCAAGGATGGGGGTGGGTGGTTGGGTGGTGGCTTATTCTTAAATCCAATATAGTGGCCTAAGGGTTAGAGCAGAGGTGTTGCAGCGAGTGAGCGAGCAAGCGAGTGAGTAGAGGTGCAGCTCCAGACCAAAGGCCAGAACAGGTGGTGTTTCAGCCTCTTCAGGCGTTTTGCCTGACTTCTGCCTCACACTCTCTCTCATGGGTGGGGAGAGTTGGCACATTTGGGTCACCGTAGCATGGTCATATGGGTTATGGTTAATTTATGACTAAGTCTTTCTGCCTTGACTTATTTGTTCTATTGAGTCATTCTGACTTCTTCTTTGCCTTTGGAATGTGGATTTTTTTTGTTCTATTAGAGGAATAGAATGTGAATTGAAATAACTGAGTGGTTTGTATGTTATTTGCCATATTTTTCTGATTGTCCCTCCCATCCCTATGACGACCAGTGTAGGAGTCACCACAGGGTCATCAAGCTGCCAGGATTTAGGAAGCTGCCTCTTTGTTTGGCTCACGAGTGACGGGGCTCCTCCGAGGGGCTTTCTCTCTCTCTCTCTCTCTCTTCCTCCCTCCCTCCCTCCCTCCCTCCCTCTCTCTCTCTTACTCTCTTACTCTCTCTCGCTCTTACTCTCTCTCGCTTTCTTTCTTACTGTCTTTCTCCCCACTCTTCTGGAAGCCCTCTCACCCTGAAGGCATTCCTTCAGCCCACTCACTGATCAGGCTTAAGCTCAGTCCAGTCATGTGACTGGTGTCAGGGTTGCGTGGCTAGCGAGACCACCTGTTCTCCGTGTCTGCCGTCTCCTCCTCGGCGGCTGCTGCCCGCCTAGCTCGTTGCTAATGCAGACAGACAGGCCCCCACAGGGTTGAGGCATGATTCCACCATTACGTTGTGCCTCCAAAGCAAATCGCTCACTTTGACATTTGTTTAAGACCTTTTAAGACCTTTCAGTCTGTTCAAATTTGGGTGTGAAGGTGTCCCCACCTCGGGACACAGAATATTCAGAGCTGATAAAGATACATTGGACAGTAATCTTTTAGACATATCTGCACAATGCAAGCCAGAAGACTCTCGCTTTTTACGACCCATGTTGCACATCTTCTCTTGAGCCAACTCTTAAGCATGATCAAAGCCTGCCCTGGGTCAGGGGAAAAGAGAGGACTTGTACAGTGTCCTTTCTGATCCTTTCTGATACTGATCAAAAGAAGCATTTGCAACAGGCAACCCTGATTAGACATTTCTTTGTCTTTTTTTTCTCTCCTCTACTCTCCTCTTGAACATTAAACAGAGAGGGCTCTTTGCCACTCCCGTATCTCTTAAGTGATCGTTCTTCGTGGGCAGACTGTCAGTGTGAAACGTACACCATCCTTGGACCTGTTTGGTTCAAAATGTCAAGTGTGGACTGATTTCAACTTAAAGGAATTTGTTACATCACCACATAAATAATCTTCCTAGGGCAGTGTTGATTAACATCATTTTGAGGGTGAAAATAAAAGAAAAAAGAAATCTGTAAAAGGTCGTAATGGTGAAGGTGTTTTAAAAGTTTAATTTTGATAATAAAAATGATCTGTCCTGCACTGCATAGACATGCGTTCAGTGGATTTAGTTCACGAACGACCTTCTGGAATTAGTTAAGCTAAATTGCTAAGTGAAACGGTTAAGCTTCGACTGGTCTGCTGAATAGCTTTTGACTGTGGATAAAAAGGCATGATGTGCTCCTGTCTGTGATGTACTGCATTAGCAGGCTAAGCTAGAAGCACTTGCTGGTACTGTAGAAGATATAACCCCTCATCAAATCTTTAGTCTAAGAACCGAGACTGACCAAGGTATGTGTAGCATTTTCAACATGACCGACATATGGCAGTATGGCAGCCTACCACACAACAAGACCCAGTTTCACATGGAGGTGAGGAGAGAAAAACAGATCCGACAACTTGAACTGTCTAATCAGAGTTATCTGCTGCAACTGCTTCTTGTAATCTGTAGCAGCCAAAGGATCAGATAGCAGCCTGCACAACAACTCGCTTAGATTAAGAGCCTAGTCCTGGCTGACCAAGGTATGTGTAGTATTCTCAGGGTATTTTCAGCAACCCACGATACAACAAGACCTGAATGGAGGCCTCCCTCCACCTCTCTTGTGTGTTTCCTTGGCAGTTTCACTCTAAGTCACATTTCAATGCTCTGTAGTTCTTCTGAGGAATGCAGTTGGTTTGTTTATCGCTACACCACCACTCCCCTTTCCCTGACCAACCTTGACTTGACTTGACACCCTGGTTAAAGGCTGGGTCTTTTCACCAAGTTGGGTTGGGTGATCCATTATGGATGGCACAAAAAAGGCTTTGAACAGGAACTGACATTTAGCTGCCTGTGTAAACTGTCAGTGATGACCCAGAACAATTGCCATTCTATTGTGAGCTCAAATACCTCTAAATGTTCTCTTAAAAATGAATCGATTCTCACAGTTCTTTGTTCCTGTGTGTGTGTGTGTGTCAGTGAGAGAGAGAGAGAGACCGTGTGTTATTTTTTATCCAAACATTTCAGACTTGGCAATACAAATACATTCCAGCTGTTTTGATGATCTGTATAGAATCCATAGGATTTTTCACGGTTCTAATGGATGTGTTTTTATCTTTGTGAAGAACATGGGAAGCTCCATAGACCATGGCTCTGGGACGCACTTGTTTCCTCCCGCCAGGCTCTCAGCCCCCGGGAACTGTGGGAAAGAGGAGGCCCTCTCCCCTCCGACCAACAATGAACTGATCTACAATAATAATTATCAATATCGTCGTGCTGTTTCCACAAGGCTGACTCTTGGCCTTACAAATACAAGGCGAAGAGCTGGTTTATGTTCGAGCCGCTCTGGAATTCCTGATGCATCTCGAGCCTCAGCCGCTGGTGGTCGAGTTTCCTCTGTCGCTGTGGAATCTTGCGAGCAGAGCACGACTGTAGTCTTCCATGATTTTCACTTTTGACGGAGTCTCCTCCTCTTCCTCTTCATTGTCTGCCCTTCCCCCCACACGCACATACACACACACACACACACCAGCATCTGACATTCTCAACACAGTGGCCTCCAGCATAAACCGAGGTGCATGAACTACAGTTTAGCGTGTGAGTGTGAGAAAGGAAAACAAGGCTTGGCAGTTAATCTTGCTTCTTGTTTTGTTATATCGGGGGCTTGCCAGTCAGAAAATCTCCAGCAATAAAATAGTAAAAGCCAGCTCTTTTGTGGGTAAATATAGAACTTTAATCCCTGTTTACCACTCTATTGTCTCAAAGGCTTGTTTCATTGTGGCGTACGTTTTTTTTCCATCAGCTTTATGAAAAAGCACGAGGGCCTGCTTACTCTGCCTGTCACCTCTGTGTGTGTGTGTGTGTGTGTGTGTGTGTGTGTGTTGCACTGCGTACAGTGACATTTAGAGCTCCAAAGCCTTGAATGTCCATGGGGGAGAGACACAAATTCCAGGATGTTTTCCTATTCTCTTTCGTCCTCCTCTCGTTCACTGTCTCTCTCTCACTCTCCCTTATACTCTTTCTTTCTTTCTTTCCTTCTTTCTCTCTTTTTTCCCTCTCTCTCATGCATGATTTTTATTTTTCCTGTTTTTCTCTCTCTCTCTCTCTCTCTCTCTCTCTCTCTCTCTCTCTCTCTCTCTCTCTCTCTCTCTTTCTCCCTCCTCCTCTCCTGGCTTCCTCTGCATTCCTCCTCAGTAACTGGGAAGCTCCTATGTGGTTGTGAGAGCCGTGTATCCTCCACTTCCACCCCTGTCTGGGCACCCTTCCTCTTCCTGTCCCTGTTGGGTCGAGGCCCACCTCACACACACACACACACACACATACACACACACACATACACACACACACACACACACCCTCTGCCTGTCAGGAACCTGAGTCTCCCTGTCGTTCCACGCTCTCTGTTTTACCACGGATGTCCTTACGAGTGTGCCGATTCCTGTCAAGCAGACAAGCGTGCTAGGGTTAGCCTCTAGTAACCCCAAGTGTCTGAGACAGAAGGATTGTCAGGTGGAAAATTAGCTTTTAGCAGTTTTGGCGTACTTGGCAAGCCACTTGTGTTCAAAGTAGTAAAGTTACATATTGCAGCTTCATGGCTATCCATCCAACATACACTGTCCCATAAATTTCACATTTGCTGTGACATATTGTTGGCACTCCGTTGGGTGTATTTGGGTAAGTGAAATGGTTTCCCTTCACATATTTAAAACCTATTTTGACTTGCTGGAGCCTAACTCCTAATTCTAAAGACATTTGCACATTTGAGAGACATTTGATTGTTTCTGTTATGTTTATGTCTCAACAACTCCCTTGATAAGAAATTGTTCATTTGTTGTCCTATCTTCAATTCAACTTCATCTCACAAATGATGTTATGATGTTTGTTCATATAGAAAAGTTTAGAGAAGCTCAGACAATGTTACTCCTCATGCTGGGCAATGTCCCAGAGTAACAACCACCGGAGTAATGCTGTTTAGATAGCCTGGCCCTGTCCCTGTCAGTGAGAGACGTCTTTCTGGCTCCCAGCAGTGTGTATTTTCACTGCTTTTTTATTAAGCCTTATTTCTTGTTGATTGGTACTTTATACCTCAGTGAGTGTATTAGGTTTAGCCTCCCTTGGTGATGTCAGAGGTCCTGCTGGAACGGAGTGGAGCGGAGCGGGGGAGAGGGTGTGTTGACTCAGCTCTTGTGAGCAAGCGCACTTATCTGTTTATCCTGTGGTAGAGCTTCACTTGATGGCAGAGGCCGAGGGAGTGGGAGAGGGGGAGCTGCACATTTGCCTAGTGATTGCAAACACTTCCTGCAGAAGCTAAAGTAAACTTGAGGTGTTAAGACTTGTTGGTTTGCACGGGAGCTGCGTGGAGACCCGCTGCAGTTTTGCCACAGCGCAGCAGGAGCGGGGCAGCCATGCTGCTAAATAACGGTTTCTCCTTCCCTGAAAACATCACCACAATACCAACAGTGCAAGTACAAATATACAACACATACAGTCGATTTATACCAACACAGAAAAAACCTGAACACACAGTCAGTTTATATGCATATTTAAAAACCTATTGCGCGTTCAGCCAGTTTTTACCAACATGGAGAAACCCATTACACATTCAGTTAGAAAACACCATCCCCTCACAGCTAGTTCATACCAGTATAGACAAATGAGATGAGTACAGATCAGTACAGAAAAGCCAAAACAAATAAACATTGAGAGCGGTGGAAAAGAAGTTGGGATGGGCGTCAGTAGCTGTGAACTTGAATACTGAAGTAGCCGTTCCAGCATCTGGGTTTTCACTTCCTCGTGAGTGGAATGTGGCATGGCGAACGTGTCCTTCAGCATGCAGCATGCATGCAGCCTCACGACGAGCCATTCGGACAGTTAGCCCACAAACAGCAAACATGTAAATTAGACCACCAGCTTTTGTTCTGTTATTTCCTGTTTTGAATGCCAAAATGGGGTCATCTCAATTAATTTGGATTTTAAGCTCGCTCGTGGTGCTGTGACAATCCCACAATTATTTGCAGAATGTGCCACTTGCGAGCATTTTTTTTTTTTTTTTTTCATCAGCACATTTTTTCGCCCTGGCTGTAGAGCCTGAACTCTGGTTAGCGGCGGGGTCGAGGTCAACCCCTGCTGGAAAACTTTTCTCTGTAGGGTTGAAGGTGGGAGGCAGAACAGCAGCTTCATCATCGGTTGCCGGACTTAGGGTTAGGGCGAAAAAAAATGCGAGTGACGTTCAAACCATGGAGCCCATCTCTTGAGTGAATAATGTCTGAGTTTGTTCAAAGGTTAAGTAAGGCCAAATGCACTAGAAAAATGGGAGTTAGGAAAGTGTGAGATCCGTTTTGGTCCTTCATTTTACTAGGCCACTGCAAGTCATGATTACTCACATTTCAACTCACAAGTCAAATACATCACTATATTTTTAAAGCTAGTAAAAAGTGTATTCTTTTTTTAAATAGCTTTAAACTTTTAATTATTACATGATGGGAACAAGCACAAATGGTTAATCTGCTGAGTCTAAGTGTCTATCTAGCACATATAGAAACAGCTGAATATATGTTCTTCTATCTGTCATAGGTTTATGCATTGGACTTGTGCTATAAAAACCCGTCTCTTCATTTGCAGTTGACGGCTTCCCGTATATGGACGAGCACTGCACATCTGTTCTCTCTGAGGATACAGTGTTCTGGCAACTCCTATTGTGTAGATGGAGTTCAGGGAGCGATTGCCACTGAAGAGTCGTGACCAGTTTACTCCTCTTGGCATCGTTCGATAGCGGTTGCGGCTCACGGTGCGTGGCAGGGGAAGAGCATTGGCTTGCTGTCTGTCAGCTCTCCAGTGAGCTCTCCTGTTCACGTTTTATTTATTTATTTATTTATTTTTTGCACCGAGACATTATCTGCAGACCCTAAACTGAAAAATAATTTGTGTGTCTGTCAGCTGCCAAGAACTTATATATTATTTTATTATTGCTTGCCCCCCCCAAACACACACACACACACACACACACACACACATTCCGCTGCCTCTTGCAATAGTCTGAGTCCCAGTAGTGTTCTGCAGCAGCTGCAGTGGTTGGCTTCCGAAGCGGAGCTGTCTGGGTCGTCATCTGGCCGCAGCAGAGAGGCAGAGGGAGAGGGGAGACGGGGTCAGTAGGTTTGGGCAAAAGGCTTGGCACACAGCCCTGTCCTCACACAACACTCTGCCACGGTAATGACATGCCAGTGGAACGTCGCCTCCCCTTTGGTCATTCGCCACAGAGCGAGCTCATATGTAGCCACGGCACACCGTGCCGCGTTCAGCAGGCTACGGGAGCATGGGTGTGGAGACACAGCTTGAGATGAGCAGGAGGAGACCCTTCTTGGTCACTCTGGCTGCTGTCTCTTTCTCTCTCTCTCTCTTTCTGTCTTTCTTTCTCTCTGTCTCTCTCTCTCTCTCTCTCTCTTTCTGTCTCCTCTGTCTCATGACCCATCCCCCCTCCAACTGGATCCATTGGCAGGAGCCAGAAACCTGCTTGGCTCTCTTCAATGCCTGGATGAGCGCTGGATGTCTTACTGCCAAGATATGCTTCCCCCATTTTGACAGGCTTTCTGAAAATCCGAATAGTAGTTTAGTGTCCTGGTTGCATGTACACAGGGTTGGAAAAAGTATTTTTGTGTGTGTTTGTGTGTGTATGTCTCTCTCTCTCTCTCTCAAGTCTATATCTCTATACCTGTCTTTCTCTGTGTCTGTCTCTCTCTCTCTGTCTCTATTTCTGTCTCTCTCTTTGTCTCTTTGTCTATCTCTCTGTATAGTGTGCATTTTTTCCAAATATTTTCCCTTCTATAATGAAACATCAGTTGTCCTCTAAACAACATCCGCTTTAACCAACAACCAACAACAACCTGGGCTGCTCTCTTTCCCGCCCACCCCCTGGAATATGGTTGGGTTTATCATTATCATTGATGGAATGGTGTTGCATGAGTGCGCGTTGACCTGGATTGCGGCATTGTAGCTGTCCTCTTTGGTCAGCCTCATGATCAATATGGCTGCTGGCTGGTGCCATGTGACAACCCAGAGAGCATGTCTGTCCAGAGGCAAGGTTAACCTCCCCCTTTTAAACCATTAGAAACCACAAGCCACTCTGTTGCATGCAGAAATAGATGCATAGGGGGCTGGGCTGCGGTCTGCAGTTTCCCCCAGTTTCTGTTGCATCCTGTGAGAAAATATCAAAAGTCCGTTGATGCTGTTACCTTAAATCGACCTCAACTTGCTTGCTGCCAATGCTAGTAGGCCCTGTTTTGTGCATCAAATACTTGCATATATTGTAATTATTTTAGTTAGGTAGGGTAAGTCTTGTCTGGTTTTGAAAGTGCATCATTTTTCTATGGCACATTTGAAAAGGCAACAATGGAGAAAGGTCCAATCAAGGAATGAAAACAACCGTAAGCCTATGGCACATAATCTGCCTCAGTGTTTGACTTTCTGGAAGGTGATCTTACAAGTTTCCTCATCACGTCCAATAACAACATGAACTACATTTTGCCTCTTTATTCTTAGAATAGTAGCAAGACTTTTTTCTTTTTTTTTCTTTCTTTTTTTACCTCGATCCTGCCTGTCCTGTCCTACATCCTTCACACACTTTTGCAGAATGTGACTTTGCAGAAGTGCCACGCCTGAAAAAAAGTGACCTAAATGCTTTCCAGCGGTAATGCTATAATGTCCACACCAAGGCTGCAGTCATAGAGAGGGCTTTCATGTTTTGGCCGTCAAAAAAAAAACTGCATCTTTCTGCATTTTTCCCAGTGCACTCTCAAGCTTGGCTTTCTTTGGGCCTGTGTAACGATGGCATTAGCTGAAAAGGTCAGGCAGTCAGCTAAGCAGTCAGTTTTGAAGTGAAGCTGTCACCTGGAAAGAAGTCGAAAAACAGCTGCTGCTGCCCTGCATGCAAATCTTCTGTACGTTGCTCCTGTTGCCATCCTGGACGTGATCTCTGTTTTAGTTCCAGTGCGGCCGCTGTTATCAGATTAGTCAGCAGGCTGGCAGAGGAATACCATTGGTTAGGTGGTACACAATAGCTCAGTGTTTCCATGCGTGGGCATGGTGAGGTCGCTGGTAAACTAGAGGGAACTGGCGACTGGTTGAGCTAGGTGGTGATGCTAATTGACTTGAGCTGTGTGTTTAGGTGTGTGGTGTTGTGCATACGTGTGTGTGTGTGTGTGTGTGTTTGTGTTTAGGGGTGTGTCTGTTGTCCCTGATCGATGGCTCTAAGGCTGTAAGGGTTGCGTTGGAAGTAAGCTAAGGCATCTCTACCCACCTGTGTCTAACTGTGCTGCCACTTGCTCTACCTCCCCAAGTACGCTTCCTGGCTTGCGTATGTCTGTGTGTTCAGATGAATTATGAGGTATCGGATAACAGTCGTCTTTTCAAACTATCAAACGTCCTTCCTTCCTACCAAATTACCGAACAAAGACGGGCACAGCCCCTTTTTATGATGCCTATGTCAGATCTTAACTCCTCAGTAATTTGATGACTGCTATAGATAGCCCAGTTGTCTCCTAAACCAGTGCCACAGCATGTTTTTAGTGCATTGAGAGGATAGGATTGGCTGATACATGTGCTGTCAACCGGGCTACATGTCCATTGACAGTCGAGGTTGTTTACATCCTGTGTGAAATGCAGGAATGCACATGCAGTGGAAATGAAAGCCCTAAAATAAAGGTAGCGTTTTAGCTATCCGGTTGTCTGCTAGAAGCTCAGGCAGGGTCAGAGGGTGGAGGGAGTCACAGCGAGAAGACTATTTTCCTCAGGTTTTTTTTTTCACAAAACAGGTTTTCTTTTGGCCTCTCAGAGTCCTTATTTCTGCCCCAGAATCCCTAGGAGCACAAGCTAGCCTTGCTCTGGTTACACCGCCGCGAAGAAACACTACGCCATTGTTTGCTGCGGAATGTGCCGGGAACTTTGTGGCCAAAAAAAGGATCCTCTCGCTTCAGAACCTGACCCTCATCATTGTCGCACCATTCCTTTTCCGACCAGGTTCTCCTTCCTCTCCCCTTTTGTGCGCTGTCCGAAACGCTAGTCCGGATCAAGAGAAAGGGCTTAGGCTCGCTCCCCTCTCAAGGAGACGCAGGGTCTGGAAGGGGGCCTGTCTTTTTTTTTTTTTTTTTGGTTTCTTTTTTTTCCTTTCTTTCTTTTACTGAGTGTTGGGCTGGACAGTACCCGTGAAACCTAACCTCACTCTCACTTAAGAAACTAAATACTCTCACATAACTGTGGTCAAAAGTTCAAACCAAATCAAATGTTATTGGACTCAGGCCTGAGAGAGAGAGAGAGAGAGAGAGAGAGAGAGAGAGAGAGAGAGAGAG
>JAGFZM010000303.1:54034-56649 GCA_017657215.1 Limnothrissa miodon | reverse complement strand
ACACACACACACACACACACACACACACACATACATACATACACAGACACACACACACACACACACACAAATACCCTGGCCATTTCATCAGAGGTTCCAACAGGAAGGGCGATTCTTTAGACCAGTGCTCAATGGCTCATTGCTCACCAGCAGTGATTGACGGGGGCAGGAAACTCTTGCGTTTGTTCTCCTGCTTGGGCTCGTGCGTCACTTGTGGCCACCGCTTAGGGTGATTGTGAGTAGTACTGCCTCCAAGTAAATGACAAATGCAACTGAGTAAGCAAGTAAACCCGATTACTGGAACAGTAAGCTAACCAGTAGGATGGAAGATTGACTGGCTCTTGGAATAGGAAATATTTCTCCTCAAAGTAGACATGA
This sequence comes from Limnothrissa miodon, assembly GCA_017657215.1. Taxonomy (NCBI): domain Eukaryota; kingdom Metazoa; phylum Chordata; class Actinopteri; order Clupeiformes; family Clupeidae; genus Limnothrissa; species Limnothrissa miodon. The sequence continues at coordinate 56,271 of JAGFZM010000303.1, read as the reverse complement.
CATTTCTTGTAAGAGAGTGTGAGCATTGTGCAATGCTGCATGTTTCTTTTCCTGAATGCTAGTGGACAGTAACACTACAGGAACTCATCCTAGACTTCTCCATTTACTGGTGGCTTTGCTCAGTCTGCCCTGTAGCCATTGTCAAGGGTCGGGAGATTTTTAAAACCCTCTGCAGAATGTACAGATCATGGCAAATCAACCTTTAAAGAACCTCCAGAAGATCAGAAGCACCTCCCATGACTCAAATATTCCCCAAAGTCATTCTTTTTTTTTTTCCCAGTTCATTATTTAGGCGTCCTGGTGACTCATTCCAAAACTGTTCTGGTCAAATGAAAGAGCTACAGTATTTGATCGGCAGGGAAGGAGAGCTTGGTCATTACATGCCACGGACATGAAGATAGACTTTCATTTTACAGTCCATGACTAATTGCTGTAAGGCACCGCTGGTAGCACATGCCTGACCACAGGACTGATGGCAGCTCTTAGTCCCCCGCAGCTCCGTCGTTAGACTCGTATCTGTTTCCCTCCCTCGTCTGCTCTGTCACTGGATCCGCGGCCTGCTCCGAGGCTGCGGTCGATGCTCTCTTGATCTATGTGTGCACACTTTTATTTTTTCTTCTCTTTTCTCTTCTCTTTTCTCCTCCTTTCTTTCCTTTTGTTCTTATCCTTTCCGTCTCCCTGTTGTTATTGTCTACATTATCCCATCCCCCCTTAATCAAGGGATGCTTGCAGTTGTGCATATGCTTGCTGTTTAGTGTCCAGCTGTGGGCCAGCGCTTCCAGACTGAAAATTCCTCTAGCAGATTGAGCCTGGCTCTGGTTTAGCGAACACATCCACAGAGGTGCATCCGCTGCAGTTGTGTCCGAGTTGTGTCGTCGTTCTTTTGGGAGAATGTTCTCCGCAATGTTTCGAAGGTCACAGCTGGTGCAAGCAGGTGGTGATTGTGCTCTTTCAAATTTATTTCATTTATGATTATATTTGTTTGTTTACTGTTTACATTGCAGTGATGCAGTGCATTGCTATGATGTATCAAACGCTTTGTTTCACTTTGTGGTTCAGAGCTGAGTCAAAGCCTGTGGGCAGGTTCCTGACACAGTATTGAAATGAAATAGAGTGAAATGAAATATTTATTGAAAACTGTAGGTGGCGCTAGCCTGGCTAGCACATAAAGTAGCTCCTTTAGCCTCTTTTCAAATAGACTACTTTGGAATACAGCATATTTGGCCATTAGGTAAAGCATTAATTATGCGGAGCTTGGTGTTCTGAAGATTGTTTCTGTTTATTTTGCAGTCGCACTAATTGGTTTCGTATCCGTCCTCCAGTGTTTCTAGGCCTGGGACTAGATGAGCTCCATATGCAGCCTCTGCAGACAAGGCCATCCAAGATGGCTGACCATCTGCTGTAAGAAATAAATCATATTTCTCGAGGGAGAAAAACATGTTAGATGTTGTCCTGGATGTTAAATGCAAGAGGTTGTAAGTTATGCGTTGGCTCTCGGTGTAGCAATTGGAGGACGTTCTCTCATGGCTGTGGAAATCCCGCCAGTGGAAAGCGAACACAGGACACCTGCATCTGCTCATGAGACTGGAACAAGCTGTTGGATCTGACAACACAGGGCGAGAAGGAACTGACTCATTCCTGGTCCCCGTCACACGCTCGCGTGCAAATGTCTGCGTGCAAGCTTTTGGGTCTGGCCAGCATGTGATGTGAAGCTTTTTAGCCTGGGTGGAGGCATTTAATTGCCTCCAGAATCTGTAGCTACATTTACTTAATTAGATGGTGGCCACCAAACCAGTTCCTGCCGTGGTTTCAACTTTTTCTTTCTACCTTTTCTTACCTTTAGTAAAGGCAACGAACCCCAATAAATATATAATGGTTCGTTATAGGGAGGTGGTAGTTTACATATGAAGAGGAAGACACTGATTGTGAGGCCTGCAGTGTTGGTCATGTGAACCTAACTCAGTTTTTCCAGAAAGGATATGGGAGATTTAGCTGGGCCCAGAGGTTCCTCCATTACTTTTAACTACAGAATGAAACCCTCACGTCACACTACACTGATACTGAAGGCAAAAGAATTTGGCGGCTTGCTGACTGAAGAAGAGTCATGTGCAATAAGCAAAGTTGGACTTTTATTTATTTATTTATTTTAAATGGCAGGATTCAGTGTTTCAACATACGTTGCTCAATTGACGAAAGTTCCCACCACAGAGACCTAAGATGGTGTATTCCCCTGTGCA
>JAGFZM010000303.1:46534-49034 GCA_017657215.1 Limnothrissa miodon | reverse complement strand
ATGGGCAGTATGCTCTTGTTAGAATGCACATCAGTTCTGTGGAAATGAACATCCATGTAGAAGCATAGTTGAGTTGAGCCAGGATGTGAAATTAGCATGCCTCATAGACAAAACCAGACGCAACATGTTTCCCAGTCTGGCTGCATAGGGACGCTGTGGTTAAAGGCTGGTAGCAGTAGGATAGACTCACCTCTGTGTGTGTGTGTGTGTCTAATGGGAGAGAGAGAGAGTTTGAACATGTGGGAGTGATCGCACCAAAAAGCAGTTAGTGTGTGTTTTTCAAAGCAGACGTTAACGTCCAGAGATGTTGACAATCCCCCCAGTCAAGGCAGTTACGCATGAACCCCCACAGATACGCACACACACACACACACACACACACACACACACACACACACAAAGACATGTAGTACTACTTAACACCTCACACTATCCAAAGCGGCCCTCAGACACAGTCATCATTGCAGTTGTGACAAAGCTCAATGGCACACATTCTTAAAAAAAAATAAATAAATAATAAAAATTGGACAGGCCAGACCATAATTTCCTGCTGGTGTGTGTTTCACTGGGGCAGAAGTGACAACAAGGGCAGTGTTGATGAACACAACACTACACGCTAGGCTTTTTTCCCCCTCTCTCTCCATGGCCTCTCATGACTAGAGACCCAGTGTAAACCCCTGCCTTGAATCATTGCGCTGGCGGGCTGACAGTGAGGTCCAGTCCCCACCAGATAAGACTTCCTGAGTTCGGAGGATCCTGTTCCGCTTTTGTCTGGAAAGCAGATTGTTTCTGTCACACTGCCTATTGAGGGATGTCAATGCAGCCCAGTAATGCTGGGAGCCGTAGCTGCAATAACACATGCAGAACCTACACTGGTTTTGGTAACGTTGATTATAAAGCAGGTTTTGTTTATCACCTTGGAAACTCTAATTGCATTTACATAAAATTGGGTGATTCAAAAACATGCAGTGATGATGATAAACAGACACAAAAAGAAGTGTTCAGAAATGCTGATGCTGAAATGCTGACAAACAATTGTCTGCAGCTTATTCTGCAGCTATGTCTGTTATGTATAAAATTCTAAATTATTTCTTTGTTCAGTTATTCGTGTGTGTCTGATTTCCTGTTGTGGATGAGCTGTTCCGCTAGTCATGCTGAGAGGACACTAGTTCTGTACAGTAGATGTTTGGTCCGAGGCTTGTTGGTGTGTGCTGTAGTTGAACTGCACTGTCTCAGGGTTCTGCTGTGGATTAACTGATGGACTGAGATGGATGGCTGACTCCAAGAGCTGCTATTGTGGGTCTGGTCTAAACCAGGCCTAAATGAATGAACCTATACACACACACACACACACACACACACACACACACACACACACACAAACAAAGTCTGTGTAATTGCAACAGTCATACTGCATATTGCAACAGACATCTTTACGAGAGGCTTGCCCTGCCAAAAGTATCATTAGTGTGATTTGTTGAATTTGATTTATTTATTTATTTTATTTATTTATTTATTTTTATCTTACTTTATGCCCTTGACCTTGCAGGAACTACCATGTGTTTTACTACCTGCTGGCCGGAACGACCGACGAGGAGAAGACGGAGTTCCATCTCAAGAAGCCTGAGGAGTACCATTACCTCAATCAGGTGAGGCCGCCAATCAACTCGCCACCTACTCAGAGTCCCCATAACCCTTCCGCAGGGAACATCAGAGAGCTCGACGGAAACCCTTTCAAAATGCAATCAAATCAATTCTCGTTATTATTTGTAGCTTGCTTTTGTTTCCAGATCTTATTTGTGTGTGTGTGTGTGTGTGTGTGTGTTCGAGCATGGTTTTGTCCGCGCACTCTGTTAATCAGGGGAGTATGCGTATGTGTGTCATGACTTTCTTGATGTGTGTGTGTGTGTGTGTGTGTGTGTGTGTGTGCACCATCCTACGCACACATGCATGCATGATGCAGCTGCCACGCTCCCAGAGGCCCTTGGCTACCCATACACAGACTCACTCACTCTCCTCTCGCATCACAAACAGGAAAGCGGGGGGGAAGCGTGGCGCAGAGGAAAGAGATTCCATTGTCTGTTTTTTTTTTCTCTCTCTCTCTCTCTGGGACTCTCTCTTACACTCTTTCCCACTTTCTCTGTGTCCTCTCTTAATCTGTTTCACTCTTTCCTATTCTCTTGTTGCACTTTCTCTTTCTCTCTCCCCCGTTTCTTCCATTTCTCCATTTCTTTGTCTGCGTTTCTCACCCTGAATACTTCTTTCTTTCTCATTTCCTTTCTGTCATTTTCATCCTTGCTTCTTGCTCTCTCTCTCTCTGTCTTCCCATGTGACACGCATGTGAAATACTGCCCTCCCCCAAAATGTACAGTAAGGACTGTATTCCCCTATGTATATCCCACCAATATATCTGAATGCAGAGGAAAAGTGTGTGTGTGTGTGTGTGTGTGTGTGTGTGTGTGTGTGTGTTTTCATGCAGACATAATTGATAGATCTTGGA
>JAGFZM010000303.1:15198-41860 GCA_017657215.1 Limnothrissa miodon | reverse complement strand
CACACACACACACACACACACCTAGAGTTACTCATTCCCCAGTGACCTACACTATTACAAGTGGTTAGATATAAATCTCCCTCTCTCTTTCCCTCTCTCACACACACACACACACACACACACACACACACACACACACACACACAGTCAAACATATGAGCACACATTCCTACTTTTTCCTGAAAAGCTATACTATAGTGTGTCTGGAAGTGACTCCCCAAAGGGCTATGCTGTTACTTAGAGTTTGGTGCGTGAATTGAAACGTGAGCTAGTGAGTGTCAGCCACTGTTGAGATCACCAGCCTGTGTGCCACAATATAATTAAACAACACTGAACCAGACTGAGCATGGTTCCCGTTACCTCTCGTTCCCGACAGAATTTTCTCCCTGCTGTCGGCCATTCTCCACCTGGGGAACATCCGATATAAGAAGAAGACGTACCGTGACGACTCTATCGACATCTGCAACCTTGAAGTGCTGCCTGTCGTTTCGGAGCTGCTGGAGGTAAACTCATCCCTCGCTGTCCTGTGTCATAAGGACTGAGTGTCATGGAAACACTGTCCTGTCAAAAATGTCTCAGATGTTTAGATTTTGTGTGATGACACAGAGCAAGGGTCCCACCTTTGATTTACCCCTCAACATAATAACGGCGTTTGTCAAATAAGTGTGTGTGTGTGTGCACAAATGGCGTGTTGCCCCATGCTCTTGTGCGCTACCTGAGTACAGTAGCTGTGCTGCCTGTGTTCTAGGGATCAGGCTGATGTCAGGCCTGGGCCAGCCAGTGGTCTTTCAGTGCTGACTCTGCACTGATACCCTTTATTAAATTTGACAAGACCACGTTTTGGACCCCGTTCAGCCTGCTACTGTGCCATTGGTGAATATAAGGGAGGTGGTGGTGGGGGTGGGGTAGGAGTGTGTAGCGGTAAAGGGGGGCCGCATTGGGTTGCACTGGTCTGCATTGTGCTGCGCTGCTGGGCCAGTCGTTGACTGCGGTCCCAGACCGAGCGCCACAGCCTCAGCAATTGAGCACTTCAGCTCGAGTCAGTGTGTGTGCACCGCTGAGGCTCAGAGGGTGCTGACAGCCGCCTGGGCTGGGAGTCCATCCAGGGCCTCGGAGGCCTGAGCCCTGAACCACACACACACACACACACACACACACGTGTACATGCATACACACAAGCACATATACACATGAGTCATAGAACATTGGTGTAGCATGACAACTGTAAAAAGCCTAAAAGGGATTTTTCTATTCAGCAGAAGCTGACACAGACAAGGCTATTTTGGCACAGTCAGTCAATTCTACCTTTGTATTTGTAAGCCTTTCTCTAATATGAACTCCAATAACACAAACTGATTGAAAGCAATTCTGGCTTAATGAGACCCTGAGTGTGGGTTTGGTTTTCTGAACCCTGATGCTGGCAGCTGTTGCCCTAGCAACCACATTTGGAATTCCGGCTATCACCATAGTTTGGTATATGGTGTAATGTTACGAAATATAACAGATTATTATCTAGCTAAGAAAAGTTTTTCTGCTTTTCAATGGATCCGTTCCATATATGTAAGCATTTCACACTGCTTCCGACTGCTGACTGACTTCTCTCAGTGAACAGAATTATTTATCTTTTGATAAAGGTGAATGCTGTTCAGGCTGTGCATACATTTCCAGCTTATAATAGCTGCACCTGGATATTGGTTTCTTCAAGGAAATAGTTTGGTTTGAAATTTTTACATGAATAGCAAGCTGCGCCAGGATGTTTGTGTGTCCTGGTGCGAGATCTGAGCAGGATTGTTTAATCAGAACAGTCATTAATTAATTCATTTGTTTGCTTCCGCCGTGATTCATCTGTGATGGCTGAAGCTTCCAGGCAGGTTAAGGGGGAAAACAATCAATTGATGGGTGTGCCACAAGATGCAGATGTTACTGAACCCAGAGAAGCGTTTGTGTGAATACAGGCAATTTCTATATTGTTCTAGAACATTCATTATGGCTAGTGCTAAATTATTTCATTTTAATTGAATTTTTGTGTTAATGCTAGTAGCATCTAACTACTGACTGCTTTCATCTAGTGAGGAATCAAACATCAATAAACTCCAAGAGACAAATGGAAAACTATCATGCAGCACAGAGACTTCTGGGTGACCTCTCGATAATATTTATTTATTTTTCTTTCCCTAGGTTCGAGAGGAGATGCTCTTTGAGGCTCTGACCACTCGGAAGACGGTGACGGTGGGGGAGAAGCTGATCGTACCATACAAGCTGGCTGAGGTAGATCGCAGAAGCACTGACGACTTCCTGTGTCACAAGAACAGAGGATGTTTGTGTTTATTATTTCTTGTGTTTATAAGATTCTTCTTAACCGAAATCAGCAATTACAATGTAAGTGAGCTTGTGTAAGCCTTTGCTAGTCATAGCCCTTGCAAATAAAGTTCCCTAATGGGGTTTGGGTTAGTGAATGACAGGATTCTGCTGAAATCGAATACATCTCTAGAGCTGTTAAAGAATGCAATATGTGGAATCTAAGAGTAGGATTTGTTAAATTGCTCGGTTATTTTCACTACCATTTGTGCCTACACTAAGAGGTGTTGTTACCGTTTCTAAATATGCTTAACCACGTGCATGCATGTGTGCAGGGGAATATTTAGAGTGTAATGTGTGTAATCCAGTTGGAATGAAACCTGGCTGGTCTGGCGTGGGGGGTTGGGGGTTGCATAGATGAGAGCAGATGTTTCCAGGGTAGTTTAGGAGGCTGCTTCTCCACGCCTCTGTCCAGACCCCATAATCTCGGCCTTCCAAGTCCAGACAACATGCTGATGCAAAGGCCACACTTGTTTGGGAGAGAGTCGGTGTGCTGGAGGTCATAGCCCTAGACAGCTCCGAAACCCAGGGGAGGGGAGCTGTGCTCGCCGTTATCAGCTTCAGTGATCTATGGTGGGCTCTCAAGGTTCCATAGCTGCCCAACAGCATCTCCGGATCTCTAACACTCCAGCATTTCTCTGTTGTCCAAGTTCTTTCCTTCAGCTGTCATCACGTCGAGGGGTTTAAGCAAATCCTTATGCTAAGAGTTAGATATATTTTTGTCTTGTGGAAATTCCCGAGAGATATCCCTCCACTCTTATCGTCCCGAAATCCATCTGGACGAGGATTGGTAATTTTAAGCGATAAGAAGTTGGGGGGAAAGAGGTCCCCTTATCACTGCAGGCATTTGGCTATGAAGAAATATGCCGTGCGTTATGAGTGGCGTGGCAGCAGGTACCAACAAGAGTGGGTGATAAGAATGCTCCAACTGTCACACACAATCCATCTCTTTTACCCGGTGCCTGCCTTACAGTACAAGCTACACAGTGCTGCGCTTCACGGTTAGGCAGGTCTGTGATGGAAGACAATGATCTCCTGTAGTCTGCTTTCTGCTGAGGGTAAACAGGGGCCAGTGCTTGTGCAAGAGCCACATTCCTGCCAGAAGGAAAACATTACGGCTCAATCAAAGTGACTGTGGGAACAGTCAACTGAGTGAATCGCTGTGCGTTGTGTCATCTGAAAACTGCATTAACATACAGTACGTCCAGACTCCACATACTGTATGGCATGGCATATATATTTTTTTAAATGAATTTGTGGTCACCTCTATAGAGGCTCTGCTGCCAATCTGTCTGCTTATACCAGCAGTCCCCACATGCTGTTGGCCTGCTTGAACACGGAACACATGTGCTATCTGAACAAGTGAGGCAGAAACTGTTGCAAGCTGGTGCCGTGTCATCTCGTGTTTTGCAAGACTCTCTTCGAGCCTCCAAGCTGTTTTAATTCCTGTTCTGTTCCGTCACTTCTGTAGCTGCCTCCTCTCCTCCTTTCCCCCTCTCCTTCTCTCCTCTCGTCCGCTCTGCATTTGGTTCCCTTTTTTGGGATCACAGACGTTGATTAAGTCTGCAGGAGTCTCCTAGGATTTGCCGCTCTCCCTTGAGGGAAAGGCTTACTGGCCTTTAACAATCAAAGCAAGAGTGAAATCACAAAGGGGCTGAGGACAGGAAGTCCAGCAACAGTAGTGGCGGCCGTGGCAACAGTGCTGTCCATGTAAACCCCTCTCTCTTCAGTGTGTCTGTGCCAGCTCTGTCGTGAGACGGCTGTTTTGTGAGATGGGTCTGTCGTCAGACGGCGCAGGTTCTGTAGTGGCAGGCAAATGAATGTGGAGGCGGCGCGAGGAGCGCCACAGAATAGAAAAGTAATCTGGCCTCGCCTTTCAAAACTAAATAACCCAAACAAAATTGAATTTTAAAATGAAATTGCACAAATGGCAATGAAAAGACTGTTTCACTCAGGCAGCGTCTCCTGAATGCAAGGGCGCTTGAGATCTCTTTGGGAACACCCACAGGTTCTGGGCACAGCCAGCAGCACCAGCAAATACAGGTTCTGCTGAAGGCACTACAGCATACTGTCGGGGCCAAGACTTTCCGTAACCAAACCCAAACACAAAGAACTGATAATGTAAACACAAACTTATGAGGGTGCAAAATTGTTGGAATGTGTTGATGAGAGGTGGGGTGGGGGTTTTGTGTTTGTGTGTGTGGGAAAAGGCCAATTACGGCTTTTTAGCCTGTGATGTTCTTTAGAAAAAATAAACAGGCGCGGCAACACAAACAGTGCGCCGTAGCACAGTAGAGCAACTGAGCTGGGACCAGTCACAAGCAGGCACCGGAGAGAGGGAGATGAGTGGGTCAGCGGCGATGAGAAACTACAGCTGGGTTGAACCGGGCCGACAGAAATGCCTCCCAGCTCAGGGAATGCACAAATAACTCTTTATCCGGTTATCTGTGTTTGTTAGCGGAGAGCATGTGGCTTGTTTTCGCAGCCCTTTGAAAGGCTCTAATTTGTTAAAATGAGGCTACATGTCGTTTATACTATACGCTGTATTTGTAATCAGCAGCACACTGTTTATCTTTCCACTTGATTCAGCCATTTGTTACGAAGCCCTTCCCTACACACTGCTGCAATTTTTGACTTTTCGAGTGGAAATATTTATACAGCTTGTTTGTAATGGTTGCTTTAAAAGCAATTTAATACAAAAAAACTATTTATACATGGGGTTAACCATGACTTTAATGCCAGACCTTTAAAAGCTGTTGCCTAAAGTTGAAGTTTAAAGCTTTTGAATAGGAGATGAACTTGACCTTCTCAAAGCCAGAACAAGGCTGTGCTTGAGTGACAGCTGAAATGACCTCATCTTGTTTTCTTCCAGGCTGGTACAGTGCGAGATTCCATGGCTAAGTCTCTGTACAGTGCCCTGTTCGACTGGATTGTGTTCAGGATCAATCACGCTCTGCTCAACGCACGGGACCTGGAGGAGTCTACCGAGGTGAGTGAAGAAGTCACGTCTCCCAGAACCATTACGTCTGTCGTCGAAACGCTCCCGATCCAGACACTAAAAACAAGATTGCAGTATTTTTGGCTAAGGCCCCTGGCTAATGTCATTCCTTACATCTGCGTGCTGATGTAAGACTCAAACAATTCCAGTTCATTACTCACAAACGTGTTTGGCTTTTAAGCCTTGACATCCTCCTCTTTTGTCTGGTTCTCACACGTACTGTTCCTTAACGTTAGCCCCCAAGCCTTCCCCTAGTGCCAAACAGTAGTTCTGTAATGCAGTGCAGTGCAAAGTCTGATGCTACTCCCCTCGAAATACTTCAGTCGTACTGGCTCCATTTTCAGTTGCCTTCATACACCACCCCCTCACTTCCTTCTTTGACAGTACATCCCCCTGAAGCTAACCAGTGGCCATGCTATAGATCATCGTCTAAGGAGATGAGGAGAGGGGGCATTACTACTCACAGAGCTACAGAGGCGAAGGCAGGCCGAGTGCATGACGTGGATTAGCAGTGCTGTGTGTGTGTGTGTGTGTGTGTGTGTGTGTGTACACGTGTACGCTTTCATGCTCTCACTGCTGGAGATTGCAGCTTTAAGCTCTAAATTATGGATGAAAACATTGTATAACAGGATATTTTAAGCCACGTCCAATAGCATCCCGTCGGGTCGTGCATCATTTAAAATAATTTGGGAATTGCATAACAAGATTAGCTTTTTTTTTTTACATATATATTATTATTGTGATGTTTATGGTACGTTTATCAATGTTTTTGAAGTATTTTCTTCTTTTTTAATGATTAGATCCTGTCCATTGGCGTTCTTGATATCTTTGGATTCGAAGACTACGAGAACAACAGCTTTGAGCAGTTCTGCATCAACTTTGCCAATGAGCGGCTCCAGCACTACTTCAATCAACACATTTTTAAGCTTGAACAGGTAAAGCCTCCTGCTGTTGTAGCGCAGTGAAAACAACTCCCCATCCCCCCCTACCAGGCCCACAGCTGAAATGTGAAAAATAACAACGGACTGTTTTTGCCCCACCAGGAGTTTTTTTTTTCCCCCCCAAGTCCCCAGGAGTTGTTTTTTTTCCCAACCTTATTTTCTTACGCAGAACACAGTCATGAATATTTTTCAAGTTCTCAGTATCATTCTCAATGAATTTCCTTGTCTAAAACATTCATTAGTCCAAATGACTATCGGTTTGATTACCAGGGGCGTATCATTGTGACATGCCTGCCAGAGGCCTTGGCAGAGGCTCCCTTGTGGCATGTCAACACCCTGGTAATTTTCTATGGAATCGCTGTCATTGTTTTAGCTCAGGGGCTAAAGTTAGCCTGGTTGCTTCACAGCTCCTGGTGTCTTTAGTGTTTGTGTTGTGTTACCAAAATGAGTCCCAGCAGAGTTGTAAAGGCAGAGATTCTGCCTAGAAGTTCTGCCATTGTGGGCGTGTGGAATGTTCACAGCATTCTTTTGACGAATTTAGTCAAATGCCAAAAACTCAATCACATGTCAGGCGCCACATATCCTAGCTGGTCTCCCTCAGTCCAACGTCCCCCGTAGGATATTTCACAAGGCCCAGGTCTTTCCAGGCAGTGGTGGGCCACTCACCAAAATGAAACGTTTGGGTCTGTGGTACGTTGCACAAGATCCCCTCCTTACAGTACGTTGCATTTATAAACACAATTATTGGAGCCACCCGGAGGGACGGAAGTTATGTAACAGTTTATTTTTAAGAGTGCCCCTGACGGCCAGATGAGTGTGTCTCCTTTGATCCCCAGGGGCCCGTGATGAATGCTTTGTTTGATGGGTGGATCAGGCTAAGCAGCAGCTTCAGCTCTGATTGCAGAGGGTTGACGCCGGATTTACTCTCTGGTGACAAATCGACAAACTTCACACAAACAGCGAATGCAAGATGGGACTCTCTTTAGCATGTTTGGCCAGGGAGCACTCTTCTAACAAAAGGAGATTTACACAGCAAGCTGAATTATAGCCTGTCAGGGGCACCTCTCGTTCATAAATATATGAGAAGTAACCTCAACTGGTTTGTCGTCATTTTTAAGCCCTTGAATTATCCTAGTAGTCAATGCACCTACTGTTGACTACAGCAAATTCACGGATCCCTTTACACACTAAAGCCACTGTGTTTTGACAAGCAAATGAATCACATTCTGTGCAAGACCGCTTTTGGTAAAGAACACAATTTTGCAACCGTTTGCAGACTTGAAATCACTGGGGAACTTGAAACCATGATGAGCAGACCAATGGTTTACAGGAAATGACACGTATGAGATAAAGTAAAAAAAAAAAATCTATGTTTATGAAAGGGTGAGACAAAACAAAACGTAATTGCTACTCCCCTATCCTCCAGAAGTTATGCAAGAAACAGTTGAACCATCAAGACTGTTTACATTGACTGCACAAGTACCTTGTGAGGCAAGACTGGGGCGACACCAGAGATGAGACAACAGTCATGTTTCATGGCCAGTGAAGCTTTGCTTTGCTTGGAGGAATGCGTCACAGTGTGGGGAAACTCAGAAATAGGATGAAGTGAGCTGTGTTCATGACATGTGCAGTCATTTATAAGAAGTCAGTGTAGGTCTAAGCTGTGAGGCTCATTATTGGGGGTGGGACAGTGAAGGTGAGCATCTGAATGCAGAGCTCGGGCTGTGCTGTTGTTAAGCTGAAGTGTGTGAGACCTGTAAGCCTGTCGGATTGTCTCTTTTTTTTTTTTTTTTCCCCCCCACCCCCCCAACCCCCCATCCCCCCCCCCCCCCACACACACACACACACACACACTCTTACTGTTATAGTAGTTCCTAACACGCTCCTTCAGCCAGGTTTCCAGGGCTGATGGGTCTGACAGCATTCACAGGCATTAACTTGTTAATGCAATGGGATTATCTGTAGACATAATAACGACACAGAGTTATTAGAAAATGCCAAATAAAGGAAGGGAAGCTGTGGGGAGCAAAACACACAGATTTATATGCTTTTGGTAAGAGACAAGGTCTGGAGTTCTCGTTTTAGGCGGCGACGTTGTGGACCTTGGCAGCAAGACACTAATTTACAGGTAGTCATGTGAGTGAAGGGCAACAGAGGAGCACCCCAGACAGCAGTGACTAAGTGAAAATCTGAGAAGCGTCTCGGAGCAGGAGCAGAAGCCAGACGGGGACTCCCCAGAGAGGCTGCTCCATTAACCCGGATGATGAATCACTGGATTGATGGGTTCTTCTTCTCCGTCGCTGGTCGCACTTGACCAGTATCTATCCCGCCGTCCTATTACTGCCAGCCAGGAGACAGAGGGGGACCTTCACTGTAGCAGTGAAACTGCAAAACGGCAGTGACAGTTTTATCTACTGTAGGCATGTGTAGCGGTGTAATTCCAACATGCAGTATCCGATTACAATTTACTATTCTCCTTCTCTTGAATGTTAACTCAGAAGGTTTTAGAGGATCATGAGAATAATTAAGAGATTCTCATTCACTGCTGGAAATTAGAGTCCTACAGTCATTTTATGAAGAAAGTGTCTCAAGGTCTGAGGTGGTCAGATGAGACCCATGGCTTTGATACAAAGGCTGTGTGTGAAGTCTGTGTGACCACATTTTTACAGCAGTTTGTCGGGACATGATTTAAAAGTTTGTAGTTTTTACAGCTGACTGAGTGTTTGTAGGTGACTGGATGTATATCGGTGCATGAGAGGATAGAGCAGGTTTTCTCTCTCTCTCTTCTCTCTCTTTTCACTTCTCTCACCTCTCTCTATTTGTAGTTGTTGTTGACAGCAGGGCCTTGGCTTCATGGAGCTTGTAATTAGAACTGGGTTGACTGTTTCAGAGGGCTGTTCAGCATGACTGGAGAATCTGAAATCCTCTGTATCCCAACAGTCAGTTTAAACAATGTCTTTCCTGCAAATAACTGCACTAGGAATGGAATGTATCCTATTGCAACTTGCAATCTTGCCCTGTGTGCGAATCGTGCTGGGATTTCAAATGTAACATATAGGTGTGTGTATCAAGCGCCATCCATTGCACTGGTGCTAGATTCTAAACCTACATGAAATGTCTCCAGAGCTCAGTTTTTCCCCAAACAGTGATAATAATAGAATAATAGCCCGAAGACCTCCAAGCTGCATGTCATCATTTCTCTATCTCTGACTCAACACACAGTTCAGTAGTGTTCGTTTGTGCTCATTTAGGAGTTGCATCCTGTCAGTCTGTACTTGTCTTTGCTGAGCGAGGACTTGTTTGTGCAATTCCAGAAATGTGTGAGCCCACACAGGGGTGAGGGGCTTTTTTTCTAGGAATAGTGCTGTTGCTCATGAGAAATTGGCCTATGGTTTATTTGCAAGTTTCTGAGGTTGGGAGGGAGAAGTCGTAATGTTATGATGATGGCTCAGGAAGAGTGTTGTTTTTTTTTTTTGTTTTGTTTTGTTTTTTTTTCTTTTTCTCTCTTTTGCAAGATAATAAATGTTCACAAACATGATTCATTTCTGTTTTTTCCAGGCTTATCTGAGCATTCAGCACATAACTGATCAGAATGCCCATGTTCTGAACTCAGAATGAATATGGCACTTGTTGATTTGCTGAGTGTCATGTTTGGCTGTGGGAGCATGTGCGAGTATTTTTGTGTCACATTTGTGTGTGTGTGTGAAATGCATGTGGCACTTAAATATCTCCTGTTGACAAAATGTTTTCTCCACATTTGTGTGTGTGTGTGTGTGTCTGGTGGTATCACTCGGTATGCCAGTTATTAGTACCACACAGAGGCCAGTGTGGGTGAGAGCTGTTTGGGTGCCCGGCCCAGCCCACTCCTCCGCTGTGCCCGGCCTGCATGCCATCTGCCGCCTGGCCTCGTAAATCCCGCCGTAGTGCCTGAGTGCGCCTGAGCAGCACCACATGCTTGTTATGCCATTAATGCTGCCATTATTCCCCCGCTTCCCCTCACCAGCTCCCAGCGCGGCGCTGAAGAAAATTAGGGGTTGCCATCGACTTCCGTTGAGTTTACAAACCTTAATGATGTTTATCAGCCCGTTTTAGAGTCGTCGCGTTGGGAAAACGGTCTCGAAATGGAGAAATCTTGTGACTCTCAGACTCTCAGCCCGTGTGAGGTACTAGGGCTGCTCATTGCCAGTGCCGCAGAGTTGGCAGATTCTCTGCGCTGGATCCTCTGTGGCTTCAGCAGTGAGAAATGCTGATAATGGCCCCTCTACACAGTCAGCAGAAGACAAGAGACTGTGACGGACTGACTGACTCCCTCTTTTTGGTTTTAACCCGTCCTCTTTTCTTATGTTATCCCCTGAGAAAGTGTGTCTTATCTCTTGAGTAGTAACACAAGTATTTTAATAGATGGTTTGTGAGAATGATTAATGTATTAGCTGTATTGAGTATAGACTGTTTCCCCGGAGTACAGACCAGTGCCTCAGTGCTGTTTTGTTGGCTTATAACTGAGGGTTGGTGCCTGACCCCTTTACTGCTCCTCAGATACCACTGTAGCAGGCAGCCCAATGCGTTGATGTCTGCTTGGCCTTTCTTAGTGTTCACTGTGTGCGTCTATTTCACTTATTCACAATTTAATTTAATACAGAGACCAAACTTTCCACATGGGACTCAAAAGATGATTTATACTTATACCTACAGTACACACATTGTTTTGACTCAACGTTGTCAATGGTGACCCATGTCATTCTGTGAATACTGTTCACAGACACCATTGCTTTTAATAGAACTCAAAAGAGGATATTTGCACCCAGAAAGGACAGTTCAGCACCGCACGCTCACACAGTAAAGGAAATTGTTTTCACGGAAAGCCTGTGTTCAATAACAAAGCGTATTAAGGACAAGGAAGTATAGCTACACCACGGCCATTTATTTTGCCCACAATACAAAGCTGCCTCTTGTGAGGCAAACTCGCAGACAATGAATTACGATCATATTTTTCAAAAATTTAAAACCACGTTGTGTCTTCAGCATTTTTGATCAAAGCAGACTGAGGGGCGCTAGATGTGTATTGCAGTGCTGTTGGTATGTTACCATTTTCAAGGGCCAGCGTAGACGTCACAGTGCCCAGATATTTTCATTACAACATATAGTATTAGTGAGCAGGAACATTGACTTTTCTACTCATTCCATTCCTCTGATCTATGCCTTATTAGGCTATGGCGGGTGATATGCCGAACGAATGTGATTTCTCATATTTGCTGTCTGTTTGCTCTTGAGTTGTTTTTAAATATAGCTTCCTCTGGGAAATCAATTAAGCCGTGTAGATTAAATGGCGCTTCATCCATTTCATAGTCTTGTCTCAACAGGGAGAGGAGGGATTGAAGGGAGCAAACAGAATCCGTCAATTTTCTTTTTTATTTTTATTAAACCCAGGTTGGATTATATTCTTTATTGCCCCCTTTCTTTCCCAGAAGACCAAGGAAATGGTAAAAAAAAAGCTAAACAAAAGTAAAAAAAAAAGTCCTAAAATGTTAAGAATTCCTTTCATATTATTAAAACCACGGAGTGCACAGCCGTGCAGAAGGACAGCTTGCTGCAGTCAAACATGAAACGCTCTGTGGCGGTCTGTTGTTTTGTTGTTTTGGCAGTGAACCAGAGATGGAAAAAAAATGCCTACAGCATAATGTTTTTCTTTTCTTTTTTTTATCGGGACACAGTCATGTAACACACTACTGCTAAAATCTTCATAGAGAGATCAGGGCGTGTCTCTCAGCCCGTGTTCACACTCTTTCTTTTTTTGTTGTGTCTGAGAATATTTGTGCCACTTTCAGATTAAAAACTGTGTTCTTTATATATAGTACATGAATTTCATGCATTTGTTCATGACCTGATGGAACAATATTTAATACATATTTTTGAATCCTAGCTATGTAGGTTGAAGTTTCCTTTACTTTCTTATCCAGAATATTTCTGATGGCCCAATCTGATCATTAATGTGTGCCCCTGCGTCTTTGTTTTGGGCAGGAGGAGTATCGGGCAGAGGGCATCACCTGGCACAACATCGACTACATCGACAACACCAGCTGCATTCACCTCATCAGCAAGAAGCCCACAGGACTGCTCCACCTACTGGACGAGGAGTGCAAGTGAGTGATCACGCCTTCCTCTCCCCACCCATTTCTCCTTTCTCTGCCTCTCTGGTTCTCTCCCTCTCTTGTCCTTCATCACAGCCTTGAGGGATGAAGCATCCCCCCCTCCATCGATGCACCAGTTAACCAGATGAACACGAGCTGAACTGTGAAGGTTTTCATTAAATGTTGTCAAGATGGCCGAACCAATTAACACTACATCTCCCAGGAGCCTTGGCAGAAACACTGACGGCCCATGTAATTTGTATGTGCCCTGCACATAATTTGACACACAGCATGTGAGCGTGTCATTCGCTCTGGTGTGCCCTCACCCCCTCTGCTCCGCTGGGCGTCGGGTGAAGTGTGTGTTACTGTAAAGCGAAGTGGCCCATGAATAATGAAAAAGAGTGAGAGCGTGTTTGTCCCCTCAGATCGTCGGTGCATCCAGCTTGATAAAAGGGGATATAAAGGAACAGAGTGCCGCTCTGTCTAAACGTCTGGAAACCCGAGACCCCGCGCTCTCCCTGTGCGCCTGCACAGCTCCGTCCTCTCACGGCCCGCTCGGCAGCTTCCTCTAGTTGTTGATCTTCTGCTAAAAGTATCGGCCGAAGCCCCAGAGATCTGGTGTCTGGAGGAACTGCATGTGTTTATCAGATTTCAAAAGAGAGAGAGAGGGACAGAGAGAGGAGAGTGAAAGAGAATGTGTTCCTCTCTCTTCCTCTTTATAGTCATTTCTGTGGAGCGTTACAAAAGAATGAAGCCATTTAAGCAGCAGGGGGATGACATGTTTTTTTTGTGCCAACTCCACGCAGGGTTGCGCAGTTGTGAACACACAGCGTGCCTGTTATGTAACGTGTATCTTTATGCATTATGGAACTTCATTTGCACATATTCAAATAAGAGCAGCGCACGTTGGCAAAAGGACACACATGGGCCCGGATGACATCAGAAACGCAGATGTGGGACGGTTTTAGGGGTGGGAGTGTTTGTGTCTGTGTCAATGTGTGTGTGTGTGTTATGGGATATGAGTCTCAAGGCTCATACCCAGCGTTGACACTGCATATGTAGCCTTCTTGTCACACACACGCACACACTTCTCTCATACTTCAGCAGCAGTTTGTCTATCTCTAAATGGCTACTAATGAGAGAGACTGAGAGGCACAGATCTCTTCCCCCTCTGCCGCCGGCAGACTCACTGACCTATTAATTACACTGATTCATCTCAGTGCCTCGCCATCCAGGAGAAATTAGCCGTGTGAAAAGTAACATGTTTCCCTTGCTGGATGCGTGGCGCAGCCAAGAGTGGCCCTGGGGGAGACACATCACCGGCCTGATGGCCGTGGCCCCCATCATATGTGATGGAGGCTCATAGCAACCCGTGTGGAGCCTCGGAGGCGGCTTCTGTCTCCACTTGCTATCACTAATGGACTGTGATTTTTCTTTCTCTTCCACTCTCCTTCTCTCTCCAACTCTTTCTCTTCCACTCTCTCACTCAATCTGTCTTTCTTTACCTCTGTCTTTCTCTCTCACACGCTCTCTCTCTCTCTCTCTCTCTCTCTCTCTCTCTCTCTCTCTCTCTCTCTCTCTCTCTCTCTCCCTCGCCCTCCATACGATCCCAGCTTCCCGCAAGCAACCAACCAGACGCTGCTGGACAAGTTCAAGCGGCAGCATGAAGGGAACAGCTACATTGAGTTCCCGGCAGTCATGGAGCCTGCGTTCATCATCCGCCACTACGCCGGCAAGGTCAAGTACCGAGTGAAGGTGAGTTCAGCGCTCAGTCCAAGTATCTCCAGCAGCGTTTGTCTGGGCTTCTTATGCGCGTGTGAAGAATGACAACGATCATATAGCATTATTTCACGACTCTTTATAATGGTATTGTATTTTCCTTTTACTGCAGTAAGACTTCTTCAACCTTCTACAGCCTGATATTTCTTAAAGCAGGGCAAAGCAATGTTCTGTTTTTTTCTCTCACAAGCTCCCGCTAAAGACCGCTGTATTGCATTGTATTGCACTCTGTCTTCTATTGGAGGCGGACCGCTTCTGTTGAACATTGCAAATGCTGTATCTACCGTTGTAGGCCACAGTGGCGCATTCTACACCGTTCGTTCGCCTTGTAATGACTAATGTTAGCATCCTAAACAGTATGAAACGGATTAATTCACTGAAAAATGTTGCTCAGTGGG
Organism: Limnothrissa miodon; assembly: GCA_017657215.1. Lineage (NCBI taxonomy): Eukaryota > Metazoa > Chordata > Actinopteri > Clupeiformes > Clupeidae > Limnothrissa > Limnothrissa miodon. Next base: position 27,258 of record JAGFZM010000303.1, on the reverse strand, counting down.
CCTTTAATAATAGACGAGATATAATTATATTTCTTGATAATAGACATTAAGTATATTTCTTGATAATAGATCTTAAGTATATTTCTTTATAAAAGACGTTGCTAAGTATCACAGGCTGCTGTTAGTATGTGAAACCGAATATTGCCATAAACAATCAGCTAATCTGTCCCTCTGCTCTGCATTGGGCTTCCATCACTCTATTAAGAGTTATCCCACAGTAATGAGCGTCTCGCCGAACGTTATTCCTCACGTCTAACATGTTAAAATACCCAATGTTTTTAATAAGCTCCCTGGCCTGTTGCCAAGCTCGATATTCATATCTGTGAAGTATGCAGTCTGGCACACAGATGACGATAGGGCCCTCAACAGGCACATGCAGCTATTTTCAAAGATGTCAGGATTGTTTGCGCTCGCTACGCTGCCTCCACTGTGACTAACTGGAGCTGAAGGCGGTGTGTCTGAGGCCCACGTGTTTTGTTTTTTGTAATGTTTGTGCTTATTTAGTAATGATTTTCAGATCACTTTTGTGAGAGATGCAGCTAACCTCAAAGCTGTTATGGAAATGCACAAAACGACAAACGTTTGTACTTGATTTATCGGGTAAGAGAGGGATGACTACTAATTATCACATTAAACCTTTGTCACCATGTGGGCTGCGGTTGCCCTAGTTTTATAAACCAAACATGTCCACATGCTGTTAGTTTTTTTTGTGTAAATATGATTCAATATTTTTTAATATTGAATCATATTTAAGTTTTTTTAAGTCACTTATGGCATTAGTAAATGTTGCTTTTGGTTTCTCCTCTGATATTATGTCATTCTCTGTCATTCCTTCTGTTAAGTTACCTGGAGTAGTCCTGTCTTATGTTTTCAGATGTAGCTACTTTAAGGAAATTATCAGTGGTTCTGTATTTCAACGTCACAAGTGCTGTCTCCGAAGAATCTTACCCATTTTACACAACATAGAGGAATAGCAGACTGCCAGCTACCGCTAACTGAGTGTGCCATTAGATTAGACTGAATGTTTCCATTGATAAGTGAAATCCGTTGATTAGCTGTGTTTTTTGGCAATTCATTATTTGGTTATTATGTTGTATCACATTGCACCTGTTGTACCACAATAGCACCTGGTGACCTTAAACAACAGGGTTATGCACTGACTAATGCTCTGACTGACTGGGTTTGTCCTTAACGGTTGCTAGGTTGCGGCGTGCTGTCAGGAAGCCTACCAACAGGAGTTGATCCCTCTAAGTCTTGTTGCTGTTTTCTCAAGTCTAAGTCTTGCATAACACACATCTGAACCCTGTTGCTTTTGCAGACTTGGCATTTTTTTTTGCTGAGCTGTGTGTGTGTTTGTGTGGTGTGTGTGTGTGTGTGTGTGTGTGTGTGTGTGTGTGTGTGTGAACATGGCAAATCACAACAGCGTCAGAGAGTGTTAGCCCATGGGACTGTGGCAAAGGGAAGGGGGGTGAGTAGTGTTGTACTGATGGAGGTGGCCTTGTTGAGAGCTCACACGTTCTTGCACCCGGTTCTGCCCTCGCAGGACTTCAGGGAGAAGAACACGGACCACATGCGGCCCGACATCGTGGCCCTGTTGAAAAGCAGCAAGAGCGCCTTCATCGGAGGCCTGATCGGCATCCACCCGGTGGCCACATTCCGCTGGGCCGTGCTGCGGGCCTTCTTCCGAGCCGTGGTGGCGTTCCGTGTGGCAGGCAAGAGACACGGGGAGAAGAAGGGAGGTGAGTACTTGGGACTGTCTTCATCGTGTCTTTCACATGGAAGAGAACATAGCTCATCTCATGTAAATGTACCATGTTACAGTACGTAGCATATAAAAGCACCTCCAACTGTAAATTCTTGCTTTTTGTTTGTTTGGTTGGTTTTTAAACTCCCAGGAAAATGCATTTTTCTGTTCCGTATTTGTGGTTGAGCACCAGATGTAGAGTTCCGAGCAAATCCTTAGTTCCACCACCCACTGTACTGTATATGATGCAAAGCCTGGGTGTAAGCCGCCCACGTAATCACGCTGCAGCTGACGGATACACACACACAGCCTGCACAGCTGCTGTGCCACCCTGCCAAGGAAGCGCATTCACAGACTTAAGAGCACAGCAGCCAGCAGCTACAGCCGCGGCCTGATCATCGCACCTTAGCCGATTTAGTAGAAGACGTGTGGGCAGATGGGTTTGTGTGATTCGGTTGATTCAGGGCTGTGTGTGTGTGCCTGTGTGCCTGAGTGTGTGTTTGCGCATTAGCGGGCTACACCGTACGTGTATGTGTACATATAGGAGACTTGCCTAGCGTTAGCTCCTTCATATTAGATCCTGTCGCTTCGGCTCTCCAAATGCCTTGACTTTTATTTTCTCTCAGCTATCCTCTCAGCTTCCATCTCTCCGACTGCACCCAGGACTCATTTCAGTCATTTAGGATCAAGTCCACCTACAGTATCAGATAACGCCACCCCCCCCCCCCGCCCCCTTCTTCCCCAGGGATAGTCACAGACTGATTTGTTTTGATAGAATAGATTCTTGACTAAGACTCCTGAGGCAAAAAAAAAACTAAAAGTGGCTCCTTTTTTCCTAATCAGGGTGTTAAAAGAAGGGGGCTTTTCCAATACCTGCTGATTCTGTTTGACAATTAAACTGACCCCCATGGATTGTGAAAACAAACTGATTTTAGCAAGCAAAAACAAAGCCCTGTCCCCAGTATTTTCTATGCTAATTGTGCTAATATGACCTTTCTGTGTTGTTTTTGCAACAGCGATTCTCTGATATATCTGATCTAGCATTAGAAACGTGAAGCATCCAATTCCAGTGTGTTCACACGGAGCCTTAATCAAATGAGCAGCCTCGCCTCCCAACCCCCCCGAATCATAATAACCCTGTCAAGCAGATGGGGCCCCGGTGGGGTTGGGGAATGCATATTACAGGTGAGCTCATCCCTCTTAAAATAGCAGAGGTCAGGGAGGTCACCCCCGGAGTGGGAACACAACCTGTCAGAGGCCCTCTGACCTGCCCGTCATGACGCCCCAAAATGACCTGAAATAGGAACGTAGTGCAGCGATGAGCGTTTGTTTCTCTCCTCCCTCTCTCCGGAGAGCCCCCCGAGGGGGGTGTTTTTCTCTTCATAGATGGCCGCTCCTCTTACTCCTCCCTGTGTAATCTGTCTCTCTCTCTTTCTCTCCCCCTCTCTCTTTTTTTCTCTCTCTCTTTCTTTCTCTTTTCTTTTTGCTTCCCAAGGGCATGATGATTCGGCTCCATGCGCAGTGTTGAAAAGTGTGGATAGTTTTAGCTTTCTGCATCATCCTGTGCACCAGAGAAGCTTAGAGATCCTGCAGAGGTGCAAAGAGGAGAAGTACAGTAAGGCTGCCAACCCCCCACTCTTCTTCTTTCTCTGTCTGTTATGCTGTCTGTCTGTCTGTCTGCCCGCCCGTCTGTCTATTTGCCTGTCTGTTTGTGTCTGTTTCTCTCAGTGTCAATCTACAGTTTCTTTTCTGGCTTATTGTGTGGGCTGAATGGGATCCACTAAGCATCAGCCATTTCCCCAAGTCTCTCCATCTCATTTGCGAAAACCCCTCATCAATCTCACAATCCTGTCTGACCCTGTTTTATATTCATAGTCTCCTCCATTTTTGCCACTTCAGCCACTTGGCAGTGCCGGGCAAAAGTGGACTCCCATGACTGCATAATTAATGAGGCGATGGGGGTTAGACAGGCTGATGCTGAGTGGTACCCACCCCACCCCACCCCCTCCCTTCTCTCTCTCTCTCTCTCTCTCTCTCTCTCTCTCTCTCTCTGTCTCTCTCTCTCTCTCTCGCTCCCTTCTCCGTCTCTCATCAACGTGTCTGAGCAACCAAGTCCTGTGCATGTATGCCGATCTCTCTCTCTCTCTCTCTCTCTCTCTCTCTCTCTCTCTCTCTCTCACTCACCACCCCTCCCCCACTCAGTGGCCCCTGTTTGGGGACAGCTTTGCCTGATGTGCCCCCTGTCTAACACATTAAGCTGCACTAACACACCGACACCCTCCCCCCCCCCCCCCCCCCCCCTATGAACACCCCCCCCCCCCCCCCTTCTCGTCAGACACACTCCCGTGTGCCTGCCCCAGAGTGACTCAGAACCTAATTAGGAACACACACACACACACACACACACACAGTGGGCTTAAGATTCAAGGTGACTTTATACTAACAAGTCAATGGTGCAAACGTGTTTGTGATTCAACCCCCATAAAGCTGAAGCAGATTTTAATTTCCTGTAACCAGTGTACTCTAAATCCAAACCACCTATGTCGTATGTAAATATTAGTGTTTGATCTTTTGCCACACTACCTTTTTATAATGAATCAAGACTTCATTTTTTGTTTTTATCATCAAATCAGTTTGCCATGATGAATAATTTAGTCCTTACCACAGCAACACACCACTGACATATGGCTCATAGATGGAGGCTGGGGTGGATGAGGAGTCAGAAAGCGAGACCTTATCCGTCCATGCAGTGCAATGGGACCAGATGGAGCATAGCGACAATAGCTTACTCGACACATATTGCACTCCACTATTGAGTGATCTCATCTCTTGGCTCCTCATCGGGGTTGGTGATTGCTACCAGTAGAAAAACAGCATGTCTGGGAAGACATGTGCAGTATACCGCAGAGTCCGCTCTCTGGCGGATAAACAATTGCAGTGTTTGTCATTCTCCATCTTCTCTTCAACTTCAGTAATCCTCCCAATGAAGACAATTAACACTGGTGATTGGCTGTCCTTTGTGTTGAGTGTTGGTATGCGTCCTGTTTGTGTGTTCTGTGGTGTGTGCGTGTGTGTGTGAGACCATAGTAACCCCTTTCATTATCTGTCTGTTTTTTGCCTTTGTCTCAGGCATGACCAGAAGGAGTCCACGCACGCCTCTCTCAGATCTCCAGGGCAGCAACACGCTACACGAGAGGCCGCCACGGTAAGATCGTCGCCGGAGATCATCAAGCTCACGTTCTTTAGGTTTTGGTGCATTTTTGCAGCTCCCAATAAGGGAGGTCACCTCTCCTCATTCTTTTTGGAGAAGAACTGTGTCAGTGAAACGTAAAGTAATTCATATTGCCTCTACAAACGTCGGCATTTCCAGCATGTTTGGTCTTCAGGTTTTAAGCAGAATTATAGTGGTTTATAAATGGTTATAGAAGTGGTATGTGCACTTACGCAACAGTGAGTGTCAGTGTTTCCAGTCGTGACTGAACTCTGTAGGTCAGGGGTCAGAGTGTCCTCAGGATGCAGGATCTCCTCCTGTGATGACTGAAAGCAAAAGAATTACCTGAGGGGGTCGGGGGGTCTTCCATTTCTCACCCCACACAGGTCCCCCCTCTCTGGGCATAGGTGGGGTCCTGTAAGAGAGTTTGAGGTATGAGTCTCCCTCGCACTGACTGTACGCTGACCCCTCGCAAACGCCCACATGGCCTCTCAGTGAGGGAGCCTCACATTTCCTTCATGACTGAATATGGCATGGGGATTACTGATGGATGTGCCTGAGCAAGTGGCAGCGCTCTGTCTCACAACGGCGCCTTTCTTTTCTGCCCCAACCCAGGCTGTCAAGTCCCTCTAATGTGAATTTTTTTTGAAACACACACACACACACACACACACACACACACACACACACACACACTGCATAGGCAGTCCCACACACTTTCTGTGTTACCAAGTGACCACTAAAACCAGCCCCCTCCCCCCTACCTCCCACCCCCACTCCTTCAATGCAGCTGCTTCCGATGTGATGTCAGGTCGCAGTTATGTGCTGGAGAAGACAGCCCCCAGGCCTGGTAAACACAGTTGGAGCTCTGCAGGAGCCCTGAGACATACACTTACTGTCCTTGCATCCTGAATGTCTGCTTCACTCCCCCTTCATCCCCCAGACCCCCTGAACCCCCCAACCCAACTCACACACACACACACACACACACACACACACACACAGACACACTCCTACTCTTCCCTTAAATTATAACCAGTCTCAGCTGGACGACAGGGCCCCACTGTGGAAGTAAACAACAGGAATTCAGAGGGCTCCGACGTGTTGCTGGAAGGGCTCGCTTTTGGACCACAGATTTTGTCTCTTAAACATGGCCATGATTGGGGGGTGCGGGGGAATGGCATGCATTTACCATGGGCGTTAGGAGTTATGATGAGATTAACTAAAGGATTAGCTTTGTTCTGTTCGACAGCCTGCTGGCAGAGTCAACATACCAAGTATTGTTTTGTTGATTTACTTCAGGATCGTGATGGCTTCCTATACACTGTGCATCAGACTTGCAGTGCTCTTCGGAGGTGGTTTCGGAGGTTAGGTTTTACACAGCTAGAAGTTTTCTAGCAAGTTCCTAATGGATCCTGTGGCTGTTGGTTCCTAGATCTACACAGTAACTCCACTCATCATAACTAGGGGAAACAGGAGGGGACAGGAATGTGAGGAAAATGTTGAGTGAAGTGTTTACTCGTGTCTCTATCACATACTTGCCCATAGTCTCTCAGTGACGCGGAGGAGTGCCCTGCAGACTAGCGCGGGTCTGCATTAGCAAGTACTGGGCCATGCAGCTCAAACACTACCATTAGCTGGTTCGACTCCTGCAGCAGCAGCAGCAGCAACAGCGCAGGTCTCTGGCCCGCGGTGCGCAGCCAACACACTATTATTTACTGCCCGTGAGCTCAGCATCCTAATACTTGCCAGCAACCTAAATCACCAGGCTAACCCCTCCAGCTGCCTGTTATTGTTTAAAATAATATCCCTCCTGACGGGACCAGAGGCCCTGCTATTTCACATACAGTGTGTGTCTCTCGGAGTTCCCGTCTCTCGGTTCCATTGCAAGATTCTCCAGGATCCTCCCTTTTTTCACAGTTGAGCCAAACATTGCCTTCAAAGGTCAATAGAGACTAGCCATTTCTGAGGCAAGGTTTCTATTCTCGACTGACGAACATGTCAGGCTGTGAATATGTACAAACAGAGGAAAATATTTGTAAAATGCAAGACCAGATTTTTTTTCCCCCCTGTTTCGCCACAAAAGAAAATATTGCAGAATTCTTGGCATCGACGGCTTGTCGTTAAACGCAAAAGGCGCTAAGACCTCCCTGCTGCTGGTGTTTTAACAGCCTCAGCGCCGCAAACAAGCTCGTGGCTGTCTGACACAAAGCAATAAAAACTGGAAACAAATGCCTTCAAAAAGTAAAAGCTCTCTCATCCCATCCCTTTACTTTTTAAGCCCCAACCAGCTCCAACGTCGAGCCCGAGCCCAGACGATCTGTGTAGTAGAGAGACCACATAAAACTACATCATAATATTTCACAGCATTTTTCAAACCTGTTTGTAATGAGTTAGTCTAACTGCCTGTGAAACTCGAGTGAGATATATCACTGCACCTTGGAGTGGAATGGAATCCTGACTGTTAGCAGATGTATCCTCTCACCCTGTGGAACTCTGTGTGTGGCATGACCACTAGAGGTGGTATAAATCATTGGTCGAGACCAAAAAAAATAACAACTACTGCTAAAAGGCCTGCTAACTGATTTTTTTTCCTTCTTCTTCTTCTTCACCTCCTGACGAATTCGGTCTGTTCTTTTCCCCGCCACAGATGCCACAAAATGTTTTAGTAGATTTTTTTATGTTATTTAATGTTATTTTATTTTGCCCAGACCCAAGTGGTTTTGGGTTGCGCTGGGGTCAACCTCTGTAACCGCTCCTCGGAGGCTTGTGTGTTTTCGCTCGTGTTTTTCCAGCCACTCCGTTGGGCAGGCTGCACCTGGAAGCCAGAGGAGTCTTGTGCTGGTGGATCAGGTGTTGGGAATGGTGTGTGTGTTGCGTAGTGAATTTCACAGAGTCTGTTTATTCATCAGTAACTCCTCATCCCATAAATCCTTGGCCATGACATAAATGGCGTGAAGCTGCTGCGAACGTTCGGGCACGGATGTAATTTATGCCAGAATTTCAGTTTACATGAGCTCTTATTGTCAAGGAATATATCAAAGAGACCATCATATATCTAGCTCAACACTCTTGTAGTATGTCTTTTCATGCTCCAGGAAAGAAAATCACTGACTTTGAGGGTATACACCTTACCACAAAACCACTAAATTCCTTCTGTGTGTGTGTGTGTGTGTGTGTGTGTGTGTGTACACGCTATAGATTCATGTGTGTTCATATTCTTCTCTTCCAGGGAGGGCTGGAACGGTCGCTCTGCGATGCAGAGTCGCCTCTCCTCTGCAGGCTCTGGTGGCTCGGAGGAAGATGGCATCTTCGTCAACTCTACCAGCAGCAAACTCCTCGAACGAGCCCATGGCATTCTCATGTAAGCATGATGAGACTCTTTACACTTTCTCTGTTGTTTGTTTGTGTGTGTGTGTGTGTGTGTGTGTCTGTGTTTGAGTGCACACAGAGAGGCGCAGGGAACTGTAAAAGCCCTCAAATATGTATGAAATCAGAAAAGATTTTCACCCTCTGTGTCTCTCCATTATTCAGGATAAAGGGGTTGTAGCCTTGTGTTCTAAGGTGCCAGTTATCCTCAAAATGTCAAAAAAAAATGTTGCATATCTTATGAGTGTCTGCAGTAAGGTTGAATTCCAGTGTTCTTGGATACTATGCAAGGTCACATATTTTCAGTTTCTTCTATTATGGTTACAGTTTCAATAATTTGTGTGTGTGCATGAGTGGCGGCAGGTAGTAAGCAGGTAAAGGAACCTCTATAGCAGGCTTTTTTAGCAGCCTGGAGATGTTGGCTTTGAATCCTGGCTGCCTCAGTTGTGCCCTTAATTGAGACACTTAATCCTTAATTGCTTTTAGTGCAGACTGGCCCTGAACTGATGTGTGTCGCTTTGGATAAAAGCGTCTGCTAATGAATGAATGTAAATGTGTTTTTGACAAACAGGAGGAACAAGAACTACAAGATGAAGCCCAGTCTTCCAAAGGTAGGCCTGTTTCCTTTTGGTTTTCGAGCGCCCATGAGTAAAGCTGACCCCACACTACACAATTTTTTCATCTTTTAAGATTTTAAAAAACGGGACTATGCCACACACATAATGAGAATCCGAGAATCCGCTTGTTTCTTTTCTTCTCGATTGTAACATGCTCATATAAGGGAACACCGCACATTCTAAGACTATCGCTTCATTCTAATAGATCAATCTATTCAGCTCAAATTGTATGATGATAATAGTAATACTATTAATTAGTAATAATAGTAATACCATTTTTGACTCTTAACCTCTGGGTTCTGTTTCTGCTCTTCAGCACCTGCTGGATGTGAAATCCCTCAAGTACTTGAGCAATCTCACACTGCAAGACCGCATCACCAAATCCCTCCTGCACCTTCACAAGAAGAAGAAGCCTCCCAGCATCAGCGCCCAGTTTCAGGTCAGAAGCCCATGGGTGGCAAAGCCCTGTGAAATATTTCATTTTCTCATCCCATTGGATGGTGGGGCGTTAAATAAAGTTGAACACGCTGTTGACATTTCAGCACAGGCATCGGCCTAAATAGCTGCAATAAACTGGACTAGAACACACAGATTTTTATTTTTTTTGGACAAATCTAACAGCCCTACGTAATTGTGTGTCCCACCCTTATGCTTTCTTTCCTCTTTCTTTCTCTCTTTCTCACACACACACACACACACACACACACACACACACACACACACACACACTCGTGTCCCTGTCTACCCACAGTCTGGTGCACTGGCTGTTCCTACGCCAGCTCCGATTCTCATAAAAACCAAACAAAGCCTTGTGAGCTCTGGCGTCATGTCTGCCTTTAATAGCTCAGATGGCTTTAGTGGCCCAAACAAACTCACCCGCCCATTTTCAGTTTCCTAGCGTAGTTCGCAATTACAGTATCTGACTGCGGCCACAGGAGCATTGCTAGATGAGAGAGCGAGCGGGAAGGAGCCCAAGCTGTAAAACAATAAGTGCTCGTTTTAAGCCTGTTTATATAGCTTTTCCTATCAATGTGCACATCGTTTAGCCCCCTCCTGTGAAAGAGGATATTTGGTGGGGGTCATTTGGCAGTTTTTCGCAGGGAAGTGTAAGAAGAGAAAGCAGCTGATTTGAGATCTCCTGTGGAACTCTGGGCAACTGGCTTACAGCTTGCCGCCCTTAACCTTGTATGAAATATCCAGATAAGCCCCCCTGGTATCGCAAGCAGGGCTCTCTTTGGTCCAAGGTCTCCTCAAACTTGCACCACCCCAGAGATTCTGCTACATCCAGGGGGCCTACTGAAGAGGCGTAAACATCCCTAACCGGAGTGTGTGCGCTCAGCCATACCCCCCAGCCCACTGGCCTGCGTCCCAGCGCAGCACCACATGTGTGGATGAGCTCACTTCCCGCATCCTGTTGTGTGTCTGATTGCTTTAATCTTCTGAAGAGGGGAAATGGGGGTGGGGGGGGGGCGGTGGGGATATATGAGAGAGAGAAAGTGGAACTCCTACCAAAATAGATAGAATAGAATAAAATAGCTCTTCTGCTGCCTCCTCTGACATGTGTCAATGTGTGTCAGTGAGAACAGTAGCCTTGGTTTTGTCCTAGCAGCTGTAATTTGTTGAGAAGGCTATAAACTAGTGAAAAAGGATGTCTTTAATTTATTCTCATTCTCTCTGTTGTAGGTGTCTCTAAATAAGCTGATGGAGACCCTTGGCCAGTCCGAGCCCTACTTTGTTAAGTGCATCCGTTCAAACGCAGAGAAGGTACTGTCTGTTTAATCAAACCAATCTGCAGCAATGCCTGATCAGTGTGATTCAGAAATAACATTAAAAATGCTAACATACTGCATCTGTCGGCCCGTGTGTGTGTGTGTGTGTAACTTCTGTCTGCAGCTTCCCCTGCGATTCAATGACGTCCTTGTCCTGAGGCAGCTACGGTACACAGGCATGTTGGAGACGGTGCGCATCAGACAATCAGGATACCCCATCAAGTACACGTTCCAGGTTAGACAATCACCAGATCATTCAAACCACACTCTCTACCCTGGGGACAGCTGCTCGCTCATGCTCCCATTCCAGACTTTAACACTATACCCTTCCCAGAGGACTTTTTTGGAAAAATAAAAATGTCTAAGTCACCCACACTTGGCAAAATCCCTCATTTGTAATAAATCTCTTTACCTCAGAGCTCAATAGATTAACGCCATGCCTATTCAATGTCGTCATGCAACATGGTACCAGTTTAGATGCAGGACTGATACGACCATTTATCCACAGGGGCTCTTGCATATTCCGAAGTGGGTGTTTTTCTTGGTGTTGTATTCCGTTTCAGAATCATGGAATGTGGGTCTCGGAGCCAGAGAGCCAGCACGAAACGCCTTGACTTTATGCTAATTTGCCTCTCCTTCAGCAGAGATGAAACTGGCGCCGAGTGATTCAGTGTGTGAGCCGTGTGCTGAAGCGGCGGACATTAACTTTTTCCCCCTCTGTTGCAGGGTGTGGAGTGGGTTGATGCAATTTCCTCTGCTCCCCCCCCCCCCCCCCCCCCAGTCTCATTGGTATCCAAGGCACTGACTGAATCATTGTTTCCTAATGACGGGGGTGACGCGTGCTTTGTGATCGGGACGTTGTTACTAAACAACTTTGCTCATTCTCCATTTACCAGGCAGATGAAAGCCGGTCTCTGTCGAGCACCCCAAATTCCCCATCCATCTATAAACATATTAAGGTGGGGGGAGTTGTCCGTGACAGTGATGTGAGGACAGTTTACTCACCTGGGACAATCCCCGGACCCCTGGCCCTCTGAAAAGAAAGACCTGCTCTATTGTCTGGGCAGCTAGTGGGCTCTTGTAATTATATAAACATCGTCTCTGTTTCCCATGCCACCCCCGTGTCCCTGTAATTGCCTGGTTGGGAGAGGGCTGCATGTTTCTCCAGTGAGGTGAGGCCCGCTTTTGGGCCTCCCTACTCACAATGCAACACTGCCCGGCTGGACTTTTGCTGATGAAACTCCCTGAAATTCTCACTTTTCATGATCTCATTGATTACTGAAAGATTACCAAGTCTCACAGCTGCTGTTTTTCCCTCTCTTTCTCGTGTGTGTGTGTGTGTGTGTGTGT
>JAGFZM010000303.1:0-15188 GCA_017657215.1 Limnothrissa miodon | reverse complement strand
TGTGTGTGTGTGTGTGTGTGTGTGTGTGTGTGTGTGTGTGACGTGTTGTAGGTGTTCTTGCGAGAGGCTGAAAGGCAGAGGTTACAGGACATGCTCCACCAGGAGGTGTTGCGGCGGATTGTGGCCCTACAGCGGCGTTTCCGAGCCACTATTGAGAGGAGACACTACCTCAAGATGAAACAGGCTGCTTCCCTTATTCAGGTAAGGCCAGCACTATTTAACATTTAACAGCATTGGCTTAAGTGTATGTGTATTTTAACCATATTTTGTTTTGATTGGGAAAATTGTTGAAATGAAGGCTTTTTCGTATATCTATGTTGTCCTAGTCAGTTATTTTTGCACTAATCTTCAGTATCATTAACAGAAGTGGCCACATGTAAAGAGATATTTGGTTGCTGGTTTAATAAGTAAAAGTCTTACTCTATGGAATGTAGATATGACTATGTTTGGCCATGCATTAAAACTGTTACTGAAAATGGATGACTGTAATTGTGTAATAAGGTTATTAACTATGCTGGGGGAACACTGCATTGGACTATTTATTCCCTGGAGTTAATCAACTTTCCCCAGATTGATTCGTGAATTTAATTACTTTTCTGTTTAACCAAAACCAGGCTGCTGCGGGCTTTTTTTTTAATTCCAATGAGCATGCATAGATTTACACTAGATGAATTGTGTCTGCTTTCTCTATTAGAGAAGTCAGATTGAAATACTCGATTAGGCAACAGAACTCACTCTGATATCTATCTAGCTAATTTAGCCGTTTCTTTCATCTGGTTTATATTAATACTGTTGATCATGTTCACTCTAGCAATGGTGGCGAGGATGCCTGTTGCGGCTGACTGAAGAGGAAGAGGAGGAGGAGGAGGACACAGCCGTCCAGCAGGGGGCAGCGTTGTGCCTGCAGACGGCCTGGAGGGGCTACAGGGAGCGAAGGAGGCTTCTCCTCTGGAGACAGGCAACCTTGACTATCCAGAAGAGCTGGCGGCTGTGCCGTCACCGCAGGAGAGCAGGAGCAGCCTGTGTCATCCAGGCCGCCTGGCGCGGCCACAGGGAGCGGGAGAGCTACCACAGGCTGCGGCGCTCTGTGCTACTCATTCAAGCTGCCAGCAGGGGATTTTTGGCAAGGCAGAGGTAAGCTAACTCCACTCTGTCTACAGGTCCCCCTTTGTGAGCCGTCATTGTGAGGCAACACAGGGGCTGATTATTGGACTCTGAAATGGCTCAGGCGTTGGTGGCATGCCAAACGGAAAACAAAAAATGTGATTTGTTCAATAGAATCATTGCACAAACAATTCTAAGTAGGTGCTGTGTGCTCAGATAAGCAGGAAATATTTCTTCAGGGCGCCAGTTTGGGTTTAGACAACAGCTTTGTTACATTTATACCACCAAATTTGTTGTTTTTTTAAAGACAAAACAATCTAATTTACTGCTTTTTCCAACTCTGGTTGGCATAGTCATGGAATTTTTACTTGTTTGTTTTGTTGTATGTTTTCACTTCACAGATTCAGAGACTTGAAAGAGCAGAAGTTAAAAGAGATTGAGTTGCTAAATGGACAGACGGGCCTTTCACCAGAGGAGGAGAAGCTAAGAATCATGGGCCTGGATCTAAGCACTTGGGAGGACCGCACGTGTGAGGAGAGAGAGAGAAGTCTCCAAAGACTCAACAGTGGCGGCGAGGTCTCATTGGATCCCTCGGAAGAAGCACAAGAAGTTAGTTTCTCCGAACCGCTCAGGACCGAGGACACTGCGCAGAGGAGCCCGTTGCATAGCGTTGCTGTCAGAGACAGGGCAAAGACCCTCGACCACGACTCCAATCAGAAGACGAGAGCCAAGAGGGAAAGCCGCAGGATGAGGGAGCTGGAGCAGGCCAAGTTCAGCCTGGAGCTGCTTAAAGTCCGCTCCACTGGTGGAGCATCTCCATCCGAGGAGCGGCGCTGGTCCGCAGAGCTGACGGCGGCCGAGACCGGTCTCCACTCCCCTCAGGGCACGCCGGACAGTCAGAGTTCAAAGGGCAGCTTTGAGCTGCTCAGCATGGAAGAGTGTCTTAAAGAGAGGCCTACCTCGAGAACAGACACGCTTATCGAAGAAGCTCCTACATCTCCGTCCTCAGAACCTCCAGAGCAACCTGAGGTCTATCCCATGAGTCCTCAGTCCACCAACCCTCCAGAGATGCCAGTGCCTGATGTCCCCTCCAGCAGTCCTGCTAAAGCAGAATCTGCCAGCCCACCTGCTGTTATCCCCAAGGTGGAGAACTACCTCCCAACGTTCTACGTCCCCTCTGCAGATAGCAGCAACGCCGCCGTCCCCAAACCTCAGACTCCGGTGAAGACCCTGAGGGAACGAAGAGAGTCTTCCCGCAGGCCTGTGGTTGTAGTGATCAGCATGCAGAAGGAGACAATCTTGGAAGACCCAACATCTCCCCAGGTGAAGGACAGCTCCGCCCAAACTAGCGAGCCCCCCAGTCCCTTACAGGTGGATGACGCAGAGAACCGGCCACTGGTGTCGGTTCTGGAGAAGCTGGAGAAGCTGAACGAAGAGAAGGAGGAGCGGCAGAAGCAGCACCAGCAGCAGCAGGAGAGGGAGATGATGCAGCAGATCCGGCAGCAGAAGGAGGCCTTGGAGAAACAGCGCAAACAGTTTGCCCAGATCGAGCGGGAGAGGTTCGAAAAGCAACGCGATGAGGCACAGCAGAAAATTGAGCAGAGCAGGCAAGTGGTTCAAGTCCCAGAATGGGACAAGAAGGAGTTCCTGGTGAGGCCTGTTTCTCTAGACGTTGGACATGTCCGAGCTCCAAAGGCCGAACCAGAAGTTGTAACCCTCCCAGAGCCCAGTGCCCAGTTGCCTCCTGCATCTCAAAACCAGGGTAAACCTGTGGCCCCGTTCTCCACTGTCAGGGAAAGGCCTAGGGATAGAAGGACTATGCCTGAAGGATGGGCGCCTAAGCTTACCCTGGAATCCCGAGATAGCACTAGAGCAAGAGCACAGAAGAAAGCTCAGAGCGTCAACATCAACATGACAGAGAGGACATCTGGAAACATCTTCTTCTCTCCCAAGGATAGGGTCTCCTTCTCCAAGTAAGTGTCCATTGAATTGTTTATACCTCATGTGTGATTAGTGATTTACCTCACAATTTACTTCATGCTAGCTCTAGCAGGTCTGTCATGACCCTTAAATTGCCTAATTTTTTTGAAGGTTTGACAAAGATCCTGATAGCCAGGAGAGGTCTACAGCAAGTCTAAAGGAAACCTCCTCTGGCTTCCGCACCAAAGGAATGCAGGGACGAGAGGTAAGTGAGCAGAAATGAAAACTAGTAAAAAAAAGCACATACTTGCCACTTGTTGCACTGAACTCTCCTATGGTGGACATTATACTGTTGTTGGTTTCTATTTGTCATTCCAATAAGCAATAACCAATCTGGTTCCACTCTTGAAATGGTTGTTTCTGACCTACCGTTGGAAGGTTTTTTTTTTTTTTTTTTTTTTTTTGGGCATCTTAAAAATGTACTATGCTCCAGTTAAATGTCAAGATCAGAGGGTTAAATTGGTTCTTCGATAGTTCTTTCTTCCTATGCAACACATTTTTTTTTTACGTCCTGTTATCGTCTCTTGGTCAAGCAGGTTGGTATGCCAGGCCATAGAAAGAAAGCCCGTATGGCGCGGACACGTTCCGATTTCCTCACCCGCGGACCCACCCCGCAGGGGGAGGGTCATTCGGAGGAAGACGAGTGTGATGACCCCCCTCTCTCCCCTGGCCTGCCCCTGTCCGGCGAACAGGAGGCCGAGGAGGGGGCCGCAGCGAGTCACAGTGACTCCGAAATGGTAATCGATTAGTTGATGGGGGGCACACGCTTCTTGAGCTTCCGGGCTCCCCTTCTCCTCTTCTGAATGGAGCTGAGCTCACTGTCCATGTGCCTCTCCTCCGCTAACCTCTTCGGCCACCGCCTGACTAGATTTGCTCTGCTGACTAACCCTCCCCAGTGTAGAGCTTTGACACGCTTTCATCTTTTCACAGGAAAGAGTGTCGACCACATCAACCTGGTCTGTGTTGGCACATTTGAATTTGTACTACTACAACTGTTGTTCGCTTTGGATTGGTTGGTGTCATTGCAAGAGACATTCACTGGCTACACAGATGCCATTTTGTCTGAATCAGACGCCTAACCCACACCTTGTTCTTCACTCTTTTATCACTCTAATAGTGATAACATAGTTTGCGTGAGATTGCTGGGCAAGAGCAATCCAGTTGTCCGTCACTTAACCCTGCCAGAAAAAAACAACTACTCTGTATTTCCAATCTTGTTAACTCTCGTTGCATGTTACTTGCTTTCCTTTCCGATAATTTTAGCTTCTCACAAACTTGACTGATTGACAAGGGTGTTATGGCACCCTCTGGATTAAATCAACCCATCCAGCTTCATCAGATCAATCCATTCTCTCTGTGTTTTTATTTTTTTTCTTTCTGTGATCTTTCAAGATCTTTCAAAATTAGTTGTCTAAATGAATTGTACACATTCTATATGAATTGAATAGAATGTGTACAATTAGTTTGTTCTCATTTATTAACATAGCATAATATATAGCTATTTCTGTCATGTATTTGTTTAACACTGTATATTTATACAGGTTAATCAGAAGATCACTGTATTGTTGGAGGTTCTTCCTTGTTTTACAGTGCCATCTAGTGTCATATTTGAACATTTACATACTGAACTAGTTCTCAAAAGTACTGCAAAGTACTCTTACTGTACATAACAGTACTCTAAAAAGGTTTTATTATATATTATATTGATCTGTCTAAAATAACCCATTCCTTCTATATGATTCAGCCTTCTCTCAGCTCTGAAGACCAAAAGCGTTTGCATAAGGTCATGTCGGCTGGAGATTTGGGCAAAGGGGATTCCTTAAGGAAAAACTCAGGAGATGGAAGGTATGACCAGGTTCTCTTTTTATCAATGTTCAATATCCGATCGATCAATATCACCACACCTGGAATATCACACAACCTGGAAAAAGTTGTTTTAGCAAGCTTTGTTTTGAGCTACAATTTCTCTTATCTGTTATGGTCAGGACTTTCAAGGGAGGATGTATTTGTGACTGATTTGTTTCTCTTGTTTGTCATGGTCAGGGTTCGAGGGAAGATGCGTTTCTGGGGCAAGGGGAAGCAGGGGGATAAGAAGTCCTCAAGAGACCGGCTGGTGTGTGGGGCTGACACACTTGAAGGAGACCAGTATGGTGACACTGGCCTTCTGCTGGGAGGTAAGACTGCAGCTCTGAAGTTCTCAAATCTGTCTGTATCTGTGTGTCTGTGTATCCTTTTGAAATATGATTGTTCTGCATCCTTTAATTAGGAAAGAACAAAAACAGTCAGCTTTCATGTTTGCATTTATTTTAACCCAGATATGGATTGCTTGAAAGCTTAATTGTCATCTTGATCTGTTTGAGCAGGGGGAGAATTCCTTTCTCCACCACGTAGTCCTGATTTGACCCTGGAGAGGGGCCGGGAGTTCAAGGAGAACAAGGAACCATCACCCAAAGTGAAGCGGCGGCGCAGTGTCAAGATAAGCAGTGTTGCTTTAGAACCCGCTCAGTGGCAGAACGACTCCTTGCAGATCCTTACCTGTGCTGGTGACTACAAGACCATGAATGAGTTTCTTATGAAGAAGGTATCAAATGTTTCACAGATAAGAAATGGCATTTTTGACATCTATTACATTTGTCATTTGATCATCTCATAATATTGTAAATTGGCAAAGAGCTGATTGAATTAACGTTTATTCTTCTAGATTAATGACCTTGACACTGAAGACAGTAAGAAGGACACTTTGGTGGATGTTGTATTCAAAAAGGCACTGAAGGAATTCCGTCTTAATATCTTCAACTCCTACTCTACTGCCTTAGCTGTAAGTTGACATGACCGTTAAAAGCAGCACCAAAGACTTTTTAAAACCTTCAAATAATGTTTTCAAAATCGTTTTGGTGGCAAGCTTCTGTTACAATCTGTAGAGGGTGCGATTTTCAAAACTCCTTGGTGCTGCTTTAATGTAAAATTTGCATTGTTTAACATTTTAGGTAATACATACAGTACAGAATACCACCTCTTACTCCCATGGTTGTTTGTTGCAGATGGATGATGGGAAGAGCATCCGCTACAAGGATCTGTATGCCCTCTTCGAGCAGATCCTGGAGAAGACCATGCGTCAGGAGCAGAGGGACTGGAGTGAGTCCCCTGTGAAGGTGTGGGTGAACACTTTCAAAGTCTTCCTAGATGAGTTCATGACGGAATACAAGCCACTGGACAACACATTAACTAAGGTACCAGCCTCATTCTTTACAATGGTTTTGGCTTACTGTACATTGTTTTGGCTACTTAATGTATGCCTTTGTCTGCTTGGAAAGTGCACATCATGTAGATGTGCTAAATTTAAGTCATTTTCATGCCTGTGTTCAATTAAATTATTTTACTTCTTGAGGAGATTCAAAAGCTGTTTAGCTCAGTAGCACAACTGGTGGTCAGGAGTACATTGCAAAACAATGCAACTTAAATCTCTGGGATATTATGCATGTCACAAAGTACTGTATGTTAAGAGTTAAGGTGAAAGAAATTGTACTTTTGGAGGCATTATTAAAAAGAACAGATTAGATTAGACACACGGTTTAGATTAGACACACGGATTAGATGTGAACACACAATTAAAGTATATTAAGACTATGTCGCTTCACAGAGGCTGTGATTTCATTATGATGGTAAGCATGATGTCTTGTCCACTATGAAAGAAAGGGCTTCATTCAGTAAAGTCAGAATGTTACTGTGACACTGTGAAAATGAGTCTGTTCTATATTGGACGAGTCCCTCTTTAACCTTGTCTCTCCTTGTCTCCCCAAGGTACCAAAGCCTGACCGCAAAAAGAGAAGGAAAAAGGACACTGATATAGTGAGTTTCCAGCTGGAGAGCTCATATACACACACACACACACACACACACACACACACACACACACACACACACACACACACACACACACACACACACACACACACACACACACACACACACACACACACACACACACACACACACACACACACACACACACACACACACAGATCTACTTGCATGAACCTTGTGTAACAGTACAAAGTTCACACTTGAGTTATTGTTTCAGAACTGCAGTACTAATCCTTTATTTCCCTCCCTCCCTCCCGCCCTGTAGGTTGAAGAGCACAATGGTCACATTTTCAAGTCCACGCAGTACAGCATCCCCACCTACTGCGAGTACTGCTCCTCCCTCATCTGGATGATGGACCGGGCCTGTGTCTGCAAGCGTGAGTTTGCCTTTCTCTGCTCTCCGATGCTCAGAGCTCCCTTTAGCTCTCTTTCTCTCTCTCCTCTTGCCTTCGGAGGCCCAGCCCCCAATTCAGCAGTTTAATCAGATTGTTTACTTGAACTGAACTCATGGGTTTTCGTAAGAGCATTCAAGCCCTGTTTAAAACAATTTAGCTTCACGTGAGTTGGATGTTTCTACTTATCTGCTTCTGGAACAGAGCATTTGTCCTCCAATTTAGCTCCTTCGTTTTTCCTTTTTTAAACTTGTGCTCCTTATTGTTGTGTTGTTTTTCTTTTGGTCTTCCTTTCTTTTTCTGTTTTCTCTGTTGGTGTGAAGCATTTCTGAGCTCACGTTTGTGGTTAGGTTGTACAATGAGGCTAAATAACATGTCTGTGTCTTGTGTAGTGTGCCGGTACGCCTGTCATAGGAAGTGTTGTGCCAAGACGACCACCAAATGCAGCAAAAAGGTAAGACCTTCCTCTCTCGACACCATGTAGGCTTGCTACTGAATACCTGCTACTGTGACTTTATAGAATACCTAACAAGTTCTTGCTCTACTGTGACCTAATGGATCTTGACTTCTCTTTAACCTAGTATGACCCCGAGTTGTCCTCAAGGCAGTTCGGTGTGGAGGTGTCTCGTCTGACCAACGATGAGCGGACGGTGCCCCTTGTGGTGGAGAAGCTCATCAACTACATCGAGATGCACGGCCTCTACACAGAGGGCATTTACAGGAAGTCGGGCTCGGCCAATAAGATCAAGGAACTCAAAATGGGGCTGGACACAGGTGCATGAAAGAGTCAAGTCAAAGCATTTTTTTAATGACCTGCTAGCTAGACAAAAGTCAAATGTTTGAGCGATCGTGCCATGTGATCAGAACTCATTGCCTCTGTTCTGGTCATTCTCAGATGTGAGCAGCACCAACCTAGATGACTACAACATTCACGTGATTGCCAGCGTGTTTAAGCAGTGGCTGCGAGACCTGCCCAATCCTCTCATGACGTTTGAGCTGTATGAGGAGTTCCTCCGAGCCATGGGTAAGAAGAAAGAGCAGAGAGAGCCTGTTGCTCTATTTTTGTACAGATACTAGTATCTAAAATATATAGTTCATGGAATGTAACATCAATTTAAAACACTTTGGAGTCACTATCAATCTTGGATATTTTAGCTTATATCATTATCATCATTATTATTACTATTATTACTTATTATCAAACAATTGTAATATTTTCCTACAGGTTTGCAGGATAAGAAAGAAATGATCAGGGGGGTGTACGGTGTGATCGATCAGTTGAGCAGGACTCACCTCAACACACTGGAACGCCTCATCTTCCATTTGGTCAGGTGAGAGACGCAGACAATTATTATCACGTGGATAACTGAATTTGTGTGTGACACACACACACACACACACACACACACACACACACATAAACTCTCACACACTCATAGATCTAATGTTTAATGTGTATTATCCTGTCTCTAATGATTTTTAAGGTTTTTAGGTGGAAAGGTGGAACTCTCACATATATTCCAGATTTTGATTCAGACCAGAATTTGTTGTGGTATATAGAAGAAGGGTTATTAAGCTGGAAAAGCCCTTTGCCGCCAACAACAAAAAAACACAATGATAATCCACCAGAAGCCTTAATAAGCCTGTTCTATTTCTGGAGTTTCTAGCTGAACTCTGTAACGTCTCGTGCCCTAGACCCTGAATACATATATGTAAGGAAAGCTTTGTGAGTTCACAAAACAGCTTCTTTGTCATGCCACTCAAAAACAAGGATGTGACTTTATGATTGGCACATTATTTCTGCCAACAACGGCATAATAGTTTCTGCACACTGTTGGTTGTGGATGAGCCTTTTGCCTGCCTTAATTGGGGATCTTACTCTTCCCCTCAAAATGTGTTGATTTGAGTCAAATGTGAATTTCTTTTTTACGGCTCCTTTTTTCAGTCTCCCCGTTTCATTGGTCTTGAAATTGAATTTGCCATTGATTTGTTTTGTCCGTGTCTAGGATTGCGCTGCAGGAGGAGACCAACCGCATGTCTGCCAATGCGCTGGCCATTGTCTTTGCCCCCTGCATCCTCCGCTGCCCGGACACCATCGACCCGCTGCAGAGCGTTCAGGACATCAGCAAAACAACGGCGTATGTACCCCATCCATCAGCTGCCCTCCATCACTGCCTTTTACTGCTGCCATTGTGGAGACGTGGACAATCACATCTTCCCCTTGAGCACTTAGTCTGTCATTTTTCTTTTTTTCTCATAGCTGTGTGGAGCTGATCATTGGGGAGCAGATGAATAAGTACAGGGCTCGACTGAAGGACATTAACAGCCTGGAGTTTGCCGAAAACAAGGCCAAAAATAGGCTCACGCTCATCAGAAGATCAATGGTAAGAGCCTGGGCCCACTAGAGATGATGAGGCGCCTCTGTCTACTCCTTCCCACCCGTGCAGAAAGTGCACAGTGCATGTACAGTGACTATTACATAAATACCAGTTAGAAAGACAAGCAAAGCAGACACAAAGCTAATAATCTTGTTATGAAGCTGAATATCCTTTTTTGCCACCCTGATGTTTTGTATATGTTTGTATTAATATAAATATTTATAATGCATGTTATCTTTAGTCAGTATTAACACATTGCACACTGATAAAGGTACAGTAATTATTGTTGCCTGAAGTGAAAAATGCGATCTGTTCTTTGAATGTAAGCTACCTCAAGCCTCGTCTGCAATGTTAAATAAGTTTTGGAAGGTCAATGTCACATCCTCTGTGAGATCTCGGGGTCTAATTTTTTTCACCTCCCACCTCCACAGACTGCCTCTCACCGAGACATTAATCTCTCTCACTGTTCAGTCTGCTTTAGAACTCCATCCGTTCCTTTGTAACCCACTGAAACTCCTCTTTTTCAGTACCTGCTAGGCCCTTTTTAAAACAAACCAACCAAAAAAAAACTAACCAATTCTTTCCCCCCCTCCTCTTCCTCCACCCCCTCCCCCCTTTTTTACGCTCCTGACTCCAATCCTTCCCCTTCCTAATCCAGAAACCTGTAGTAATCGCTGTTAGATTTATCAGCATTACCCGCAGTGCTACCCCGGTATGTATATTGACTCCTGGATGTAGTATGTAGTTGCCAGCCTCTATCTCTCTCACCCCCATTCTGCTTAAAGCAGCACCTGTCACGCAACCCCCCCTCCCCTCCTTCCCCTCCCCCCACGATACAGGAATTAATTCTAGTCCTGGGCTAATGTGGAGTGCCTCTGTCCCTGACGAATGAACGGTTGATTAGTCCAGGACTATCTGCTAATCCCTGTTGGTGAAAGCCATGCCCTGTGTGCTCTGTCTCTCTTACCATCTCAGCACACCATTTAAAACTATACTGTATATGTGTGTGCGTGTGTGTGAGTTTGTGTCATGTCTGCGTCTTGTCTGTCGGTCATAACGAGTCTGCTTTCGTCATCGTTTTAATGCAGACAGACTGTAGTGTTTGCAGACTGTAATGTTAGCCTGTAATGTTAGAATGAATTTCCAGTTCACTAGGAATAGTCATCAGTATTTTAACTACTGTTACTTCACAGATAGATATTATATTGATAGGATTGTAAGTCAGTGTAAAGGCATTAATGAAGTCCTTGTGCACTATGCCTGGGTGTGCAAAGACTAGCACAAGGCGCTCAGACTGGCGCTATGACCTTTTGACCTGGCTAATTGAGCATCTCAAGCATCTGGCAGTGGAGGGCTGTGAGGATGTTGTCACTCTGAAATGGAAGTTCAAAGGAAATTAGGTTATGGAGAGAGCATTAGTCTCATGCGTGGTATGGAGAGTATACTGCTGATCACTTGGGTGATATAAATGAACTAAATAGGCATGAATTCTGTGATAAGAATATTTTACCATCAGTAGATTCAAATCTGCACTGAATTATATTTTAGTCACTCAGTTCATCATTATGGAAAATGGAAAATACATGTCAAAGAATCAAAGATAATTTTAGTCTAGTGTATGTTTAAACAAAACCATTAGATATGAAATTTATTCCATTAAGCTGTTTTTTGGCTTTCTTGTCTAAACATTTTTCTTCAACAAAATAATTTCAAAATTGGCTAATATTTTGATAATATTTCTTCCCTGATTGGGTTGCCTTTGATAAAGAAAGTGTCAATTTTAGTATTAGTATAAATCTCTTTGTTGTGCTTTAAAATGTGCTGCTGTTTATTGCCTCCTGCACCTAAGCTCAGTGTGCTCTGTGTAGGCCAAATGACCATAGCTTAATGTCCTTGATTCTGTCCTCTGCCTTTGCAATTGCTGTTAGTCTACTGCTTCACTTGCGCCCTGCGCCTTGTGCCATTGAAACAGGGACGATTCCGCAATGTTTGTTTTGTCTGTCTATGTTTTCAGTAGGCATGTTGTCATTTGCTAGATTGCATTCACTGTAGATGAGTATGAAACTTCCAGTAAATTTTCTTCAGGAAAGTTCTTTCCTTAAGACGTGTATATACATTTTTGAACCACCAGATTTTCAGGGGGCTTTTTCCCAAAACCGCAGTAGCTAACTAAGTTGGCACCTTTGTGGGCTATAGTTGCCAATTGCCAGCCTACGGTTTTGAGGATCTGCGCCCCATGCAGTGTTCCTCAGAATGCAACGTGCCACCCCTGCAGCTCTTACACTGACACTTTGTTGCAGGGTAAGGGCCGCGTGCGACGGATCAGCTACCACACCCCCTCTCCCCCGGTGAGCCCTCGCCTGGCCCCGGGCTCCGAGCCCATGGAGGAGAGCTGGCCGGAGGAGCCGCCGCCCCGGGAGCCCGAGCTGTCCGAACAGCAGCAGGTGGCCATGCAGCAAGAGGAGCGCGTCCTCACCGAGCAGATCGAGAACCTGCAGAAAGAGAAGTGAGCACTCGTTTGTCTGTCTCTCAGTGGTTTCATGGGGCCCTGTGTGATGTCACATTTTTTAATCATTCTTTACAGCACTTTAGAAAAGTATAATAAAAAACACTAATTACAAATAACAATATTAAATATTATTAAATATTACACTGTAACAACGGGATGTAAGTACACAAAAATACATGATATGAGTACAACACTAGTACATATTATAACATACTGTTATACTGGTTATACTAGTGTGCCTAATCAGATAGATACAGTACACTGTAACAGTGTCCCCATAAAATAGTGTTACCTACATTTCTTTCTCATTGAAAGAATATTGTGTAAAGCATTGTGAAGTAGAAATTTAACCCTAAATTACAGCTGGTGCCAGTGGTAAGAGCAATGCTCCGTGGTTCCCTACAGGATTTCTTCTAAATCATGTAGCCCTCCAGAGTGCAGAGTGTATTACATGGCTGAGTGCACCCATACTGTCTGTCAATTAATCTTCTCCTACCCACTCCTACAGGGAGGAGCTCACATTTGAAATGCTGGCCTTGGAACCAAGAGCTTCGGATGATGAGACGCTGGAGTCGGAGGCATCTATAGGGACCGCAGACAGCTCTGAGAACTTGAACGTGGACTCTGAAGGTGCCACGTCTGACTTCTCTGGTGAGTCATTAAACACTATGTGGTCTTTGTGTGGCGGTTGTCGATTTTATTTTATTTTTATACATTTACTTTCTATTTGCCTTTAGAATTAATGTACTTTGTACTCTACTATATACTTTGCCTGTGGTTAATAACATGGTTTGTCTCCATCTCCCTGCAGAGAGAGGCCCGGCTACGTCAGCAGCGGCCCGGCCCAGGAAGACGGAGGCCAAGAGCCGACGCATGCTGAGGCGCCAGCCCGACTCGCTGGACTCCGTTGACTCGACCTCCACCGCTTCCTCCTCCATCTCCTCCACCTACCTGCACCCGCCGTCCTCCGCCTCGTCCTCCAGGACGCGCCGCTTCCGCTTGCGCTCCAAGTCACCCTCCTCGAGCGCCACACTCGGCCGCTCGAACAACGGCAACGACAGCGGCGGCAGCATGGAGGTGGCCGAGCAGGACCCGCACGAGGAGCGTGCTCAGTTCTCCAGCCGCGGCACCTTCAACCCAGAGAAGGGCAGGCAGAAGCTGCACGGTGCCAGGGCCCTGCACCACTCTCCTGCAGAGGCCAGTGGCCACCACAAGAGGGAGCCAGACCTGCAGTCACAGCAGCAGCAACAGCAGCAGCATCTAGTATTGTATGGCAGCAATGAGTTCATGGTGTGAAGAGACCACCACGGGCCAGTCATCCTCTGGATCATGAATGACGCGCTTCTCCAGCTCAACCCTCTATCCCTCCTACACACACACACACACACACACACACACACACACACACACACGGCCCTCCCGCCCTCCCCATGCCACTTGCACTCAGCCACCCCATCGGGGGACAGGATAGCCGTTGGACTCCTCTGCCTTTTCAAGTGCCAATTCTAGCCGAGAGATGTAGAGAGGCAGAGGCGGACGTGGAGGAGGAGGAGGAAGGTGGAGGATGAGGAGCAGCTGGATTGCCAAGACTGCCAGACTGGAAGGCCCACGCCCAGCCAACCACGCTTGCCTTCAGAGCTGGGGCGAAGGTTTTGGGGGGGGGTTGGGATTTAGGGGAGAAGGGAGAGTGTTGAAGCCAGAGCAAAGGGAATGGTGTCTACTGCAGCGCGACCCTTACCTGATGTTCCGCTGAAGGTTCGGAGGGTCTGAGTGCCTCGATGATGGACCTTGGGGATAAAGCCATTGAACAGAGCAGACTCCACAACCTTCAGAGAACCCCCTTCCCCCAGCTTGGCTGCTTAACGTTTACAGTTTGTACAGACACAACCAGTAATAAGCGGCGCGCTCTGACATGACAGAAAATCTGTTTCGCCTCCCCTCCCCACACATGCCTATTTAATACATTTTAATAATGTGGAATATAAATATATATATAAATATATATATATATATATATAAATCTATATAGATATATTATGTGACATAAATATATAAAATGTATAAAGTCGGAACACCAGCAGCTGCTGGGTTGTTTAAAGTATTTATCATTCTGCTTGTCCTGCATATGGATTCAGCTGACTCCTTTGAGTGAGCAAGCAAGCGCGCGCACACACTCGCGCACACACACAAACGTGTATGTGTTCGCGTGCATTTGTGTATTTGCAGATGTGTTTAAGAAAAAAAACAAAACCACTTGATGTGTTTGAAGTGTGTGCTGCTTTTTTTTCCTCCTTTGAGGAATGTGCCGTCATCAAAGGGACCAAGCTAGCTGGTGTTTAAGAAAGCTAGATGTTCCCAGCTATGTGAAGACTTTCAGATGTACATAACACAGTATACTGTACAAAAAAAAACACCTCTTTGTAACAGCTGTTCAAGAGCTTGTATGTATGAAGTTGACATGACAATGCCATTTTCAGTTTACTTTTAGTAACATTTTTTTTATCAAACTTGTTGGCAATGTCAGTTCAATCTGAAAAAAGACGCAACTGAAACACATTATTATGTTTATTGTTATTGTTGTTATTATTTTGTGAGTATCCATGCATGAAAAAAAAAGTTTGGCTTCAATGAAGACGTGTGCTCCTTCATTGAAGAGGTGTTCTGCAGCCACATCTCTTTGTTGCAGCGACTGCTTTAGTCTGCCTGTATATGAAAGGTGTCAGATGACCTAAAGGACTCAGTACAATGCCAAATTCGCCATGGAGCAGTTGCGTAGCCTATGGGGCTGTGTGTGAAGTTGCCTGTGTGTGACTGTGTGTGTGAGAGAGTGAGTGTGCTAATGTGAGTGTGCTAATGTGAGTGTTATAGGCACTATACACGTGTGCTCTCTTTCTTTCTCTTGTTTTTTTTTCCTTCTCTTTCCCTCTCAGTCTACTGATGCAGGAGCTAGGCCTGATGCTT
>JAGFZM010000302.1:0-11024 GCA_017657215.1 Limnothrissa miodon | reverse complement strand
ACACACACACACAGCACTCTCCCAGGCCACACACAGCTCAACACGGGCAGGTCCTCTGGGACTAGGCCCTCTGGGACTTTTCTTCAGACGCAACCACAGACGGACGTGTGCCTACTGTAAATGCACTGCAGAGGGCAAATCCCAATGTCACCCCTAAAGAGTAAGCCTGAAGCTCTCTAAGAGAAGGCTAAAGTCACATCTACTGATAAATGTACAAAAATGTGGGATGCTGTAGGTGCAAATACTGTTTTATAGATTTAGGACAACAGCACCTGTGTCATGTAATTTAATAAGCAGCACTGAAGACACACACACACACACACGCACACACACACGCTGCAAGTTTCCATTTGTTTCGTTTTCATGGTTCTGTGATCTCACAGCAATATAGTTGAAGGACTATAAGGAACAAGTAAAAAGTTGAGCGAATAGCAAAACAGCAGCTAACATAATCTGATAAGACCAAGAAAACTGATTAACATATTTCCGCCCCATGCAGTTTCAGTTAGCTACAGTGCCAGTCCTGACTTTACATGACAGATTTGCTCTAGCCCAGGTCAAACTCATAACTCTAGCCCAGGCTAAGCATCTGCACAAAGACTTTATATAGCAGCATTATACTTAGGCAGCATTATATTTAGACTATAATAATCTTACTACGGGTCACTGGTCATTACATACAATATTCAACAGCCTTTGAAGTTTGTGGGCACTGGCTACCTATATACTGTAGGGTGACCAAACAACCCTGATTTCCAGACACAGTCCCTGAGTTAGGAGGTTAATTTAAAGATATCGACTATAGAAGGAGGAAGGTCCATGGGAATTCAGGGAAAGGTCAAAAGGGTAGCGATTAACCTTTTTGACTCCTGCCTCTTGCTGTAATTACAGTGCTGTGCAAAGGTTTGGACCCCTTGATAGGCCCACACTTAGCAATTAGTATTTAGAATTAAAAATAAGTAAACACAGTCTCTCTAGGAAAGGGATCAAATACTCATTTTTTTTAGCAAACATTAAGGAATAGTTTTTGTGCCAACATTATTATGGCACAGTGGAAAAGTTGAGAGTTCCTGAAAGTCTCAAATTCATTTCACAAGGTTTCAGACCTTAATCAGCTCTTTACACCTGAAGCAGGGAAACATTATTTAGTAAATGTCAGCTGGAGCAAATTTGAAAAGCCCTTCTATCCTTGTGCACACTCTTGTGGACACTCAACAGCCATTAGTTCCTCTAAGCAGTTGTGTACGACTCTGAAAATGAAAGTTGTTGATTCCCACAGTACAGGAAAAGGCTGCAAAAAGATAGCAAAGCGTCAGCTTACAGTTTTCACAGTGAGAAATGTAAAAGAGATGGTAGTTCATGGAGTGTCAGCTGTGAAGAGTCAAGATGAGATCTTGAATACTCTGAGGGAGAACTGTATTCAACACAACCTCTACAGAAGCCTGTGGACTGATAGAATAGAACTTAGAAAATGATAAGCAGTACATGAAAAGAACACCTTGCCAACTATTAACCATGTAGGTGCATCTATCAGGGTTGTATTGCAGCCAGTGAAACAGTAAACATTGCAAAGGGGGAAAAGAAGATTGGATTCCAGTGAGAACCAGCAAATTCGGGATGCAAACATCACACCATCTCTAAAACAGCTCAAGTTGCTCAAATAAGATGGCTTCTACAACAGAACAATGATCCTACATACCTCGAAATCCACCACAAACTACCTCAAGATACAGAAGCTGAAAGTTTTGGAAAGGCCATCAAATCCCCCTGATTTAAATGACATTGAAAATTTGAGGGTTTATTTTCATTATTTATTTTTGGCAGTAAAAAGCATTTACAAGATGTGATATCTGCCATAGGTGTTACTAAGTACTGATTATGTAAGGTGTCCAAATTTTTACCCATTTTAAAATTCAATTTGTGACATCAAAAGTATGCATCAATGTATCCATTATGTAAATATTAGTGCATTTCCTAGAGAAACTGTGTTTACATAATTTGCAATTTAAAAAAATGCCCTAAAGGTGTTATTTATCAGCGGTGTCCAAACTTTTGCACAGCACTGTACATTCCAGTTTAGCTCTTTCCAAGTAAGCCTGCGACTTTGGCCCTGGGGTGGCATTGGCCCATGCTAACTTGATTTTAACTCTGTGTGTGTGTGTGTGGTGTGGTGTGTGTGTGTGTGTGTTCGCTGCAGACATCATTTGGAAGACAGGGGCCCTGAGTGACGTGATGAGACTGCCTGATTTTGGCCCTCGTGAACCGCATTACAGCCAATTGTGTAGTCCAAAAGTAAGTTTACCTGCACACACACACACACACACACACATACACACACACTGTTGGTTGAGAGTGCAATGTCAGCTCTAGAGGAATTACTGGCAGAAGCTGAAACCGAATGTTTTTTTCTAGCAGCAGCTTTCTCTCCAGGCCAAAAGAGAAACCGATCAGGCACACAAACACACACACACACACACACACACACACACACACACACACACACAGACGGAAAGAAAGAGAGAAAGAGAGACACATATTGTAGACACACACACACACACACACACACACAAAAGCAGAAACACACACTCACACACACACACTCCTACATTGTTTGCGAAGCACTTTTACTTGTTTCCACTCCGGGGCTCTGAGAGTAAATTAGTCACCAGGACCTGACCACCATAGTAGTCGGTCCAGCCAACTGGCTTTTATTGTCATCTCAACCGTACAAACTCTATTTAGTGAGAACAAACAGTGTTTCCATGGATATATATAGTGAGACTAGTATTAATTGACCAGTGTATATAGAGAGACTAGTGTTCCCCTATGGATCAGTGTATATAGTGAGACCACAGGGGCATTCTATCAAAGTCGCTAGTGAAAGCTCTTAAGTGTTTAAGCCTTATATACATTGCTTATAAAATCGCTTTAGGCGCCAACAAAAATTATGTAATGAGTGCAAGAAGAGAAGTTGTAAAAAAAAGTGACAAAACTTTTTTTTGAAGGTTTATGTTACTAAGAAGTGTGGTGTTATTCCAACCAAATGTATTAACAGTCCTGTTTCACAGGGTGGTGTTTAGACCCAGCTGGTCCAATAGCAAAGGGTGGTGCTCAGTCTTATAAATAAACAAGATTACGGGTGCAAAGGCCTGCTAACAACTCCTTACGTGCCTACTACTGTATTAGTCCTCTAGTCCTCACCATCAACCTCTTTTCTCTTTTCTGTGACTCTTTCTGTCTCTTTGCTTCCTTGGACCAACAGGAACCCCTCCTAGTCCCAGGTTAGTTACCTCTCAGCTTCATCCTTGCATCAGCAAATATAGGATTATATTGGATTATATTGCATTAGTCATATACAGTATATCCTAACATGCATATCGGATCAGTTATACTGGAGTGAGCAGATCTATTACAGATGATTCACATTGAGGCTGTATTTTGCCTGCAACAAATAGAATGCTAGTGCATCACTTTAAAAATAATTCTGTGTGTGTGTCTGTGTGTGTGTGTGTGTGCGGGGTGTGGTGAATGAATGAGAGAGTGGGTGTTGGATGTGTGTGTTTGTGTGTTGATGTTGTTGGACTACACATGTGCATATGTGTGTCTCGATATGTGTGTGTGTGTGTGTGCATGTGTTGCTAAGTGTGTCTTTGTCTCCTCCTTCAAGATGTTACAGAGGAGGTAAGTGTGTGTGTGTGTGTGTGTGTGTGTGCATGTGCCATAAGTGTGTCTCTTTCTTTTCCTAGATGACGTCCCAGAGGAGGAGGAAAGTGTGTGTGTGTATGTGTGTGTGTGTGATGTGTCACTACGTGTGTCTTTGTCTCTTCCTAGATGATGCTGTCCCAGAGGGGGACAAGAGTGTGTGTGTGTGTGTGTGTGTGTGTGTGTGTGTGTGTGTGTGTGTTTGTTTGTGTGTGTGTGCGTCTGTGTGTGCATGTGTCGGTAAGTGTGTGTTTGTCTCCTCCTAGACAATGCTGTCCCAGAGGGGGACAAGTGTGTGTGTGTGTGTGTGTGTGTATCAGTAAGTGTGTGTTTGTCTCCTCTTAGACAATTCAGTCCCAGACAGAGACGAGAGTACCGCTGCGCTGGAGTTCCTGCTGAAGAAGCGCTTTAAGGACTTCCGCATGAGCGTGCGTGAGGAGGACGTGTCCCTGCGCTTCAGGGAGGACAACTCGCTGCTGCACTACACAGTTGCCAGCGGCGACAGGGAGAGCGTAGGGCGCGTGCTGAGCTTGGGCGCGCAGGTGAACGCACAGAGTCGACGCGGATACACACCACTGACGGTGGCCGTGCTGCGTGGACTCACCGACGTCACGGCGCTCCTCGTCCAGCAGGGGGCCGATCCGACGCTCGGGGACGAGGACGGATGGACGGCGCTGCACTTCGCCGCCCAGCGCGGAGACGAACGCACCGCCAGATTGTTGCTGGAGCACGGGGCGTGTGCCGATGCAGGCGAGAGAGACGGATGGACGCCAATGCACCTGGCAGCGCAGAACGGGCACGAGGGGGTGGCGCGGGTGCTGCTGGCCCGCCTGGCGAACGCAGACTTGCCTGAGAGACAGTGCGGGCGAACTCCGCTACACCTGGCCAGCGCCTACGGGCACCTGGCCATTGCCAGGCTGATGCTGGGCACAGGTGCTGTGGTGCACAGGTGCCGCTGCTCTGTGCCTGACGACGCTGGCGATCGGCCGCTGCACCTGGCGGTGGGGGAGGGGCACGTGCGGATGGTGCGGCTGCTGGTGGAGCGGGGAGGGGCGAGCGTGTCGGAGGCTAACGAGCGCGGACACACACCTCTGCACCTGGCCGCTCTACGCGGACACACACTCCTCTGCCGCTACCTGCTGAGCCACGGTGCCAATGATGCCAACGATGCCAATGGGCGCTCGGCTCAGGGCTGGACAGCGCTACACCTGGCATCTCGAAGAGGGCATGCGTGTACAGTTGAGGAGCTGGGGGGACGGGGGGTGGAGGTTGATGCCCGCGGGCCGGAGGGATGGACAGCGCTACACCTGGCCTGTCTCCACGGACACCACGAGGTTGTGACTAAGCTACTGGCAGCAGGAGCCGATCCCAACCTCGCTGCGGACTCCGGATGGACGCCGCTTCACCTGGCTGCCCGTTCAGGAAGCTTCCTTAGCGTGACACAGCTGCTCCAGCAGAAGGCTGACGCCAATGCTTGCACCAATGCCCAAGCCACGCCCCTGCACGTGGCGGCCCAAAGCGGCTCCGCAACCGTTGTCAAGGCTCTCCTGCTAGGCCACGCCCACCACAGGGCCCTGGATGCACACGGACGCACACCCCTCCATATCGCCCTTGACAACACACATCAGGACGCTGCAAAGATACTGGAAGAGGCTGAGCAAGAATAACACACACACACACACACACATACTGTAAAACACACACACACATTTCTTCATCACCCACACACATACTTATTACACACATTCACACATATTACACACACACATGCACACACACACACATACATATAATATTACACATACTCACACACACACACACCCACGCACATACATATTACATATACTCACACTCACACACACACACACACACACAGATATGGACTCTGGGGAAACAGAGACACAGTGGACTTTTATAACCACACATCAGGGATAGAAATTGTCTTATTTAGTCCACCTACTACTGTGGCTGCCTAGTAGATTAAAAGATTTAAAAGATTTTACCAGCCACTCAACACCTTTACCAGCCACTTTTATATTGAGGCCTTATTTTGTACATTCAAATGCCTAGACGTGTAATAAAAACAGTATCTAGTCCAAGACATGCATGTGATCTCATTAGAGGATCTGCTAGTTACTGGAGCTGATAATTCAGTAGGTACTAATGAATGGTTGGAGTTAAAAGGGTTGTTCTATCCACCAGGACTAGAACATATTACAGTAAAAGACTGCACTGCAAGAAACTCAACCCCCTCGCGTGCGCACACACACACACACACACACACACACTCAGCCTGCATAGCCACCATAGTGACACACACACTCACACATCCCACACACGCAGTCAGCTTGCACATACGCCATAGAGGTAGATACATTGGCAGGTCACGGGTGGCTAGTTTCAGCTCTTTCACTTGACCAGTAAATATTACTGCAGCACCTAATGTGTGTCCCAGCAGGAGTGTGTGGGTGTCTGTGTATCTGTCCGTGTATGTGTGTGTGTGAATAAATATCTGTGTATGTGTATATATTTGTGCATGTGTGTGTGTATCTGTGTATGAATGTGTGTATGTTTCTGTGTATATCTGTGCATGAGTGTGAGTGTGTCTATGCATATATCTATGTGTGTGTGTGTGTCTATGAATAAATATGTGTGTGTTTGTGTGTATATATATATTTGTGCATGTGTGTGTCTGTATAAATGTGTGTGTGTGTCTGTGCATGTATCTGTGCATACAGTGTGTGCATGTGTGTGTCTTTCTCTCCGTGTGTGTATCTGTGTGTATATGTAAATATCTGTGCATACTGTATGTGTGTGTGTGTGTGTGTGTAAATGAGTGTATGTGTGCGTGTGTGTGTGATACTAATGCTGCTCTGTGTTATTATAGACTCTATCTTCGTTTCTCACTTTTCTCTGTAAAGCACATTGAGCTCAGGGTGTATAAAATTTACTATATAAATCTTGCCTTGGCTGCGTTTGTGTGTGTCTGAGGGAGCTGGCTGAGAAGAAAATTCATCATCAGCATTCATCAGAAGCCTGTGTCGCTGAGGTGATAACCAGTCTGTGTGTGTGTGTTTGTGTGTGTGAGGCAATAACCAGTCTGACTACATTCCTTAGGGTTTCTCCTGATAATGAAACAGTACTCATACACACTAGATTTCTCCTCAGATGTGCCCTTCCACTCCATTCATTGCCACACAAACTCCTTTACCAGCTTCTCCATAGAGACACACACACACACACACACACACAACCCCCCCGCACCATCACTCTCATCTTGTCCTGAATGTCTTTTGTTGCCTCTAGAAGCCCAAATGCCTTGAAAAAGCCCTTGATGCCTGTGTGTGTGTGTGTGTGTGTGTGAGAGAGAGATTGAGAGAGAGAGAGGAGGGCTTGTAAATATCTATCCAAGTCCATCTATACACTACTGACATCACTATTGGGATGCCATTTATGCAGGCTGGTGAGGTTTTTTTGGTGTTTAGCGAAAACTGCTGACAACACACACACACGCACACACTCACAGAATGGTTATCACTTCCCTGGCACACATGCACCTTTAAGCTCATGGTTATAATTATGTAATTACATTGATCACACAGTCACAACATTCATTCATTCATGCACACACACACACACACACACACCTTTGAAGTCATGGCCATAATTATATATGATTATGTTGATTACACACTCACAGGATTCATTCATTCACGCAGACACACACATTTATTCACAAACACACACATACACATACTTTATGGGGTTAGGGAAGGAGCAGCACACAAACAACACACAGGGAGCTGTGGTCCATCATGGCATGAATGAGAGATGACAGAGATTCTTCACACTAGCACACACACACACACACACACACTGGTTATCTGTCTACTGAGATAGGCACTGCAAGGCAAGTTAATTTATATAGCACATTTCATACACAGGGGAGGGAGTTCAATGTGCTTTACAGAGACAAAGGCCAAGAAGAATGAATAATACATCACAAAATGACAGGGAAAAAATACAAAATAAGTGTAAGTGATTTAAAAATAAAACAGATAAAATTATGGGTAATAAAGTAATAAAATGAAATTAGATTGAAGTTATACATGAAGAGAAATGATAAATGCAGTCATAAGTAGAGTGAACATTTAAAACATACAGAATGAAGCTGAACATTTAAAACATAAAGATTATGATACCATTTTTCTGTTCGCACAAACATCTGACCACAGCTTGGTTCTAGATTCACACACACACTTACAGTACTAGTTATCTATTGAGAGATCCTTCACACACACAAACACACACACGCACAGATATTGGTTATCCGTCTACTGACAGATCCTTCGCGCACACAGTTATTGGTTATTAGTCTACTGAGACAGACACACACTTACAGACACACATACACACACACACACACACATTTGTTATCGAGAGCCTTCATACACATACACACACACACACAAACACATACTTATTGGTTGTCCACCAACTGAGACAGATACTTCAGCTCATGAGAAGCAGCACGTAACACACAGATACACACACCTCTTTGAAGCAGCATTTAATACACACATCTCTTTGGGGAAGCATGTAACATACACAGACCCACACATCCTTTTGAAGCAGCATGCAATACACACACACACACAAATTCACGTTTCTTTGAAGCAGCACATCTCTGGTGAGAGTGTGGCTTTGTCATGATGAGTGTGGGCAGGGCATCGCCGTGGAGATGGGACATGCAGAGGAGGCCTAATGGGCGCCGTAGAGATGGAATGTTCCAGAAGAGCGTGACGAGCACTGTGGAAAAAGGACTTGCTGAAGGAGCATCGCCAGGTGCCATGCTGTGTGTGATTGTGTATGTGTGTGTGTGTGATTATTATTACCAGTTTCCTCAGTGCTATGCGAAGTCAGATGTCAGATGCTGGATGTGGCTTTGCTCCCATCTGTATGTGGTACTTTAAAGGAACCATAGAACACATTGTTTGACCATCATAAATTGTTCTTTGAGCCTTATGTTCTGAGCCTTATTGTTCTTTGAGCTGCTAGTGCATTGTTTACAGGCTCATTTTAAAGACTTAGAACGAAAATATTAATAATTCCCGTCTCCCCTGGCAAATTCATGAAGCACCAGGGGATTGGACCAGAGACGTTTCCAAACGATCTTTGGTTGAACCATGCAAATATGGGAGGTGTATCTTTGCGGTGCCAACGTCAAGAAGCACCTCGTTTCAGATTGGCCTGTTACAGCCCTGCCATTTCTAACTTGAAATTTACATGTAGAACGAGATGGTAGACGGCGGTGAAGTTTTGCTATGGTCCATTAGATACCTTAAGCTACCTAAATTCAACAATAACAAGGTAAATGTGGTTTGACATTCTATGAGCCCTTTAAGTAGTCTAAATCCTCTTCAAATCTTTATGTATGTTTTAAGTAGTCTAAGTCCTGTCCCAATCTGAATGTAGTAGTTTAATTGCTGTCCTAGTCTCTATGTAGTATTCTAGGTAGCCTATGTCCTGTCCTTATATGTATATAGTATTTTAGGTAGACTAATTCCTGTCCCAATTTGTTTATAGTATTCTAAGTAGTATATGTAAGTATACTATAGTATACTATACTTATAGTATTCTAAGTAGTAGATGGTGCTGGTTAATGTTGGACAGTTTTCTGTGTGGGTGTGCTCATACACTTCAGTTAAAGGTAGTCTGGTACACCTTCACATTTTTAAGAATTTAAGAAGGTCGCCCACTTCTAACAGCCTACACTCAAAGTAGCCTAGTGGCCTATAATCATCTTGCAGAGGCTCGCACTGGGAAATTGAAGGTAGACATTTCACATGGAGACAAATTATTCTAGATCATGCAGAGAGTTCTTTCTTTTGAAACCTTTTATTGGATTGAAGTTTACATTCACACTTGCTCACACATGATTTATCTGAAAAAAAAAAGCATGACTGGATGCCCAAATGACAACTACCTGGATTCAAACCAGCCAGTCCATTTGTTGATGTTTGTAAACTTGCTAATGTGAGATGGTCAGTTCAATGTCATTTCTGAAATGTTTTTTAAGTTATGAGACTAAACAGGTATAGGTTCTCGCTAACTTTTTAATAATTTGACCTGGCTAACAAGGAAATAGTTTTGTTTGCTTGTTTAAGGCCATTTAAACCAATCTACACTCATCATACACAAAGTGGAAGTCTGACACTTTTTCCAGAAGCAATAGGTATGGAAAGCACCAGACCCAGATGGCATAATCCATCCTGCCTCAGGGTCTGCGCTGTCCAATTAGCACCAGTCTTCTCAGGTCAACACGCTCCCCTCATCAATTGAATGCTTGGTGCTGTCCAACCTCAAAGGCATCACAGGCCACCAGCTGGACCCCCTACAGTTTGCCTACATTGCCAACAGGTCAGTAGATGATGCAGTAAACATGGGGCTGCACTTCTTTGTGCAACATCTTGACCAGTCAGCGACCAATCCCCGGATACTGTTTGTAAACTTCATCTCAGTGTTCAACACCATCATACCAGAAATCACTGCCAAACTCTCTCTGTATCTCCTGCTACATATCAGTGGGTCTCCAGCTTTTCAAACAGGAGTCATCATGTGCGTCTGAGAGATGTCACATCAGGAACAAAGGCAATCAGCACTGGTGCACCGCAGGGGTGCGTCCTTTCCCCACTAATGTTCTTCCTCTACACATATGACCTCCAAAGACCCAGCTGTCAGATAGACAGATACATAGATAGAGAGATAGATGAAGAGAAAAAGAGAGAGATAGATGAAGAGAAAGATATATGGGTAAATATAGATGAAGAGAGAGAGAGAGAGAGAGAGAGAGATAGCCTAGATGGATAAATAGAGAAAGAGAGATACCATGAGCACTGCATGCACAGCATATTCAAGATTGGCCAGTAAATCACTACGATAACACACACACACACACACACACTGAGACACCCACACATACACACACAGACACTCCAATGGCTGATGTCCATCAGACCAATGCTCCATCTCCAGCTGTGCTCCATCATGGCATGGATGAGACGGATATCTGGTTATCAGCCTGCTGAGATAGATCCTTCACACACACAAACGTCATGTGTCTACTGAGATAGACCCTCTATACTGATGAGCAGGTGAGACCAAGGGCCCACCATGGGGGACAAGCACACTCACTCAGTCACACACACACACACACACAAACACACACACACAAACTCTCTCACCCACACAGCAGGGTGCTTATAAAAGGCTGCACATTTGACAGGAGAGGAGACAGATGTTAAACAGCAAAGAGGAGAGGA
>JAGFZM010000301.1:0-12046 GCA_017657215.1 Limnothrissa miodon | reverse complement strand
GCTTCGAAACGAAAGAGAACTTACTGTTAGTAAGTTGGGCGATGGTGGTGCAGTGGTAACTGGAAGGTTGCAGGTTCGAACCCCCACTCTACCTGACCCCATCGAAGTGTCCTTGAGCAAATCACTGAACCCCAAATTGCTCCTGGTGGCAGGCTGGAGCCTTGCATGGCAGCCCCCTCCACTGGTGTGTGAATGGATGTGTGATTGGGTGAATGCCATAAGCAGGCTGTGTGCATATGCAGCGGCCTTTGGTTCTCCAGACCACAAGCATTTCGAGGTCAATTTCTATTTCGAAAGAGACTTGACTGATATTAAATAAGAAAATATAAATATATAATAACAATAATTACATTATGCAATAATCACAACACCCTACAGTCTCTGTCCAGACTTGCGGGCGCACAGGTAGGGAATCTAAACTCTAGTGTGAAGAGCGGAAGTCCACTCTGCCATATTGCCCATATTGGTGGAGGGCTGAAGTGATGGTTGTCTTTCTAGAGAGGTGTTCTGTTTGAGATTATGAGAGTATATTGTACATATGGCAGTGTACATGATGTAATGTTTGCAAAAAAAATATATGTGTGTGAGAGAGATTAAGTGTTTATGTGGTTGTAATGTGTTAATTTTATTGTGTGCAGTGCAGTCAGTGCACATGAATAGCTGTGTGTGCTTGTTTATTTTTAAATAAATATACAGTGCATGTATATTTATGTAAGGACATGTATAGGCACCCTTACAGCAGTAGGTGTGTGTGTGTGTGTGTGGCACTGTCCTGTTCTAGCCCTTGACTCTAGCTATTTGCTCTCTGCTCTCCCTCCTCAACATGCCCGGAGCGGAGTAGCAATCGCGCTGGTGAAAGGCACTTTAGAAATTAAAAGAGTAACGCTGCTCTGTAATGTGGCTTAAATGATCCAGAAAACACATGATATATTGACCATTTAATGAAACACATAACAGAAGCCTTAATTCGGCCTCCAGCTTCGAAAAAAGCGGCACTGGCATCTTGGACAGGCCATGCAGCCCTTTACACTAGGTTGCTGCCTACTCTGCTAATTTGTGAATGTTAACTTTAACTTAAAATCTATTTTAGTGTTCTTAAAAACCTATTGCACTCAGTTAGGAATTTGTTTTGTGAAGAGGTGCATTAGAATTGATCAAATGCTGTCAAAAGATCCGTATGTGTAGAACTGCATGGAGTGTGAAGTTTAACATATTGAACCTAAATATAAGAGAACCAATGAACAGCAGAGAATCAAAAGAAACGTAATTGATGAGCAGAGGTAGCGTCTGCCAAAGCTGTAAGCGGAAGGCTCTAATTAATCCTATGTGTTAAGCGCACTCCCCTGCTCCTCTCGGTTCATAGCAGACTGATTGCTTTCTGACTGCTCTTCCCATGCCTGGCTCTTTAGATCCCTAATTCTAAAGTGTCCTTTGTGGTTTAAGTTATAAATAATTGAAATTGAGTGTGTGTGAGCTCTGATTTAAAGAAGGGCCGCTACTGGCTAGTCCAGCTGCCCAGGATCGGTAGCTCTGGGTTGGGGAAGGGGCTGCTGTGGAGTTCCTGGGGTCTGGTAGGTGGACAGAGAGGACATTGGGAGTAGCGCTGGGTCTGTCCCACGCTCCAGAACAGAAAAAAAGAAATCAAGGGTTACTTACACCTTTTTTTAAGGAATTGTGGACATACCTTTGCCACTTAAAAATGTGTTTTTCTTCGCTCTCTGTGGAAAATACAAATATGACGTCCATGTCATTGACTGATTCGCAAACTGCCCTGGCTGAACTTACTAAATCCACTATACAAACAAAAGAAAACATATCCAACAACTTTGTAAGCAATGCTTTAGATTATTGAACATATCAGTGCAAAAGAATGGGCGCAACCCCGGAGACTCTCTTGACTAGGTTTTATCTTATGCCATACTGGTCAGCCTGACACACAGAGACACAGAAAGATGTCCTCCGTCGCTACCATGTGTAAACATGCTGTACATTACAAAAAACCCCTCTTTTTCCCCGTCATTTCTCCTCTCGCCTCATTTCTCCTCTCTTCACCCCATCCCAGTGCTCCTCCATCCAAGCCCCTCCACTGGGAGTCTCTCTGCTCCTCAGGTAGGGAGTGACAGTCTGATGGATGGCCTGCTGGCAGTGTGACAGTAATAGCAGACATCCACCCTCCATACTCCCACTTATTCATGGGCCTTCTGCCCCCCTTTCCTTGTTTATTTATTTATTCACCCTCCCCCCCTCTCTCTCTCTCTTTATTTGTTCCTCTCTCTCCCACGTTGACCCAAACAGCTAAATATAGATATGTAGCATAAATGCATATCCGTGGTGATGAATGGACGCATCACAGAGCATCTTCCTGTTTAATGCCGGAGATGCAGCAGCAGAGAAACTCTGTGAAATGGAATGGTTGTCTGTCTTTCTTTTTAAACCGATTTAACTGATTTCACAGATTTCACATTCTGAAGCAAAGTAATCGGAAGCTTGCAGAGAGTTACAGACTAATTACAGT
The DNA here is from genome assembly GCA_017657215.1 of Limnothrissa miodon. Classification (NCBI taxonomy): domain Eukaryota; kingdom Metazoa; phylum Chordata; class Actinopteri; order Clupeiformes; family Clupeidae; genus Limnothrissa; species Limnothrissa miodon. The sequence continues at coordinate 9,531 of JAGFZM010000301.1, read as the reverse complement.
AATTGTTTTAGATTAGGTCTGTTTGTGTGCATCTATGCATGCATGTTTAATACATGGAGCTCTCTTGATATATTGCAGAAGACAAAGTGCCCTGGATTTTAAAATGATCCCAAGAACGAATGTTTATTGATCTTCGAAATATTTTTGATCTTCAACTGATTTGTATTTTTTTGGAGATGGACCCTGGTAAAAGGGAATCAACATATTTAAATAACTGCAACAGAATTGATATGCTAGAACATGAGAATGTCAATGATACTCTGCCTACTGAACATGTTGCAAAAGGCTGTTAAACTGCCCTCATCCCACACACGTGTGCACGCACACACACACACACATGTTCACACACAGATATGCTGTCACTGGGTTCCCTAGTGGGAGGTGTTTCAGCAGTAATAAGAGCATGGCAATGAGGTGACTTTCATTCAGTATTCAGGTTAAGGTGGTAATCATATGCTTTTAATGTCCTCTGGGATGTGTCTGTTATCTGAGAAAGAAAGCCAGGGAGACAGAAAGAGAGAGAAAAAGACATGAAGACTCCAAGAGCGAGGAAAGCAGGTGTGGTGTGTAGCCCACAGAAAAGCTCAACTCACTGACGTGCTTCATCTCCACTCGCCTGGGAGAGTAAAGTTTAGAGCGTGAGTTTCTGTCTCTTTCCAAAGTGCTGCTCATCAGCCCTAATTGCTAGTTTGGGTGGAGGCTGCTTGTGTGTGTGTGTGTGTGTGTGCTTGGAGAGGTGGGGCTAAGGGGTGGGGTGTAGGGGAGGTTTGCATTCTGGATCCTCGGTTACAGTGGCAGGCATGCACATTTCCAAATGCCAGAGTGACGCGAAACAGCCCTCGCACCATTCCACATTATTAATCATTCTCACGGGGGTCTGAGAGTCGCCAACAGCTCCAAGCTGGGGTGGAGGCAGGAGGAGAGAGAGAGAGAAAGAGAGAAAAGAGAGAGAAAGACACACAGAAAGGATGGAGGGAGGGTGGGAGAGAGAAGAGAAGGAGGAAGAGGAGGTGGTGAGAGGCAAGGCGAGAAAGAGGGATGTGGGGTTAGAAAGGCACAAATAACTACCATCAATCACAGAGCAGTCAACGTTTTCACGTGTCAAGCCCTCTCGCTTATTGGCAGCAATCAGACATCTCTGGAGCACTGTCTACTTCAGGTTCTGCTTTCTCCCTCTCTCTCTTTCCTTCCCTCTCTCTCTTTCTCTCGCTCGAGCTTTCTCTCTGTCAACCAACCCAACAAACAACAACAACAAAAACCAGGGTGGAGGGAGGGGTGGCAAAAAAAAAAAAAAAAAAGAAAACAACCAGGCCTCAAATCACTCCAGTCAGCAAGAACGTGTCAGGTGCTTTAACTCCCCGCGTACCAAATTAGGACGTGCAAGATTGCAGAAAGCGCTTTTCCCTCCTCGCATGTATACATCCTCTTTAATAATTAGGAGTGGCGCAAGAGGCAGCCAGAGTTGTGATAAGCCTCCACGTCAGTTTCTCTTTCTCTTGGCGAGGCGATGAGACAGACCGCCGACACTTGTGGAACTCCATCAGTGCTCCTTTCTTTTCACCGCTGCTTTATTTGTGTGTTGTTTAATGTCCTTGTTTCTTTTGTTGATGTTTCCCCCTCATTCTGTTCTCCATATAAATCCGTTGTGGGCCAGGCCTAAAATGAATTACATACCCAGATTTATGTCTACCCCTATGTCTGCTCTCGGAAATGAGTAGTTCTTTCCTATTTTGTTATTGATTAATCAGTGACTTAAATTGAATCTCTTTAAATAATTTTCTGTAAAATCTGTAAAAAAAAAAAAAAAAAAAAACACACACTCTTCGATTGAGTAAATGATTTGTTTCTCCACCACTTTTTTTTCATGGTGCAGTTTGGAATGTCAGTTTTCCAGTCCATTGTCTTTTTGTATGAGGTTGCATATTCTTTAGTTTGTATTGCATAACCGTTACATTAGTTTTGAGGAAGTGTGTGTGTTTCACTGGAATCTTGCGAGTTTCCTCTGTTCGTGAGTGAGTGAATGTGTGTCTGTGTTTTTTATGCTTGGGAGCTCTGGTGAAAGCTGGCCCTTCTGCTTTCCAAGAACTCGCTCTGCTGACAAGCGTACTTTTCCAACTCTTTAACGTCTTTGTTTTTGTTAATGAATTGTTCAGCGTAAACGTGCCATGAAGAAGCGCCGCTGGACGGACTCTGCCAGCCAACCAGCCAGAGAGCCTTGGCCAGCGTAGACAACACTAGGGGGAGGCAGAGCTCTGCAGAGCATTGTGGTGCGTGTGTGTGTGTGTGTGTGTATGTGTGTGTTTGGAACCACGGAGCGGGAATGAACAGGGCTCCTGACTACTGAGGCCTCTGTGAACGTTAGCCACTGGACTTCTGACATTACGCATCCTTACAGTGTGTAGCCGAATCTCATGTGTTGTTACATAGGACTCTTTCAGAGCTCAATCTTTTCTTTGGTCTCATTTGAAATAAAATGTTTTTCTGTTATATTGTACTTAGCAACTAAGTAGTAAAAAATCAACTGTTTTTATATCTGTCTTTATTTTTTACACAACACTGGATTCCAAAATCTCCAAAAACTCTATGCTTCACTTATTCTCTACATCTCTTCACTTATTCTATACATCTCACATCTCATTGTAACATATTAATCGAAGCTGCTCGCTGTACTTATCAATTAATCAAACCACACATTAAATTACCTAAGGGGGTCTATTAATAAAATAGTTTTCTTGTCCCACTCATATCCAGTCTTGAGGATGTTGCACAATCCTCTCTGTACTACTGGTGGTGCCCTGTCTGACAATATCACAGTGGTCATCAAGATATTTTACTTATTTACACTGGAAATATTGTACATTATTGTGTGTTCATGTGTCGTGTGTTGAATTGCTTTGAAATGATTCTTCTTCACTAATTTCTGACAGTGGGGTTAGATTAGATGTTGAAGATGTGTTAAAGGAGTATCACCAGATGTCAGGCGGTGACTGTGTGTACTGCAGTGTGTTTTCTCGTGCTGTGTGTCCTTTGTGTGTGTGTATGTGTGTGTTTCTGTGAGTAGGCTTCTAAAATAAATGAGGGCTTTTCCGATTTTGGACTGTGTGTATGTGTGTATTTGCCATCTCACCACAGGAGTGGTGTGTGTGTGTGTGTGTGTGTGTGTGTGTGTATGTGTGTGTTTGTTTGCATAGATGCTTATGTGTTTGATTCACTAAAGACAGATGGAGACAGACGTCATTTGTTTATTTGCAGCATAATTGTTTTTAATGAACAAATTAAACAAAGAACTGATCACGCAGTTTGAACAGGCTTTATTGATTTTTTTTTTTTTGGTAAACAAAATCATCTAGTAAAAACAAATCTCTTCTGGTCGGTGCTAAAAAATGTCCAGTGTGTTTTTGCATTCACTGAAAGTGGACTCCTGTTTACCCTCGTCCTCTGTCCAAAGAGGGCATGATCCATCCTTCAATGTCAGACTAAAATGATGTTATCACCATAACACCACTTCATCCTGAGGAACAGTTGTTTTTCATGCTGAACTTTCATCACATGTTTTTTTTCCTCCCCTCTTTTGGGAGACGCTCTACAGACGGATTGCTGCTCTGTGTCAATACCCCTGGTTTCATTACGGAGTCTTCTGTTACAGGCCTCATTCAATTAAGCATATAGGCGGTGCTCTAATGGTGTGATCCTCTGCTTCTCATCTCCGGTCTAATGGCGCGATCCGTTAACGGACCGGCTTCCCGTTAGCGCGCCTTGCCGCGGCTCCGTGTCTCTCCGGTTCGGAACTGCCATTTTTTTTTGCCTTTTAACCCGGCCCGGATAAACACGTGTCGGCTGTGTGTAATAGTGTGTTTATTAATTGCGCTGTTCCTGGGTGATTGCATTTGCGCTAAACAGGGGGTCTCTTAGGTGGGTCTGGACCGGAGAGAGACAGGGAGCAAAAGCAAGAGAGAGAGGGGGACAGAAACAGAGTGAGAGGGAGAATAAGAGGGAGAGGTGTGGATCACCATTTTGTTTAAAGACTCTGTGTTTGTTAAAACTGCTCGACTCCATCCTGTGGTTTTAGTAGCTCGGTAAAAAGCCAGAACAGCTTCCCTCTGCCTCCTTGTCTGTGCGGGAGCCATGTGTGCGCGCATACACACACACACTCACTCTCTCTCTCTCCTTCTCATTGCAGTGAAGGCCTTGGAGGCATATACAGTCAAGCATGCATGCATACACACACACAGTCCCCACAAGCACACACACACACGCACACACACACAAACACATTCTGGCTTTTGGGTACACACACACACACACACACACACACACACACACAGTCGGCTCTGCCCTCTCATTATCTTCCCCAGTTGGGTTGGAGCTCTCCACTCTTGTGCCTCTTACGAGCTGGATTAAAGCCGCCACCGCTTCACGTCCCGCTTTAAGGAAATATAATCCCAAATTACTGCACGAAGATCTTTTTTTATTGTCCCGTGGCACAATCTTTTTCCTCTTTTTATTCATCCCCACTCTTATTGTCCCTCTTTTGCGACTTGTCTCACTGGGGTCAACTCAGCAGTATTAAGCAGAAACAGAGCTGGAAACCCACATGTGAATTTAGAAGGTTTCTAGTTTCTTATTTGTCTGCTTTATATGGCTCTCTCTTTGTCACTGATGATTTACTATTTTGTTTTCCGAAGCACCATAGAGAAAACAGAGCGATCTGAGATTTAAGAGACATTTCTAGAGAAAAAAAGGAAAGAAAATAACTGCTAAGGCTCTGATTATGTGCGCTGTGTGTGTGTGTGTGTGTGTCTGTGTGTGTGATATGATTCTTAAGCATTTTGATTTGATTTGTCAAAATATTTTACACACACTCACACCAAAAAACATGGTAAAACGTAGAGTTGATAAATGTCTCAAACTCTGTAAACTGTATTACTCAATACTATATTTTAACAAAAGTGCCTTTTGTTAAATATTAATCTTCTCAAACTATTTGATAAAAAAAATGCAATTTCCATTTTAACCAGATCTAGGTCTTCCAAAATGGGTTTTACCGACAGTCATATGAATAAAATAAGTTGGGATGAGGTGGTGTAAAATTGTTCACCAGTGTTTAATAACAGATAGAATCAGAACCTATAGCCTGAGTTCCATAGTCACCCGTTCCTCACCTGCAGATATTGCCTTTCTTACCTTAGCATATTCATTTGCAGATAAGACTCAATAGTGGCTCGAGGATTTAGGCATCTTAGTGAAAAAGGGTGTCAAATTTGTAAGTTATTAAAAAAGAACATTTTGGACACACAAGTCTTTGGATGAAGAGAGTGTGAGAGAAAGGGGAGAGAGAGAGAGAGAGAGAGATGGAGAAAGAGAGAGTGAGAGAAAGCCAGTGTATGGTTATTACTCAAGGTCCTGTTATTGAATACGTGACTAATACGCAGGGAGAAATGGGCTGAGGCTTTTGGAAATCAGATTAAAAGAAAAGGCCTGTGGATGAATTATTTATAAAGAGGACAAAATGTGATGAAATGAGAAAAACACCTGCTCTGGTCCCTGGTGTGAGCATGCAGGGCCCCCGTATAGATGCTTGCCATTATCGGGTCCTGGACAAAAAGGAAATATTTTGATAAATGAGTCACAAATGGTAAATACATGACATACATCTGAATAGCTGACCAGTCCTGTGCATTTGCAAACGTTTTGTATTCTATGTGAAATCTGGTGTCACTATGTGATTTTTGTAAAACAATTAAATGAAATGCATACAATATTTTTGTAAAGACTGTATATTTTGTTACATATATATTTACATTATTTATGTCGAATGGACTAAATTACTGGACTAATTTATTTCATTCAAGACAATCCATCAATGCAAAACTACTTAACAGGGACCATTAACTTGCCAGATGAATTTGTAAAAAAAATGTTTTATTTGAATTCTATGTTTTATTTGGATCTGTTTTAATCATTATTATTATAGTTCCGTAAGGCTTTCAGTACCGTCTCTCTGTTTGTTCTTTGCAGATCTGCAATGCTGTCAGCGACAAACCCCCTTACCCCAGTCCCCCCCTCCTCCCCCTTTAACAGACAGAAATAATACCAGTAATGCATCAGCCACCCTATTCCTAATGTGACGGCATGCAGGAGGGAGAGGTGGCATTTACTGTACTGTATGTGGGGCTGGCTGCGGCCAGAGGCTGGAGGCCCTTAGTGCTGCTAGCGGCCGCTGAAGCTCAGCTCCTAAAATTCCCCAGTGCTGCTCACTCTTCCCTGCCTAGCGCTCCCTCTCCCCCCCACTCATCGCTCCTCTGTGCCCTGCCTGCCTCACTGCCTGGCTGGCTGAATGCGCGCGCTGCTATGAGTTGTGTTTTGCATTACCTGTTCTGTCTCCGTGAGTCCCGCCGTGCTCAGCAGTGCATCATGCCCAAGCAGAATGTCCATTAGTTTGGGCAGCACAGGAACAGCACCATTCTTACTTTGCTCAAACACACAGACACACAGACACACACACACACACACACAATTCTTTGCTCTCGCAAATGTTTCTGTATCTCTCTCTTCTTGCATATGTTTCTGTCCCCCCCCATATCTCTCTCTCTCTCTCTCTCTCTCTCTCACACACACACACACACACAGAGACACTTATCTGAGGTATCAATAGAAAATAATTTTTTAGAGTTTCATTAATTCATCACAAGAACATGAAAATGTAAAAACTGAAAACGCAAAAACGCTGCTGATAAATTAAAATATGAAAATCTATGTATGGAAGATGTATTTATGTTCACATTCAAGCAGCTGATTCATGTGTCACTGTAGCATTCATCAAGTCACCAGTCCCTCGATTAACACCTTTTTAAAAAATGACACAACATGGTGCTGACGGTCAGGGAGTTAAAATGTGCATCTCCAGGGGTGTCAGATCTGCAGAAAGTTTTGAGCGGGGAAATTAATTAGATTGACACGTCGTCTGCGTCTTATCAACCCAGCGAAGACTTCTTGTCCCTCAGCGACTTTTCAGCTAATAGGTGCTGACAGCCCAATGTGTCACACACACACACACACACACACACACTCATCTTATCCCTTGCACAATCAAATGTTATTTGCACCCTCAGTTTAGTTACACTCCTTTCAGCTAAAATGGATAGATGATAGATTCATGCAAAAGAACGAGTGCAGTGCTGGCACTGAGGCGGGATGATTAGGTGTTGAGAGGATAAAAAAGAGAAGTCATGTAATATTTAACAGGGGATAGTTTACAGGATTGGGTGTTTAGAGGATGTGTCACTGATACTTTGCTTTTCTTTGCTTTTATTTTCTGCATCCTCTTAAACACACATACACACACACACACACGGGTAAAGATAATAAAATGAAAGATAGAACTTTAAAAGTACTGCAGGTTTGAATTTTAATTTTGGATAAAGCTTATAAAAGCTCAAGAATTCTGTTATACATGGGTGTGGTGTGTGTGTGTGTGTGTGTGTGTGCGCACATGTGTTTTGTGTCAGCCTATTTGTGGGTTTGTTAACGTGTGTGTGTGTGTGTGTGTGAAGGTGAGCAAGCTCTTGTGTTGAAGTAAGCAACTGTTTTTGTGTGTGTACAAGCATTTTTGCATGCAGTCCCTTGCCCAATGAAAAGGATATGATGTTACCTGAGCGGCGATGACAACAGAATCCCAGAAAGACATTTCTGTGGTGTGGTGGTGGGCAGAAAAGGCATCTTTGCACCAGCTGTCTCTCCTCTATCTCACTTTCTCCTTCTCTCTCTCTATCCCTCTCTCATTCCCTTCTTTCCCTTCATTACCTGGCTAGCTCATTCTTCCACTTTTCTTTCTTCACTACTCTTTCTTCTGAGTTTCATGTCCTCCCAAACCCTCTCTCTCTCTCTCTCTCTCTCTCTCTCTCTCTCTCTCTCTCTGTCTCTTCTACTCCCTCACTTTCTCTCCCTTTTTTCTCTCTCCTGCCTCATGTCAATTTTTCTCTCTTCCCTCTACTCTTCTTGCACTTCGGTCCCTTCTTCCCCGCAGTCTCTCTCAGTTCTTATCTTCCTCTCATTCTTTCCTCTGCCTTCGTTTCTCCTCCGCTCCTCTCTCCCATCCATGAACCTGAAGTGGAGGATAAAAAAGAACAACAACACAGAGACCAAATGAGAGGGAGGAAAAAAAAACGTTGAAATATGCTTCTATTCTAGTGGATAGTTTTATTGCCACCCGTCTCTACCCCTTTCTTTCTCTCTCTCTCTCTGTCTCTCTCCCTCACTCGCTTGCTTTCTCTCACTCATTTTCTCTCCTCTCGCCTCTCGCTCTCTTCTCAGCGTCTCTTTGTGCCGGAACTCCTCGACGTTGAGGCAATGTGCTGACACACCAGGATCTCTTTAGGCAGGGGGAGATACACTGGAGAATTGCAGCTTAAGTGATCACCCTTTTTATCTGATCCTCCCTGCAGTACCTACAGGGCTCTCTCCCTCTTCCTCTCTCCCCTCTCTCCAACCCCATTTCCGTTGCTCCTGCTTTTTTTTCCCTCTCCATCTCTTTTTACTGCCGTTCCCGCACTCGTTTGCTCCGTCTCTCATCTTGTCTCTGTTTCGGCGTGCAGTGTTTTACATGCTGTTTTCTCTGCCTGCATGGGAAAGGTTGCGTTATCTGACATGACTGTTGTGTCGCTCGCTGCTTGACTAAGGCCTCTTTGCATTGCATGCGGGGCAGCTGCAGCTTTGTACACTACACACCGTGCAGCGTAAGGAGCCTGCACTGATTTAGAGTGAGTGAGTGAGTTCTCATCTGGAATCTGAAAATAATACTTACTTGTTTTCATAGAATTCACAGACATTATATGTCTGTTCAGTGCCCCGAAAATTGTGTTGCATAATGGATTATGACAATATAGATTAGTTCAGATTTATAACACACACACACAACTCTGTTGTTTTCCATAGACCTGTGATTCTGCCTGGTGCCTTGTCTTAATCACTCCATTCAGTGGACAAAAAAACACCTGCAGAAGAACATATTTCTTCCTGTAATTTAACTGACTCCTTTCTCTCTCTTTTCCCCGTCTTTCTCTATGATTGTTTTTTTTGCTCTCTCTCTCTCTCCCCTTCTCTCTCTGTGTGTGTGTGTGTGTGTGTGTATCAGATTGACAGACATGTTCAAAGACAATAGTCATATTATTACTTGGCTGACATGTTTTGGTTCATTGCTCCGTTTACGACAGTCAAACTTGACACATACGGGAAGCCCGAAGAAGCTCTTGTTGTCAGTGTAGGTTTGATGGCTATTTGTGTCTTAAATGCTCTCATTGAGATCCTGTGGCGGAGATGAGTTTGGCAAATGGCTTTTTGATGAATGGGATCACTGGCACTTTCTTCCCCTACGCAGCCTTGACACCTGTGTGTGAAGTCCTGAGTGTGTGTGTGTGTGTGTGCGCGTGTGAGTCACAGAACAAGGGCTCTGTTTGGATTCAGACTGATAGGCATCTAGCTGGAGGGGAAAGTGGAGGTGACTTGTGGGTTTTGGTATGTTTCTCGCTCTCA
>JAGFZM010000300.1:19690-52166 GCA_017657215.1 Limnothrissa miodon | reverse complement strand
TCCGGTATGGACAGAATGCACAGTTGTATACAATATGGAGTGTATCCAGTATGGACAATATGCACAGTATAGTCTACACAAGATATTAACAATCCATACAGGAAGCTCGGGTGACGCCGTAATTAGATCATGACGCAGACCTCGGTCTTGCGATCAGAGGTACACACATTGTCATTAGTCATATTCACTTCACAATTTAATTCACTTAGCTGGACCATCATTTTCCTCACATATGGTGGGCTACATAGTAGGTCACTAAAACTGACAGAATTGCTGCTGCGCAGCACACATGTCTGGCGTCTTGATCTGCTTTGTTTGGGGATCTGTTTATTTATTGCTTGTTTCGCGTGTGTTAGCAGTCACCGTATACATTCAGATTTTTGCAGCAGCTTTAATCATGCAGCTTTGCAACAGCAGCAGCAGCTGGCAAGCGCCAGCTTGAGCAGATCTAGGCGCCATGACCAAGCATACTACCTTGTATCTACACCAACAAAATCTTGAATATTAATTTTGAGAGTTTACTGTCTGAATTATTAATATGATATATAAAAGAGTTATGTACAGTTTTAAGATATGACTTAAGCTAGTGGACTAATATTGTAGTGCACTAGAACCAGTACACTGAGTGACGTGTAGGCCTGAGTGACTGATGCTAGGTTACAGCACACAGTAGATTAGTACTTTTCTCTAATGTTCTTGATCTAGTAGGCTGACACTGTAGGTCACTGTATCAGGGTGATCTGACACCTGATGCTCTAGATCTAGATGCCTTAGTAATAGCCTACTGTACAGGAGACTATTGGTTCAAGACTGTAGTGGACTGATGGTTTACAATAGTATAGTAAGTATACTTGGTTTAATACAGCAGAGCTGCGATACTGATATTTTACTATACTGGGGTTAATTTACTGTTGCTTTTGTATACTACAGCTATTAAACTGATGCTTTAGTACACAAAAGCTAGTAAACTGGTGATTTACTATACTAAAGTTAGTTTACTGTTGCTTTAGCACACTACAGACCGATAGTTTAGTATGCTACAGCAAGTACCTACAGTATACAATATAACTACAATATAAGAGACTTATATTCTAGTATGCTAGAGTTAGTAGACTTTTTTGTGTACTTAGTAGTGAACAGTAATGCATGTGTTAAGTGCACTAGACCTAGCAGACTGATTAGCCTTATTATGTTTGTCCCAGTACACTGATGCTCCCTTTGCTGTTCAATAACCTTCCCATGTGAGGCCAGTCCCAGAGCACTTGAAAGTGCTGAAGTACGCCCTCCGTATATGAGCATCACTAGAGAGCTGATCAAAAGCTTTGGTGCATAATAATGAGGCTGCTTGTTGCACACAGGCTCCTTACCTGGAGATCAAGAAGCAAATGGACAAGCATGACCCGCTAGCACATCCACTGCTGCAGTGGTAAGATGGAATGCCATACTAGTGCTTTTAGAGGTTAAAAGTAGCCAGATTACACATACATTCAGACACACACACACACACATAGATACACCCAGTCATACACACACAGACACACACACATGCATGCACGCAAACGCACACTCACACAGACACACATAGTCACACAGACACATACCCAAATGCACTCATGCACACACACACACACACACACACACACACACACACACACACACACACACACAATATGATAAGCACTAAATGCATGCACTCTGTTCTCAAGGTGATGTCAGTCAGATAGTGTTAGAAGTGCATTTTAGCTCAGGAGATGACTACCCACATTTTACTCAGCACATTCAAACCCAGTTACTGTCACAGCACTCTGATCTGCCGGCTTCTCCCTGCCGTCACTGACTTTAAAGTGTTTTATTGAGGGCTGTCTATGTCTGTTTTATGGTAATAGTGAGATATGACTTTTTTTTCCAGGGTGATATCCAGCAACAGGTCCCATATAGTAAAGCTTCCTGTAACCAGAGTAAGTAGTAAAAAAACGTATGTTTCATCTCATGAGGTGCTCCTTTTGGCTAGACTGATACAAACCAGGTTGACTGTTTATTTATTGCTTGATTGGTTGACATCTGTCTCATCAGGGACACATTTGTGACACATGTCCAGTGTGTCAACAAACCTTTTTTTTTATCTCAAACTATTCTCATGAGTCCATCAGCATCCACTGGCAAGCAGGATTTTAAAATAGGCAATAGCAATGACAAACCCACTAAATGTGCTTGGGTAGAAATTCTGCAGTCCAGCCGGTGTAGCCTTTGTAGAATTGTGATTGTGATTGTGATTGCGCTGACGTTGATGCTCAAACTTTCCTTCACATTGGGCTCACCCGTTAATGTCATTGGGGCTCCACATTTTTCACTGTGATGTATTTCATTATAGTAAGTCAATATGTTATAATAAATTACTGTGACCTTATACTCTGTGCTTACTGCCGTCTCACTTTCATTTTCCTGTTGTGTGTCTGTGTGTGTGTGTGTGTGTGTGTGTGTGTGTGCAGCAACTAAAGTTCATGCATACCCCGCACCAATTCCTCCTGCTTAGCAGCCCACCTGCCAAAGAATCCAACTTCAGAGCTGCCAAAACTCATTTTGGAAGCACCTTTGCTTTCCAGTAAGTTTCTGTTTGTGATCTCCTTCACTGGTGAAAAATAAGGTACAAATGACCCCCCCTTGCATTACAGTTATTAAATGATCATTGGTTTGGGTGTGGTGTGCCTACAATGACTTATAACAATAGCTTATTGGAAAGAGCTGTGTTGTAAGTTTGCTGTCTTTGTACTTGACAGTGGATCCCACATAGAAAACTGGCACTCCATTTTGAGGAATGGCCTGGTTGTGGCATCCAACACAAAACTCCAAGTAAGTCATGCAAATGAGAGAAAATTGTCAGATTCACTGTGTAAGGCAAAGATTACCGAAATCCACATTAAGCCCTAAAGATTTACTGATGGCATCTCAATTGGTGGACCATGAGCTGCCACCTTGAGAACTCTAAAAACACAAACTTTTATCTGTTAATATATTGGTAGATGTATGGCCATGTTTAAACTTCTAGTTACGACCATATCCGATTTTTGGTTTTGCTCAAATGGGACACATATCCTTTGTTATGATGGTGAGAACAGTAAAACAAATACACATGAATTCTAAATTCCTCAGATCAGAATCAGTCCCCTTTCAAATGTGGTATTTTTTATTTGTACTAAATCAGATATGGATTGGGTAGATGTTCAGGTGACTCCAGTCTTAACAGACAGATTGGATTTTCCTCATGTCATTAATCTGAGAATTTGTCTGCTGTTATATGTAAGAGAATATAGTTGGTGACACACACACAAAAATATCACATGCTTTCTCTTTCAACAACCTACTTAAAGTTGCTCCATACCTCGGACATTCCTTTCACACTGGGTGAGGCCAGTCCCTTATTACTATATTTTCCCCTTCACATTCTGAAGCTTTATTTCGTTAGGCTGTCTGATGCACACAACAGGTCAAGGCATGTGGGCAATTGCAGGAGCAATTGCATGTGTGCGCACAGGCAAGTTATTGTGCCTGCACCTCCTGATGTATGGGTATGATTTGTTACCTTGCTTTAATGCCTGCAACCTTCCCCACTTTTACTTACCATTACAGAAAAACATAAGAGCAGCCTGGTTCTTAAAGCCCTCTGCAGTATTGTTATGGTAGTCAATATGAGGAGTGAGCAGTGCCTAGTACGCATACGAATTTGAATTCACAACCGGCCTAGACCAGCCAACCAATTATAAGCTGGTAAAGGCGTCGACGGTTTGGCAGTGGTCAGTGTAGTGGTCAGTGTAGTCTTGTTTTGAATCACTATTGTTAGGCCAGGGGAACAGTTAATCATCTGCTGCTATGCTGGTGGTCCACTACGGGTTTTCTTTGCCAGAAACCATCTAGAATTACTATGCAGTTTATTCTCATAGCCTATTTTCAAGCACCAGATGTTACACTCGGACCACTGGGAGAAATACACACAAGCCAGCTCCCAGTGTTGAACATGTGGCATCATCTCTGGGCTTTACTGTGTGTCAGCTTCCACTTAGGCTTCCACTGACCTCGACATACACACTTAACTGCTTCCTGTTCACTGTCAATGCCAGATTTAAAGATAAAAAATGAGAATATGTCCTCACATTCAAGTTGAGTCACACTCTTTAGGACTACTGTTGATTTGCACACCATTCTGTGCTTATTCGGGCTTGTTTGGCTGGGCTTGAAAAAAAAAATAATTAAAAATATCTTTTTGCATAATCTGATCATGGTATAATCACCACATTAATATGCAGCCTCAGGGCATGCATTAGGGATGCACAGTGTGAAATTTAGTTTGTTTACAAAATTAATTTGAGTTAATACCTGATGGTCTGTCTGTGTTGTGCTTGCAGCTCCATGGCGCCATCTATGGAAGTGGAATTTACCTTAGCCCTTTGTCAAGCATATCCTTTGGTTACTCAGGTATGTTTCAGTAATGTCTGAAGATTGCATTATTCAGATGCCTGGGCCAGATGCTTCGGGGGTAGGTTAGCCGAGGGTAGGAGTCATCAACATTTTGTTTTCACAGGGATGAATAAAAAACAACAGAAAGTTACATCGAAGGATGAAACTTCCACGAGCAGCAAGACAAACATCCACTTACAGGTGGCTGCCTTTAACTACATGTTGAAAAAGCTGTGGTACCGTATGCATTACAAAACACATTCAGTCTGAATAATGACCGTACCAGACAATAATACTTCACGATTGTGGTAAATTATATGCAGGAGAATATCACAATACAATATAGAAAAGCAGTGCATTTGTTTATAGGTTTATATGTGTTTATTTGTTTATACATTGTAATGTAATGTTACCAACTGAATAATAATTGACAAAAACAGAAAAGACTAGGTGGTGTTTAAAAGACACTATATCAAGCTGCAACGTGAATGATTCATTTCCTTGTACAGTCACAGAAGAAGGGACTGCAGCCACAGTTCTTGCAAAGCAGGAACTTAAAGTGCATAGCCTTATGTGAAGGTAAGCGGCCTCTACCGCCAATTAGTCTGATTAGAGATGTGTGGCCTGTTGCATTTGACTGAGGTTGCCTTTTGATCCATTTCTTCTCAGTCATCACCTCTCAAGATCTGCACAAGCATGGCGACATCTGGGTGGTTCCAAACACAGACCACGTCTGTACAAGATTTTTCTTTGTGTGAGTTCCTGGTCAATGTGAACTTTCCCTTGTAGCAATGCAGAAACAGCAGGTTTTTACACATGCCTTCCTTGATAGTCTTTGACTGGTGTTTTTGAGAGCTATGCAAATTTACTATCGACTTGAGGTTGTGATATAAGTTTTGAAATTACACACTGAATTTTTGTTAGTTAAGTTTATGTTATGAGTGCATGGTCAAAGTATTTTCAGTCATATTTAAATTCAGTTTTCTTGTAGCATATATTTTAAGCATATTTTTGAAACACAACAGTTATTTCCCAGTGTGCGCTTGTCCTCTTCTCTTCTCATCTTTTCTTCTTTTTTTCATCTCTCTGCTCACACACTTCTAGTTATGAGGATGGGCAAGTGGGTGACACAAGCATCAACACCCAGGACCCAAGCATACACAGAGAGATACTGCGTGTGATCGGCAATCAGACAGCCACTGGGTGAATGACAACTGACCCCATGCAATATTGCTGCCTCGGCCTGATGCCCGCCATCTCATAGCTGGCCATCTGAGGAAAGTGGGAATGAATACAGTTGTGTGTTCTCTTGTTAAAAGCAACCATAGAAAATGAGAGGATGAACAATGATTTAGAAAATATTTGCTATAACAAGGAGGGACTTAAGTATTTATACCCCAGGGTCACCAAAAATCTTTCTGAGATTGAGACCGAGACCACTTTACTATATTTATAAATAACAAACATTTAGTTTTTTTTTCTTTGGTGATATGGTACCTCACTCAGTGTAACTGACAGGTGACTTTTTTTGTAATGAAAACAAAAATAACAACGTTGACCTTGAAAAGGATTTTGCTAATTTTGAATTTGACAATGATTTGGCATATTGGAAAGAAGAGGTAGCCAGTCTACATGATAAAAAAAATGGTTTACTGAGCAGCGCTTTGCAAAAGTAGCCTGCATTTACTTTGTGTATATGGAGGGTGTTGATATGCACTTTATTTCTCTTACTTTAGATTATTTGCTCCAAGATCCTGATCATAAAAAAAACCTTCATTTGGATTTATTATGGAATTGTAAAGTGAAATATGGACTTGTAAAAGTGTTTGGATTTCTTGTATTCAAAACGAATGGGCTGGAGTTTTGCCCGAGGTTGAACGCTCCGCATGTAAAGGTGTTGGACAGAGGCAAAATCTGTGGCATGTGTCTGCCAAGCCCTTAACTCATAGAAACGACAACTTCAAAGTACCAGTAGGTAACATGAGGTGCAGTGTGATTGTTTTCAAGTAGGCTACAAATAATGCTGCCTTAGGACTGAACAAAGCAATGTTGCTACATGTACATGGTGAATTTGGGAAGACACCAAGGAATCAATCAAGGAAGTTTTACGGGTGTAAAAAAATGCAGTGAAATTACATAATTTGACATGATGTATGACAACCTTTTTGAAGTTTGACAAAAAAAAATGACAGGCATTTGCAGAGGTACAAAGTTCAATCTTTCTAAGATCAAGGCACTGAATACAGTTTCAGTGTTTATTGTAGAAACGATTATTTGAATAGATGTCTATAATTCCACGCTCTGTACATGTTTTATTATGGAAAAAGCAGTGCATTTGTTTATACACCATAATGCTATTCACAACTTCAACCATCTCCTAAATAATTTAATAACTTTGGCACATTCAGTACAGTTGCACAAAAAGTTATTTCTCATCAAACAGACCTAAAGATCTAACAGTGGATAAGTTAAGCCATAGCTTTCAACAAATCTTAAATTGCAGAATACAATCTCTTGATACAAGATAAAAATCATTATCAGCATAGAGTCAGATTCTTCTTTAACCTCAGCTTCTAGTAATACTGGCCTCGGTTCAGTCTGTGATTACAGTGTGGTCTGACGACAGATAAGGTTGACAAGATCATTCCTTTACCAACATATGTATAAAACTGTGCTTGAACTGGAAAGATGACAGAATGGTCAATAAGTATTGTTTTTATAAATATACATATATAAATATATAACACTTATACTTGACGTGGCGATAAAACATCTGATGTTCGCTTCCAACTACTTTCAAGACTTAAGAGCAAACAAACCTTTTCTACAAACCTGATATTTTATGTACATACTAAGAACTTTTTGTGGTTTCTGTTGCTTCAATAAATCAGCTTATATTGCAATTGTAATGTATTTAAATGGGCTATAAACTTCAGAGGGGAAAAAAAGAAAATCTGTGAGTTGGCTATAAAGGAAGGTGTTTGATTGCTTTCTTAGGCTTCAAAGATTTCATTATCTTGTTTTTTTTTTTATTAAAGGGGAAGGGATATTTATTGGTATAGTAATTAAATGCTCTGTTGTTGAAGACAATTGCAGTTGTCTGTGTGTTGTGACTGAGGAGCTAAAAAAAAGGTACAAAAAAGTTCAAATGCGGTTGTTCCACCATGCATACAGTTGTAGGACTTGCATCACTATTTCAGTTGAATTGTGGGTGTTCTGTTTATGGTTTTCCTATATTTTCTGCACAATTTAGAAAAAAAATGTATTATGCTACTTTGCATTCGGTGCCTTACAGATACGGATCAATGGCAAATGTATGACAATGTACATAATGTAAATACTGCCACACCACATGGAGGCCAAATATTTTCTGTATTAAGTTTTTACTTTTACTTTATTTTGCAAACAAGTCAAGCTTTTTGGCTTTTTACAAGTTATGGAAATAGTAGCTTATGTACTTGTTTATGGTCATTAAATTCAAATTTCCTTATAAACATTACTTTCGTGCAGTGCTTTATTTCATAACACATCAGCAAATTTATTCATTCAGGAGTTATCAATTTATTTGTGCACAATGTTTAAATACATACAGTTAGTGCCTTTTCATACTGGCCAGAAAGTCACAAAAAGAAGGAATCTACAGTAGTACTGGAATGTATAGCCCTGACTTAATGATTTAAAAAACACTCAAACCTTAAAATAGACTTAAAATAGGTTTTATCTGACCTGCATGAGATCAATTTGCAACGAATGCATTGTATTCTCTTGATGATGTGCTGATACATTTGGGCTTGTGCAAACACTGGAACATGTGGATTGCAATCGTCAGTGAACACATTTAGAAAGGTAAATGGAGTACATTTATATTGTGCTTTTCTTCTCCTACAAGCACTCAAAGCACTTTACAATGAGGGCCTCACATTCACCCATTCACACACACCAGTGGCAGAGACTGCCAAGCAAGGCACCAACCTGCCACCAGGGGTAATTTAGGGCTCAGTATCTTGCTCAGGGGCACTTTGATGGGGTCAGGTGAAATGGAGCTCAAACCTGCAACCCTCCAGTTGCCAAATGGCGACTCTACCACCTGTGCCACCATTGCCCCTACACCACTGAAACCACTAAAAGTAGTTCTGACCAACTAACTATTATGTCTTTGAACCTTTTTACATTTACGTTAACACAAATAGTGCTTCTGTGCTTTTATCTAGTGCATTTACCAAAATATAGAAGAGAATGTACTTGTTTGATTATTCATTCCCCAATACTTTTAATACAAATAAAAATGCATTCTATACTGTGAATGATCCTGTAACCCAACATAATTTATAAATCCCATAATTTATCTGTCTTTATGTAACAGATTCAGATTTAGGTGGTTCATGTGATGGATCATAAACTCCGTGCCCATCTGTGCTTAACAAATTCCTTTCACTTTCAGCTCTTCTTGTACCCGAAAGAGGTATTCTGGATCTGGGTAACCATAGCTGCAAAAGATCAGAGTCACAGTATACAAGTCACCTCATGTACAGTACTTAGATTAAGGACTTCAAATACCTTTTTTAATCTCATACAACCACAGTGCTTTATTAAAACTGTGACAGAGGAGTGGAATGAACATACTGGTTAGAATAGATCAACCATGTTTTCTGTGGTGGAAAAACAAGTTTGGTGTACAATAAACAACCTTGGCAGAGAACCTTTATATTATTTTGCTTCCCTTTATGGTATTTTGCTAATTTTGCTAATGCATTTCCTTTTATTACTTCAACTCCTCCATCATAATTCTAAAATCTCTATAAATA
Source organism: Limnothrissa miodon (assembly GCA_017657215.1). Lineage (NCBI taxonomy): Eukaryota > Metazoa > Chordata > Actinopteri > Clupeiformes > Clupeidae > Limnothrissa > Limnothrissa miodon. Next base: position 42,909 of record JAGFZM010000300.1, on the reverse strand, counting down.
ATCCATGTATTTTCTGGAGGTCACCTACTGGCTGGGGCCGCCAGTCCTTGAGGTCTTGTGGTGAATGTCGTTCCAGGTGACCACATTGTTCCTGCCTGAGGTGGAGGAGTGGCCGACGGTAAATATGAGCCTCTGGTCAAAGGCTCGCTGCAGCAGCCTCAGGACCTTTCTGCCCTCAGAGGAGTCTGGGAGATAGGCTGTCCTTGCCGCTCCCTCATATGACTGCCCAGGGTTGGGATGCTCATTCTGAAACACAATGGAACACGTGGGATGTCATGCTGCTGTTCATAGTGGATTGCTACTACTGTATGATTGATTAATTGATTGATTGGATTGATGGATAAATAGATATCCTTTAATCATCCCAAATGGGAAATTTCATTGTTCCAGAATCCTTATTAACATACTGTACCTCAAGCAAACATATATAAACAGTGTTAGAGAAAAATGGAGAATAAGGATGCAAGGCCATGTGTGTGGAAGAGCAAAGACTGGACAAATTGTGCTCTGTGAAAGTGTTGCAAAGAAAAGACATTTGGTCAGAAGATGCTCTACGCATCTTCCTGTCCCATGGGGACATTCACTTTTTGTTCATGTGACATGGGTGTCAACCGGAAGACGTACTTTAGAACAAATTCCTGTATTAGTTAGAACTTGCGCATTTTCTCCAGCCTACTGCTGTCTCTGATTGCCTTATGTTGTAAGAACCTAAGCTTACCATTAAACCATTCAAATTATACCTGCTAGTGGCTCCATCCTAAACGAACATGCATTTACACCTTTACTCTCACAATAAACAGACGAAACACTCATAGCATAAGAGCATAGTGTTGCATAGCATAGTGGAAGTATAACTGTTATTTTCCCCAACTAAATTACAAATCTGATTATGAGAGATTTAGATATTTAGATATTAAGGGTACAATCATTATCAAAATCCAATAAATAGTGCATTATAAAAAATAACTACATTAAAGGTATCATAGAACATGTTTTTTGACCCTAAGAAATTGTTCTTTGAGGCTCAATAATAGTGTATGCAAATTTGTGCGTCTGAAAGTGACCCAGGAGGAGCACTGCTAGAGTGTCTTATACAGGCTCATTTAAAAGGGTTAGAACGAAACGATTCTTATTTCCCACCCCCCTGGTAATTCATGAAGCAATGGGATTGGTCCAGAGACGTTTCCAAATGATCTTTGGTTGGACCATGCAAATGAAAGAGGTGTATCTTAGACGTATCCTCGCACCTCTTTATCAAATTGGCCTGTTTCAGCCCGGCCATTTCTACTTGGAAATTTACATGTAGAAGGAGGCGGGAAACCGTGTTTTGCTATGGTCCATATGATACCTTAAGCTACCTAAATTCAACAATAACAAGGTAAATGTGGTTTTGCGTTCTATAACCCCTTTAAAAGATGCCAAAATTGTTAAAATTGTTCTCTGAGGTCTCAAAAAAATCGTATGGTTCCTGAAGGAGATGGCAGTTTTTTGGAGTACCTTGTGTGCTCTGACTGCTATACGATTGAGTCTGCCTCTTTCAGGTTGCCCTGTTAGCATCTCACAGATCACGTCTCACTTCAATCTAACAGACTCATATAGAATAGTCATTTTTGTGTCGCAGGGCAGCTTTAAAAAGTAATTTTTTGTACAGGTACATATTAACTTATTTGTTGTTATCTGTTACTTCAAACTAAAATCCTACTCGTTAAGTCACATTATGCATCATTTTATGCGTTTTCCAGGTTAATTAGAGGTGACAATCTTTTGCAGATATGTCAAAACAAGTCAGAATTCTGTATCCTGTAAAGTCACTAGAAGGATAGGACAGACAGACCTGGTTTTAATCTGCATTGCAGTGATAGGAGCAGGCATGTGAGATTGGATGATAGTAAATGATTAAATAGCTCATTATGGGGCGAATGTAGACTCTCTGCAGGCTAAGTTGCTAAACTTACGCAAGTACTATTGTTTTCATTTTGAAAACGAGAGTCAGTGAAAATGAAACTGAAACTGAATGAAGCACACACATTCACATGGATTGGTGAGAATGTACAATGGTGTTGTTTTACACTGAGCCTGTCTACGATCTTTGGAGCATGCCATTTTTAACATATTGCTTGAAATACTCTTCACACCCCCATTGCAACCAATTAATTAAAAGTTTTGACACAAAAATTAAAAGTTTTAGTGGCCTCTAGAACGAACAATCCAGGAAAAACACTACGGACCGTTGGATTCTGACACATCTATCAAACTGCAATCTGATGCTCCCTCCCCCTCTGTGCGTACCCTTCTTCGTGAACGAATGGCGCATGCTCAGAAGCTGGGCAGGAAGCTAAACTAGAGCCAGCTTAGATAGGATAGATAGACAGCTTAGAGGGAGCTCGTGAGAGAGAAAAATGTTGCTTAGTGCCGGTTTAACCAAAGATTCAACAGAGGAAGGCTCTGGACCCCAATTTACACACACTTTGCCCATGATGTTGTGCTTGCGTTTGGATGGATAGATGAATTGCCCCATATACTTTTATATATTACCTTAGAGGGCTACCATACCTTGTCTACATGTGTGACTGCAAAACTCAAAACAGAATGCACATATCCTTTTCTGACCATCACCTGTTTTCTGTCAACTACCATCCCAGTCTTAATGCCATTGTGTTCTGACTACCTTACCACTTGATTTTGTCTTTCTTTCCCGTCGGTAAAGCAGTTCAGATCAATCATGACATGCTGTCCATGTGGAACTGCTAGCATTGCATTATAGAATGTGATAATTATTTTCTGCAGCAGGCAAAATAGCTACAATTTTTTCAAGCTTTTTGAATCGAACAACAACTTAGGGTGAAGTGCTTTCATGTCATCCTGCCAGTACAAGTTTCTAGAATGCTAGTACCGCCGATTGGATGAGTTTTAAGGAGAATCTGTGTGAATTTATGGATTCTTACCCCTTGAGTTCCACTCGGAATGTAGTAATTAATCACAAGGGTTCCATATTTCTCATATCCTGGCAAGTGTGATGTAACTTCTTGGGAGACTCTCATGCTGCCATTATCTGGCTGGTTCCCTTTCAGTTCCCCATACAAAACACCACAGATTGGACAAGCAGGCTTAAATTCAAATGCCCTCTTCAAGCAGTCATTGCAAAATGTGTGTTTACAATTGGGCAACGTCTTCTTCTCTGTGAGGGTGTCCATACATATCGGACATGTTTCGTCCTCATCTTTTTTGGGATCTTCTGTCACTGGTGGAACGGAGGGCTTTGGTCCAATGTGGCCAATAGTTCTCCATGGGCTTTTAAAATCATTTTTCAAAAACAGCTCCAGTCTCTCCATGCTCACATAACCCCCTGTTACATCAACAAACCGTTTATTTGTACAGGGGCTAATAAGCAGATCTGGAAACTCAGATTCAAGAAGCCTCATTTGAGATGCCGTACATTCAATTTGTTTTACTTGAAGGTCTGTGGCAATCTTCTGATAGAAAGTAATAAACCTCTGTCTTGCAAAGTGGGCAAGAACTGTCTGCTTTGAATAGAAAAACATCGTATTCTTCACACTAGACATTTGAACATCCTTTCCTCTGATATTATCCAGTTCTTGCAGGTATTTGTCATATATGTACATCATGACTGTGTAATCCACCTCCACAGGTTCTGCTGGTGAACAGTCATTCTTGTAAAGTTGGTCCAGAGAGTGATGATTTGCAGTGATAATCTGTTTGTCATACTTGCCATCAGTAAGTTTTGGTAAGGATGCCAATTCATAAAATCGTTTCTCAGTTTCATCAAAAGAGCCAACTGGTACCTTTTGACCAGGAACACGTAATGATACATCAGTAAACACCTGAAAGGTAAGAACACATGAGTGGATAGGCTACTTGTGAAAGCCCTACATTTACTAAATAACGTGATTATTTTGTATTCTTAAAAACAAATTTACTCATGCAGATAAACGAAAAGCAATGCCTTTTCTTAAAGGCGCTCTAAGCGATTGTGTTTGATGTCACTTCTTGTTGACGTTCGAAGTATTGTCAAACAAAACGGAGGATAGCTCCCTCCTCCCCCTCCCTCCCATGCCTCCTGAAAGACTCACGCGCACTAACCCCCACCCAACCCCTCCTCCAAATCCTTCTTGTCATTTATTGGCTGGAACAATGTTTGTTATGTTTCATTTCGTTTGTTATGCTAGGTTTGCCCACTGTGTTTTTTAGCCGTTTGTGGAGCCTGGGCTATCTACAGAGACCGCGTTTTTTACAGTGTGTTCAGGGGACAGGCAGCTAGCAGATTGTGAGGAGATGTTTGCTGTATGTAACAACAAATGTTTTAGTCCTAAAAACGCGTCACATCGCTTAGAGCGCCTTTAACCCACACATTACTGAAACTGACCATTCCTATATTATAGCATTCAGCTCATTTATGTCAAAACTAATTCAGATTCAGAAATCAAATGGGCCTACTATTGTTGAAGATTTTACACAGCACAAAGCAAAACGTTCACTGTACATGTAATCCACTTGGGTCCTTACATGAACATGAACGTTACACATGTTCATGAAACATTATGCTCAAAACGACATTGGCCTAACCGCGTCCTTATCCTATCAATAAAACCAGCCATGGAGAGATTTTAAAAACTGTTATCACGAAGTGGATGAAAAAACCCTACCTCAGAAGCCTTTGCCATTGTGGCCAGTATAGCGTTAACGTTAGTGTCCTGTAACGTTAATTAAGCTGCTTGTGTGAGCACTTTACAGCGAAGGATGCTATTTCGGCAGTATGTCTCCTTGTCCTTCATCACAGAAAGCTTAATAGTTTAGCTTTACTTCTGAATACATATGAATTTAGCTATAACTTAAAACCTAACCACATAACGTTACTGTACTGTGCTTCAATCAACAACTTGCCACAGCTTTCGCTTTCCCACAACCAGGAAGAAGAAGCGTGGTATCCATAACAGACGTCAGACGTTGCGCAGGAGGGGTCCAAAGACGCCTACTGGCAACTCGCCAGCTCTCGAGGGCTTTTGAGTTTATACTGGACAACTTGATTTAGGAAAAAGTAAAACCTTCTATTTGACCAAGGACTGCCTTAATCAGATAACAACAACAACAACAACAACAACAACACACACACACACACACATTTGTTGCAGTAGTACTTATGTTTAATAGCTTTTCAAATATGTATGCAAAATACATAATTTGCATAATCAACTGCGAGCTCTTTGGTCTACTACTAGGTGACACCATTATCACAGTATACATTCAATACAGTACATGGAAATAAAACAGCTGTCATCAATTCCCAGTTTCCAATTTCAAGATGTTTTCACCAAAAATCATCCCAGAATTGCATTTTACTTTCATTGTTCAATCTTTCAAACAGACTCTCATAGGAAGCCATTCAATCACACCATTAACCCATTCTTTCAGATCTAATGTTTTAGGACATTTCCAATTGCGCAAGATAATCCTGGCAGCTGTGGTGCAGTAAATTTTTACCACAATTTTTACCACCAATAAATGCATTTTTAGTTATATTTGGTATAGCTGACTTATCTCCAAGTAGGCATAGCCTAAGTTCAGCCGGCAATGAAAATCCCAACCAATTTTCCAGTATACCCAGAATCTTACACCAAAATGGCCGAACATAAGAACATCCCCAAAACATGTGTAAATAAGTACCATCCTTTTCGCCACACCTCCAGCATAAAGCGTTTCCAATTAAACCCATCCTATAAAGCCTAGATGGTGTATAATAGTACCTTTTGTATTGTATATATTTTCCCCTTGCTTTCCTAATATTTTTACCTACATCTGAAAGAATATTTATCCAATCACCTTCCCCAAAATGGATCCCCAGATCCCTCTGCCATATTTGTTTCAAACCATAACATGTGTCTGCAAGTACACTCGTCTACACCTACTCATAACATTTGTTTTCAGCACAGTGTCTAATCTGCAGATATTTCCAAAAATTCCCTGTACCTTCAATGTTGTATTTTTCCAGCAGTTCAGAGTATGACATAAACAGTATATTTACATACAAGTCACTAACCACTGTCACTCCTTTAAGACACTATTGTTTCCGATACACCATTGCCTTTCCTATGCAATATTTCTGGATTGTTCCACAATGATGCATATAATTGTCTGTAATGTGATGTCTTGCACAGCTTATGAATTTTGCTCCAGACATGTCGTTAATGTTCAGTCACTGGGTTGGGGTTTTGCTTTGTTCCAGAATGCTGTGAGAGAATGTCAATGGGATGAAAAGTGAAGGCAAGCTTTTGATTCAATCTTGATCCAATCCAGGTCTGAGTCTGACTTTCCCCAGTGTTTTTTTTGCAAGCTGGGCCATTTCAAAAGAGATGTTGTATATTCTTATAATCTGGCAATCCCAAGCCACCTTTATCTTTTGGAGCAAATAGTTCAGTCATTTTGATCCGGGGCCTTTTTCCTTCCCAAAGAAAGTCCTTTGTCATTTAATTAGTCCATTGTCATTTAATTCCAACCCAGGCATATCACAGTATTTCAGTATTTTAGATTAAATACTATTATTAAACAGTAATGTGTCCAAACTTAGTTGGATCTACTTATTTTGACTTTCCTTATTGCTATATCCACTAGAGGCCAGTAAAGCTCTATCAATCTAATTTTAAACTAATGTGCAACGCTATAACGTCACCGTTAGATGGCGGAATAGGCCTTCACCATTTCTCTTAGAGTTGTATCTTTCGTCTCTTCAAACAGAAATGTAAGCTAAAAAGCTGATAATTATTTGAAATATATTTATATATGAAATCGCCGTGATTCCGCATGCGCATCCAAACTGACCACCTATCTACTTTCCTAATCTCTCGTAACGAATAAGTATCTATTGTAAGCACTGTACCCCAATAAATCGTTTCTATGTCAGATATAAATTCATTTTGTTGACTGATCAGCGTCTGAAATACATGACTTTTGAGAACCTGTAGATTAGGCTAGATCCCTTGGAATCCCTCCAGCGGTCAAGGGTTAATGAAAATGTAAGATAATGTTTAGGCTACATGTTCCAAGTGGTAAAAACCCTGCTTTCAGCAGCGTGGTGTCTACGATTTGCTTCAAATTGATTATAAGGGTCTCAAATAAGAATGGGCTTTGCCATTGAAACAGTTCAGTCGGACATTCATAGAATCAGCCACCTGCAACACGGCACATTGAAAGAGAGCAGTGACAAAGCCATAGGCTGCATCCGAGCTCAGATCCTGCAGAATTTGGACCATCGTACACTCGAAGAAAGGCCATGTAATAAATCGCACTTCATAGCAGGTATGCTTTTAAGGATATTAATATTTTGTTTATATTTCCGATTGGACTTTGACGTTCTTTAACAAATAGTTAGTTCTAATTATAGCCATATTAATTGTCAACATTTTTTATTTCGCTTGCATTTTTCTAATTATCATTTGCATTTAATGTTATATTTGAATAGTCTATATTAAACTAAAACTAAAGTATTTTTTCTCCAATAAGAAATGTTTGTCTTTTCCAATTTCATCCCAGATCAGCTGAAGTTAGATGCTTAGTTCTCCTAAACATCTAAAACTAACATTTTCATTGTTACAGTACAGGCCATACATGTCTAAAAATGCAAGTATTGTGTATGCAGTTTAAAATATTTATAATGATTTATGATATATTTATGATAGCCATACAGGCTGTTTATGTTTGTTTAGTTTCATTAATTTAATACATTGTGAGACTGTATTATAATACATTTCCTCACGGAATGTTAGTAGCCCACCGTTGCAATATTGTTCAGTTGGTGTAAATGATAGGCTAATATAGGTTATTTGCAATTATTTTTTTGATTGATGATTACTTGATGACTGACTGATGAATTTAGATTTATTTTGAACGCAAGAATAGTTTACAGGCTTTTACTTATTTTAATTAAATTGTATTGTATTTATTGATACCACAAACACTTTGTAGGTCATTGCTGAATGCATTGTATTGGAACGCTGTTATCTATGAATAGCTTACATTTTACTTGCATAGCCTACTGCTACTTTAAAATGTTCTTTTCGTCTTTTCGTCATCCCCATCCGCATCGTCGTCGTCGTCGTCACCATTAGGTTTTCAATGATCAGAAATAGAGACATCTTAGGTATTTTGGGCCTATGGCTACAGGCTACAAGCTCTTGCTGCTGCTCTAATAAAAATAAACGGATAAATATGGCTAGGCCTATTATTGATTCACGCAGCGTATTAATCATATTTCTTTATCGTTTTAGATAGGCCCAGACCTATATGTCTTGCAGCGATAATAGGCTAGACACAATAAACATAATTTCTCCAGGACGCACATTATTATAGAGCTATACACGGAAATATTTCGGTCAGTGATGTAAATTACCATGGTGAGTGTCTGCTAAACTGTGAATCTAACCCTTTGACACATATCATCTTCACCTCATGGGAACACTTGGCCACACACTAAGCGAATGCACAGGAAACTAGACCACCAGCTTAATGCTAATTATTCACTTTGACAACTTTTCATTAATGGCATGTTTGCTTGTTTGTTGTTTTTGTCCTGTGCAGCCAATCCGTAGCAGGCAGACCATGTCCAAATAACGCGAGTTCGGCAGAGGCGTTATTGAGATTCGTCTTGACATATTGGCAGATTTATGTAACCCCACCCCTACCCCATATTGATTCGCAAGTTGCTGGAAATCACCATGTTTCGTTGGTAACAAGTCGCTGACTCCACAAACGCTTTTTACGACATTAGAATTTTGTGTGTGGAGTGCTGCCTGCAGGGTGCGGGATAAGCGTTTATACAGTAGGCTACATGAGCATTCTGTCCTCCAGAAGCTGCGGGTCCTCTGTATCCTAGTCCTACTCCATCAGTGTGGATTTAATGGCAGTGAAAGTATTACGTGCAATCGGATTGGAGCAGATTTAGACATCTGTCAAATGCGGCCAATAGAATGTACATTAGTAATATTGAACCAAGAAAAGACGGCGGCAGATCGAGTGAGGATTAACTACAATTCATAATCTGCTCGCGAAAACTCGGCTGCTTTAAAGCATCCAGGCCACACAATGAGGATGCGGGGGGGAACAGATCAAGAGGCTCTTTAAAGTAGCAGTCACAGCACAACCCCCAACACTTTGCAACTTGAACAAAATAGTCAGCCTATGCTACAGTAAATGCAGAAAAAAACTAACCAACCAACCAAAAAAACAACAAAAAAAACCCATTACCCTTTTGCTACAAAACGGGTATTACTGTAATGTTAAATCCGTCATGTTGTCGAATATTTTATTCCCATGCATTTTCACACCTATACAGTAATAATATTGCATACCATAATGCTTGATGTTGGCTTCATCAATGCATCATGCCAATTCTGTATAAAAACTCCAATAAAATAATATCCTCGAATGACAGAATAGTGAGCTCTTAGACAATATTTTTGTATCGCTGAAGTAGCTTTTATAAGAGTGTTACTAATTGTAACCTCTACTGTAAATGTGAATATATAATTACAGGTCTTTTACTAAGTGAATATTCAGTGGTTTGGGAATAACATCAAACAATAGACATCTATCAGCAGGATAAACAACAAGTACTGTAAAAACACCACTAATCTGATCTAAATATGACAGTGGGAGTCTGGATGTGTGTCTGGTATAGGGAGGGGTCATGTTTGTGTGTATGTGTGTGTGTGTGTGTGTGAGAGAGAGAGAGAGAGAGAGAGAGAGAGAGAGAGAGAGAGAGAGGTGGTGGTAGTCATTTAGTGTTGGTATTGTGACATTTCTTTTGTTCTTGTTGTCAAAATTAGTCCCTCACATATTAACATATTTTTAGCCTAGAGAGTAACATATTTGCGATCAGAATAAAACACGTCGTGTGAAATAGCCTAATTCAATCAGGACACTGTGACTTCTATGGTCCATAGATTGTTTTCTCTCTCAGCAGAGAAATAGATATAAATAATAAGAATAATTGCTAATAATCTCTAAGATTACTACTGTACCTGCTGCCTACCAAAAGTCACATTTAAAAAAGGATCAGATTAAATTTAAATTAGGCTACATCAAGAACTATATGCATTGCACACACATACACACATATGTTCTCACTCCCAAGTTTGGGTTGCAACATTTAGTGTCAGAAATGTAATGCTGCATTCCCCATTAGATTAGTCAATTGCAGGTCTGGGTGGGCAAGATAACTCTGGTTGAGGAGCCATACGGTATGTTAGCCTTATGCAAAAGATCTCTGAAAGGGTATATCATTCTATAGGCAATGGTGTCTTTAAGCCGATGATGTTCCACATATCCTAGGGATGAATTATACAGGCTTAGTGTAAGCATGAGGAGAGACAAGATAAATAAGATGGACTTATCTCCAACCAAAAAGGAAAACAATGCCATCTTTGTTTCTCTTATGTAAAAAACACATTGATATGCATAAGTTGTGAGGGGGGATACGGAGGAGGGGTGTTGGCTGAACTATTGTAAAAGACACATACACATCTTTCATGTGTAAATAAAAAATCATTATTAACTGAAAAATATAACAAATAAATATGTTACAAGCTAATATATGCCTTGCCAATGAGAAATCTCTATGTTGCCAATACATATCTCTATGTTGCCAATGGAGTGCCTGAACTTCCTTCAGGCAGACTGAAGCTGATGTTGTAGTGGTTTTCAGTCGCTGTAATAACCCATGGTTTCTAAGCTGGAGGCTCAACAAACCAGGTGGTTGTGTGAGTCCGTCTTCAGGGTGACTGCGTTTTAGTCACTTTCTGTGTGTGTGTGTGTGTGTGTGTGTGTGTGTTTGTCTGTGTGTGACTGACAGCTCAGTTAGTGCCTGGCCTCCACTCGACGCCACCACCACGTGTGTAATTTAGCTCTCAAAAGAAATCACACTGCTGCCACGGCTTCATTTTCATAAATATATACCTTTTTAAATACTGAGATGATAAGTACCTCACCTTCTCTGCCGTGCACAAGTTCACCTGCCTCCGGCACTCTCTCTAACTCACACTACTGCACACAGAGACACGCCTCGCAGCCTAGTTCCACGCACCACAATGCCTTGGCCTCAAACGAAAACTATTACTTTATTTCAATGTTTATTCAGAATTTGTAAACTATCCTATACGTACCCCAAAGAGAAGTAGGGATACTTACCCTGTAAAATTAATTACAAATCATTTTATCATTTTATTCTTCTGTGTTTTATCATATTATTCTCCTCAAGTTGCCACCCTGATGTGTTATGTTGGAGGAAATGTCTCCCCACACCAGAGAAAGAAAGAGAGAGAGAGAGAAAGAGAGGGAGAGAGAGACGGATTAATGTGTTCATTTATGTTTATGTGTACACCACTTACCAGTATTTGCAGTGATGCACTTGAGCCAGCCTTAAGCAGAGTAGAGCCTTGAGGAAAATATCATCAGCTTATTAAGTGGTTGCCTGTGTGGCTCACATCAAGTGCACCTGAAACGCCAAAATACTCAGTTATTACGCAGTTATTTACACACAGTCATTCTCATCAAAAACATCATATGCACTGAAAATCATGAATCAAACCAAAAGTGCTATATATCGGTATAGATAATTATTGTGTTCAGGCTGCTGTATATTAGGCTACATATATTTTATATTTAAAACATTAAATTAATATCTCTGCCTTCCCAGCATTAACATGGTGTGGTTTGTTTGTTTGTTTCTTACAGAGAGACAAACCGTTATCAGCAGAATCACCAGCTACAACAATTCCAACCAATGATCAATTGCCTTAAAAAACAATGCGCGAATGCAGCTTGGTCAAAAGCCTGCATTGTATCATTAGTAACTAAGCTTTAATTTGCTGTGCTAAACGGCCCACCCCACCCCACCCACAGTCCAAAACACCAACTGACGAGAGTATAAACATCCAATTACAGCTCGGGGCATGTCATAAATAAACAGATTAATAATAAAAAAAAAATAAAAAAAATAGTGACATGACTGACTGGCTGACACGTCCCGTTAGCCATCTTAATTAATCCTCCTCTTATTGGAGTTCTAATTGGTTGAAGATATGGCATTATCCCATGGAAGCATAAGCATGATGAGAGGCCGGGGATCGAGAGCAAGCAGGCTGGATACAGCGGCAACAGTGGCATCCCAACACAGCTATTTATCACAGGTATCGCAACTAATTAAACGTTAGACACACACACACACACACACACACACACACGCATTTGTCATGACAGCATTTGAAAAGAGGCAGTCATGGACATAAATCCTTAAGTGGCAGGCATAGTGTTATGCACTAATGAAATGGTATCATTGGTATGTCTTGAAAGTGCCCTTTGTTTATATTAAAAGGTTTATATTGTGAATACAGCATAAGACTCCAAAGGACATAAACACTGATCCTTGTTAAACAATGCATGTGCTGATTTTGCAATTACTTCAATGGTGTATGTAGGTTGTTGTGTAAATACATTTGTAAAACATTTGTAAACATATATGCTGAATTAAAATGACTTATTACACACTCAATGTTTTTTTCATTTTTTTTTTCCTTTTTGGTTCAAGGTCATTCAATTAATCTCCCTATATAAAATAATTCTGTCCCTGTAAAAGATGCAGATGGATTCTAAGGGACGGACGAGTTGAAGCCATTTTCCTGAGAAAGTGAGGGTGCTGTCTGTGTGCCTACAGTAAGCAGTCCGGACTGATCCCAGAACAGTGCTTTGGTGTGGGAGGCTGGGTAGTCTCATAGGCATGTCACTGGCAGGTTCAAATGGCCTGAACAGCTGGGACTGAGACATAACAACTGGCCTGGTGCAATCCGCGGGCAACAGTGATACGCCTATAAGCCTCCGTGGTGCTCCTCTGGGGCTTCAGGCCACTTATACACAACTCTCTCTCTCTCTCTTTCTCTCACACACACACACACATGGACACACATAGACACACGCACACACACAAAGAGACATACAAACACACACAAACACACACTTCCCTGCTAGCTTTGTGATGCCTTACTTTATCCTGTCTTTAGCTTCCAGTACCGCTGTGAGGTGATCTGGGGAACCTCCGCCTGGCAAACAGCAGTCAGCTGTGCCACCGCAGGCTTAACTCGCCAAATGGCGTGGAAGGAAGTCGGAGATGTTTCAGAGCGTCATGAAAGAGGATAAAAGGAAACCAGCTGTCCCGCTAGTCCCGCTAACGTGCTAGTGCTAGCGGCTGTGCTAACGGTCAGAGGGGCAAAACAGTGGGAGGCAAGATCTCTGTCGCACAGGCACGTCCAGTAAGCAGACGCTGGTGATGATTCACTTGTCTCGTGGACAGTCTGTCGGCAGACTGGGTTGGCGTGACTGGGAGCGCAGCGGCAGCAACTCTTCAGCATGGGCATGTGTCCTGTGACACAAGGGTCATGAAAGTCGTCCGTCTATTCATGAGATGAATGCAGTGCACCACTGATATGTCTGTGTAGTAGATTGGCAAAGCCCATGAAACTCTCCAGAGACCTGAACCTGTTTGGACTTCAAACTCCTGTGTTCTTTATGTTGCCTCTTACATGCGGAGTAAGCACATCTCCCCTGCCCTTCATGCGCACACCCACACACACATATACTCACTTACACACACACATACACACACTCTCACACACACACACACCCACCACACACACACACACACACTTACAAACACACACACACATACACACTGTGCCATTAGTCACTTTACGGTGCTGCTTTCCCGGATGCTTCTCCTGACGGGTGTAGGGCGTGATGTAAACCAGACCCCCACTCCCCCGAGTGCAGGAGAGCCCATTCGTCACTCCCCGAGTTCAAACTTTGCACAAGGAAAAACTTGAGGCCATCACTTAGAGGTGCTGAAAAGACATGCTGATGAACGCCGTGTTTAGACTAACCGTTTAGACAGAGCTTATCCCAAGTCTTGCCCTCACCAAAAGGCTCTGAAATTAATGATGGTTTGTAGAATGGGAAGTAACTTTTCAAGAAACTTTTGACATTTTAGCCTTTGCCGGTGTATAAAGCTGGGATCAATGATCCAATGGAACAGAGCTCTTCGCACACATCTTGGAGATGGACAAAAGTTCTAAACACTGTCTGATACGAATGACCCATTTGAATGACTTTCTTTTTTCACAAGGACCTCATGTGAAAAAACACATTGAAATTGAAGAAAAGCAAATACATTTTTGAAATATTTCAGTCAAGTAAGGCAAATTCAAAACATCTCTTGTTGCAAGATTTAATTTGACCTGTATGCAACGGTCTTTTTTGAGTCATTCAAGCAGCGTCTCAAAGCCCAGCCTAATTATGTACAGTGTAGGTTACTAGCTTCTTAGAGCTTCTAATACACTAATGTAAAAACGACAGACACTTCAGTTAAAGCTATCATCAGTCCCCCTACTCAAAGCCCCTTGAGAAACTGTGCCATGTGAAGCATAATATTAAACTTCAGATTTTTTTAGTGGCCAAAATTTGATGAAAATACCTTGTTTTTTGTTCCTTTTGACATCGCCTACACTGGCACGGTGGAAACACATTCACCGGAGCCCATTTCAGCGGTGACTTAATTAAGACATTCCATTCATTACCCTGTGCCATCTCTTCTGATTACTGGTGCGACGGCAAAGGCAGAACTGACAGGTGGCTGTGCATTGGCAGAAGCAAAGGGCCATTCTCCAGGCCAGACAATGCAAGCCTCCTAATGGCTCACCTGGAGCAAGAAAAGCCCAGAGATTGAGCATTCCAGGCAATTCACTTCTTTTAGCGGGTGCAACTGTGGTGCGACTGGCAAGATGTGAATAGAAAACAGAGTCAAATGAGACGAGGCACAAAGCTGTGGACTGCAGGATAAACAGGGCTGGTTTTCTAATATGCTTTTTGCATGCTCTTTAACACACATGGGGAAACATGAATTATAGGGGGAGGGGGTGAAATGGAGTGTTTTTTTCTAGGTTACATCAGTAGCACAGGAGACAGTCCAGGGAACAGTTATATTTACAATGAGGGAGGGACTGACTTTTCTACTGACTGATTTCAAGTACCGTTTCAGGTCAACAGAAGATGACGTTGGTCATCCCAGTGGTCTGCACTGAATCAGACCATGATTAGTGCCAAAATGGTATACTGACTAAGGGCACAAATGCGGACAGTGGAAGCATCAAAGCTATAAAATCTATAGACATAAAAATTCCACTATATCTCTAATGACAGGATTAAAATGAACTAAAAACATGATGTCAAGTCATGACATAAGACAGTTGAGTCAGGCCTAGCTGAAACATAAAGTCATAATATGGCTATAATAATAAGACATACATTCTGATTCAAGTACTCTCATGAGTATCCAGCGATCTTCGTTACAGGTAACAGAGACAGGTGAGCCATCCGATGGCTTCTCTTGTCTAATTCCTACTGACTACAGGGCTGATTTCACAAGCCGAACGCGACTGGCAGGGAATCGGTGTGTCTCGGCGGCGTCTAATTGAACAAGTGTCTTTGCCGCATCTTTGCCTTGAGACATCATGTCTGGCGTGTGACACACGGTTGCCCATGGCTGCCTTCCAGCGGCAGGCCTTCGGGGAGGTGGCGTGTCGAATAGGCCCCGACAGCAGAGTCCAGCCACGGCCCGGAGCACCTGAAAGTTTAATGGTTGCCGCTGGGCGAGACTGCTAGGGAGACAGCGTAGGGAACCACACACACACATGTAGAAGCATACAATAATAACTCGCAATGGGCTGATTTGATCCAGCTATGGGAAGACCACAAATGTGTGTAAGTGTGTGTGTGTGTGTGTGTGTCTTTGTGTTTGTATGTGCATGTGTGTGTGTTTGGTATGTGTGTATGAGGGAGACAATGTGAATATGTGGCTCTGTGTGTTTTAATGTTTGTGTGTGTGTTTGTGTTTGAGCATGTGTGTGTTTGAATGTTTGTGTGTGTGTGTGTGTGTGTGTTTGTGTCTGTGCATGTGTGTTTTGAGTGTATATGAGAGAATGTGAATGCATGGTTGTGTGTGTTTGAACGTTTGTGTGTGTGTTTATGTACGCATTTATTAAGTGGAGCAAGGTGTGTGTGTGTGTGTGTTTGTCTGAATCAGAGTGCATGTGTGTGTCTGTACGTGCACATATTTGTGTTTGTTTTTGTGCATGTGCATATCTGTGTCTCTGTGCACGTGCATCCCTGTGTGTGTGTGTGTGTGTGTGTGTGTGTGTGTGTGTGTGTGTGTGAGTGAGCGTGTGTGAGAGGGGAGTTGGGGAGGGGTTGTTTCCCTCTTGTTGAGACACAGAGTATAATGAGCACTGGCGCTAATTTCCAAAGTCGCTCCACTCTGGGTTGTATGACAAGCTCAGCTCCAGCTGCTCTGCTCTGCTGTAAATCCCCCCTCTTTCACACATGCACACACACACACACGCACACACACACACACACACACACACAAACACCACACTCTCTCACACACACACACATAAACACACACACTCACACACACACACAGATAAATGCACACATGCAAACACACACCTCCACCTTCCCCACCCCCGTCCGACATGGCCACTCAATTATTTAGTGTGTGTGGCCCAGTATCTGCCCCCCATAGCCTACCCCTTCCATCAGAGAGACACTTCAAAAACACCTCTAAAACAAGCCAGTGGCTTGCTGGGACTGCCTTGGCTCTCTCGCTCCCTCTCTCCATCTCCTCCTTATCTCTCCTTTCCTCATCCTTGCATCATTTTGCACCAGAGTGAGAGACTGAGCCTTGGTCCATTTAATGGAACAAATAGGAAAACTTACCTCAGGTTGATGAGAGAAACAAAAAAAAGGATGCACAACAGCAGTTATAATTGCAGTAAAACTCTGTATCATGTTTATGTTCGTCCTACCAGAAAGTATATAATTTAAAACGTATTATGCTCTCGTCTTCTCTTCCATCTTCTTTGAAAAATTCAGAAGTGTATATATTGTCTGTATGTGTGTGTATACTGTACTGTATATAAAGATAGATCAAATATTTATGGATGCAAAAATCGTTTTTTTATGTAGAAAATTCAAACACTATTTTGAAATGATTCTTGCTTGCAATTTAATAAATTATGATGACCACATTGGTTTAATATAATGTGAGATAATTTCAACCAATAGTAGTATTGTTCACTTACTGTACAAAGGAACAGATAAATAAGCCTGTTCCTGAAAGAAGCCCGTTCCTGAAAGAAGCCTACATCCTGAAATGCCTGCTAGTTTATTTCAAATAACCCATAAAATGCAGCATTTGTGGCTTTTCCCCTGTCTGAAGCCTCTTGTGCTTACAATGCTGAACAGAGGGCAAAGCGGAATAAAAACGAGGCAACATGCTAATGAAATTAGCAGCACATCAAAGACCCTAGTGTTTCACAGCTCTGCTTTTAGATTACCACGCACAGTGCAGGGAATGCAGTACAATATAGAGCAGGGAATGCAATATAATACAGAGTCGGCAGGCTAAGAGATTGTTTTGGCAGGGCGTTCTTCGATGAACAAACAAATAAAGAAACAAATAAAACTAAAAAGGGAAATGGTCATCAGTTTCCAACTCATCATAAAAGTGCTGTCCTGAAGACAGAGGCAATATTATATACAAAACAGCAACAATGAGCATATGTATGAATATATATACACACAAATAGTACCAGTTAATTACTCCTCAGAAATTAAGAATCTGACTAACTGACAATCTAACCAGTCACCTGAAAGACCACAGCTACCAGCTCATCTTGACTGTGCTAGAGTTATTATGGAGTAATCTGTTGTAAGATGCTTGTTCGTTTGTGTGTGTTTGTGTTTGTGTGTGTCTGTGGCTGCTGTCTTAACCATCACCCACCCCTTAAATTCACATCTATGTCAACAGCGCCAGTGACCTTGGCGCGCCACTGCCCTTTCAACTGGGCCATGTAGCGTTTAGCACTGTAGCATTTAGAGGTGTTCTCACTGTTCTCACTGTGTCCCTCTCAGCCTGATGGAAGAGAGAAAAAAAAAATGAGTTAGAGAACGGGGAAAAATCTATCAAAAAAGATGTTGTTCTTACATTGATAAAACAGACAAAGTGGAATCTATTAGTTTGAAGAAAAAAAGGTTTTATGATCTTTTTTAACAACTATGTGCACTGCTGTTATGTTCTTCAGTGGAAATCTTGTTTTGAATAATAAATCATGTTAATTGTATTCGCTCAGAGAAAAAAAATAGTGTTATGTCTGGCAGTTGATTACAAAAATCTGTTGTTTCAATGTATCTATTTGTTGTTATGTTTAAACTCTAAGCTTATATTGTGTATTACTAGGTCGCGTTTTGAAAATGAGAATTTTGATGTTTATGTTCATGTAATATAATTCAAGGTATTTTAATATCAATAAAGTAAATTAAATTCAACATATAATGAAGTGCACTCCCCCATATATTTTATTTTAAAAATGTGAAGAATAAAAAAAAACTTATAAAGAATATTTATATTTCTATATGGAATCTCCAAGAGCAATAATGCAATGGGCAGTCATTCTTGACAAGGACACATATAGTGAACGTGATTTACTGCACAAACACACCATGAATATACCTTTGTGAGCAACACATAACATAGATGTCCTAATCAATTTCTCCCCCTGTTCCCTCAGCCAGGTTGTAGAGGCAAGAGGCTGGCACAATATTTATGACAGCCTCGTTCTAAAAAGCTTGGGAAAAGCTCATGGTCAAGAGTGGAGCATCGAAGTCCCCCCCCTCCCCTAATCAATATTTCAACATTGCGCCAGGGCAATTCTATCAACAATGTTTCACGAAAACCATAACAAGTGTCATGGTGACGGGGAGGGCTCGCCGCTGACCTGTCTATATTTCTCTAACCTCAAGGTGCATGCACAGCGGCCATGAAATATCTGATATAAACACGGGGCCCCTAAGTGATGGCACAGGGCCGACGCTTTTAAATCTGACATCAACATAAACGACCCTCAGCCTCTTCCCAGCCTCCGCATACACTCTTTGCCACTCCCATCCTGTTTGTGTGTCTCTCTGTGTGTGTGTGTGGCATCTCAACGTTGAGCAATAGCCGTGTGCACTCTTAACGCCCCGCTGTAACACACTCGCAAGTCAAACGTCCTCCGCTGATGAGCCCGAGACTATAACGGCAGACAACAACAATAGGATCAAAACAGGAAGTGGCCATCAGGGCATATTGATCCAGCGAATGATGGGTGTGTTCATACAACAGCAGGCATCATGCATTATGGATGGTCAGTAATCATTACTGGACCTTGTAAACACGTAAACGCTGTCATACATCAAAACAGTGA
The DNA here is from genome assembly GCA_017657215.1 of Limnothrissa miodon. Lineage (NCBI taxonomy): Eukaryota > Metazoa > Chordata > Actinopteri > Clupeiformes > Clupeidae > Limnothrissa > Limnothrissa miodon. The sequence goes on along the minus strand of JAGFZM010000300.1, from coordinate 23,548 downwards.
TGACGAGAACAATAACAGGAGAAAAACAAGAGCATCAACAACAGTGAACTAAAAGGCACACTGATTAAAAGATTAATTTATATAGATAATATCTGATCCAAAGAAGATCATAGCACAGTGACCCTTAAGCTGGGCAAATATATCCTTACTAGATCTAGCATAAGCAAACAGAATGGTGTCTGTGTTGTGCCTTTGTGTGAGTGTGTAGGTGTGTGTGAGCGAGAGTGTGTGTGCATGTTGGTGTGTATCAAAAAGGATCATAACGAATGGCCAATATCTGCATCACTGTCAGCTGCAGTAAAAACAAAAACAACAGAAAGAAAATTTGGAGTGAAAATTTTGTGTCAGTGTGTGTGGTGTGTGTGTGTGTGTTTGTGTGTGTGTGTGTGTGTGTGTGTGTTTGTGTGTGTGTGTATGTGTTTGTGATTTACTTCAATAGCTTAACTCCAGCATGCATTGTGAGAAATATAAGATCAGATCAGTAAATATCAGCCACAATTTTTCTCAGGATTTCCTCCATATTACGTTATTTTTGGAAGAGAGGAAAATATAGCACGGCCTGAAATAAACTTGTTCATCCCACGTGCATTTAAGTGAGGGCTTATTCTTTCTTTCATCCATTTTGCCCGTTTTTTCCTAATTCTCCCAGGAAGGCTCATGTTGTAAGAGGATGTGACATCTCGTCCGTTTTAATCAGTGTTCCAGGCCGTGAGGTAGAGAAGGCTTGGCTGGCTTCTGCCACTGTCGCTCACTGCATGGTGAGGGTAGTGTGACCGCATTCACACAAACACACACACACACACACACACACACACACACACACACACACACAGAAACACACAATAAGGGAAAAGGCATGCACAAATGCATAGTCACACACAACAAATTCATCGACTTACACAAACATACACATACTCTCTCTCTCACACACACACACACACACAAACACACACACAAACACAGACACACACAGACATACAACCTTAAATAACAAAAAAACATCTACAGCCACATACAAACAGCCAGCGTCTCACACAAACACATCAATAACCAGCAGAGCTCATCCACACACAGACACACACACACACATGCACCCATACATGCACGCACACATACACACATACACACACACACACACACACAAAACAAAAAAAAGGAACACAGAAAAAAATTAGCCCCTTCCAACCCCTTCTGAAAAAAAAGAGTCTCTCTCTTAATGTTAAATTTAGAGTAAATCAGTGACGCAGTGAGAGGCTGTCTGTCTCTTGTGACCTAAATGGAAGTCACATGAGAATACCCGGCTAGCTCCTCTCAGCTAAATGCACTCTCATATTAATATTTTAAAATGCCATAATGCCTCGGTAAAACCCTCTGAGGACAGATACATCAATTTGCAAGGCCTTCACTTCAGGAAATAGAAACAGGGATAATTTGCCATTAAAAGAAATAGTTCATTATGTCAGCTTCTTGGGAGCACATAAACCAAGTCCCTCGTCCACTTAAGCAGCAAAATCCACACTTTCAAGTGAATGGAAATGTTGCCGGGCACTTTAATGTCTGCGCGGTTATTAGCACAAAGAGGTTTGTTGTGGTATTAATCTCCTGCATGTAGCTGTGATCAATCAACACGAAAGGGGCATCCCTCCAAGAGCAGATCACTGTAAATAAATCAATTAGAGGCAAGAGTTCAGCTCCGGTGCCAGTTGGGATGGCTTAAGGCTTCTCAAGGTTCTTCTTTATGGGCTATTTCTATGGAAGAATAGGAAAGAAGTGATGTATGTATATTTATTTATGAGTATTAATGTATAGATAGTTATGGATTGAGTGAGTGGAGTTTACAGAAACAAAATATATTAATAGCTTATATTGAACAACTGAAAATGCCTGAGAAAGGACAGTTACTCATTTGTTTAAAATAATACTTTTGTATAGCAACACTGATATGTGTCCATAACATCTGTGTGTATGTGTCCTGTGTGAATGTTTAATGTGTGCTTCCTTCTGCTATTGTGGCTTAATAATGTCTCTTGTGCAAACAATTAGCACAGGGATTTTCATGATTATGGTTTTAGTTATGGGATTTGGTAGACATTTTTGTCCAAACTTGCTTACAGTATTAAATGCCACATTATACCATATTACATCATACAAATAATATAATAAACACCTTATTATTTTAAATAACAAATAATATAATAAACACCTTATTATTTTAAATAACAATGGGAAGGTTATGTGGATGGAAAGAAACATTACAGCAAAATAGTAATGGCAGCACCAGTAGAAATAACAGCTGAAATGGCTATATCAACAGTAAAAGTAATTAGTTTGAACAAAAATGGTAAACAAAATACTACAAATATCTACATTCTCAAAGGTGTACAGATATATAAGGTGTTTCAAATATTTCTTTATAGTCCAAAACCAAAGAGAAGAATATAGAGAATCATAGATACATCTTGTAATTTTCCCAACCAGGAATTAAGACACAGAATTAAGATCTTGTAATCCTACTAAAGAATAGGAGTGGTTGCTGGAATGGTTGCTATGAGAATCCAGGAGAAATCAGAGGGTTTCTATCGTTTCTATGCATTGTCTTGGTTGATGAAAGAAGTCCCATAGTCTTACTGCACTAGCAGCTATGTGGATCAGTTAACACTGAGTTGAGTCGCAGGAGATTGATATTGATTTGACCATTATTATCATTGTTATGGGTGTTGTTTTTATTATCATCACCATGATCATCATCATCATTATTATTATTATTATTATTATTGTGCTTGTAAAACTACTCAAGACAATCCTTGTCTGTATTTGTCAGACGTCTTTGGTGGTGGCCTATCAACTCGTTAGCACACAACTGCACATGGGACATGATTGTTTAATGAGACGCTAATGAGGAGCTCTGTGATTACCATCAGTGTCATAATAACACATGCTGATGTAGCAGGCCTATAAACGCTTAGCAATGTGTCCTTCTCCAGAACATGGTGGCCAAGTGTCAAGTGTTTAATTGAACAAGCGTGATACAAGTGTGGTAAAGACAGGCGTCCAGAGAGACCCGGGGCCTTTTTCGCTTTATGGATGGGCCGATTTTAATGTTTGGACAACCGCACTTGAACGAAGAAGCGTCTGGTAAGGGAAGCATGGAGAGGCGTTTAGCTGTGTGACTGCAGGCTGAGGAGTGTAATATACTGTCCGAAGTGCATATGACTTTGACTCTGGCGAGCCAGTGAGTGAATGCTGCCAGTGCAGTCAAACTGTGTAACCTTTGAAGCAGCTGCTTTGTGTCCTCTCAGCTGTGTTTGTCTCAGTGTGGCTTCCTGTTCCAGCCTCCCCACTCCTCTCCTCTTCTAGCCTCACCTTTGTCTTCCTACTGATCATAAGTGCTCTCTCTCTTCCTCCATTTCTCTCTCTCTCTCTCCCTCTCTTTCTCCCCCCCCCCCCCCCCCCCCCCTCCCCCCCCTCCCCCCCCCCCCCCCCCCCTCTCTGTCCCTCCGCTCCTCAGACGTTTATGGTCTGTGACAGCCCATGAAATTTTCATCTCCTCGGGCCTGTATCACGCTCGCTTCCTGACGCCGCACCGGTGCGGTCCTGACATCTTTCATCTTTCAAAGCACGCATATTGACGTCCATTTTCGTGTTGTGATGGCCACTAAATGGTTAATTGAATTTCAATGCAAACGAGCGAGGGCTCTTCCCGTGTTCAGCTCACATAATATGGGGAACGCGTTCGGGTTGGAGCGGGGAAAATCAAGGGCAGGCGAAGACGTTGGCAAGGCTCTATATAAAAACTGCAGCGCATCCAACTCCGCGCTTGAGTGTCTCTTGGCTTTCCTCGAAACACAATTATGTGGG
>JAGFZM010000299.1:67791-78958 GCA_017657215.1 Limnothrissa miodon | reverse complement strand
GTAGGCCTTTCCCTGCATGTAAACAAACAGATTCGTAACTTACGTAAACAGTGGTAAATGATCAGTATGATAAATGAAACAAGCAATATAAACAGTATAAACGGTGGAGATTATGGTAATAACAGAACAAACACAAACGACAGGTCAGCAAGAGATGTTTTTGCCGGCAAATGGCTGCCTATGTGTTGCGCTTGCGTAAGCGTCACGGCATTCTTGACACCATGCATAAATGCATGTTAGCAATGACACTCCAAAACATCACCTCTGATTTCACCTCTAAGAACTACATATTTTTTCATCTTCCCATTAAGATTATGCCCCATTAACTGACAGGCCATATCAAGAAGAGTCCCCCCCGGTGCTGCTGCTGACCTGCCTGAACTATTACATGAGGAGCCAAACAATGCCACGGGTCATGAAGCATGTTCAGACATAGTAGAGACGCCTATGTCAAGTCAATTGTAGTTTTACTTGAACTACAGATCGCTACCCGATTGGGCAAAGTTGTTTAGAGCCATAAAAGCCGATACAGGGCCGCAGAGCAAATGAAGCAAGTATCGTTCATCTTGTTACGAGTTGATGGACCACCAAAACAATTTAGAAAACATTATTTTAAAGTTTTAAAAAAGTCTTTGGTGCTGCTTTAATGACACCACTGACAATAAAGAAGTAGAAGGAAGCAAAAGGGGTTAAAGGAGAAAAGAAATGAAAAAGGAGAGGGTCTCCTTACGCCCTGTTGGTGCAACCGGCCCCAGTAGCTCAGAAGAGATTAACATTTTTATTCCACTTAATGGCAGTGACTTTGAGAGTTCAGGTGTCCAGAATGAAGATGAAGGTGGTGACAAGAATCTGTCTGCTGTGGACTTTGCCATTATCTTTGCTGGTAAAACCATATAAACTACAATAGCTTGGATGAGAAGAGGTTCCTATATCAGTTAACCCCAGAAACATACATATTCTTCTAGAAAAAACTTGAGGGTGTCACCTTTCCAATGGTATGAGTCATCCCTGAGTCTAAAACTATGTAGGAACTGTCAAGCTTTCAATTTGGGTATGCCGTAACAGTTTCTAAGGCAAAGTAATACATGGTCTGTGGATGGAAATCCCATCTTCACTTCATGAAAGTGTCCTCCCCAGAGAAGATTGACCTACTCATGTGGTACAATAGGCTAGTAGGAATTTAGCCTTTGAGATTGTAAAATAAAGTCATTTAGACTAGTTTTTTTATTTTTAATTTCTAGATTTTTTTACATTGCATGGGATGGACCTAAAATGTACTGTTTAACTTCAGTATCAGTCAACGGCACCATTATCCCTAATGTAATCTCTCCAAAGGCACACTAGGGATTTTCCCTGATTCACCACATCCTTTAAATACATGCAGCCTGCATATTTTAGTCGGAAACATTGTCATGCTCTTGCTTTAAAGTCACAAAGTAAAAACTGGCACAAACCACCTCACTCTCCACTACACACAATGCAATGTGGCAGGTTTTGGTGTTTGGATTTTTAGCTTTTTTGAAAATTTCATATCTTCACTGATATTATTTGATTGGATCTATTGAAATACAATGGTACTACAACTCCTTAATAAATTGACTGGGCTCTTTATGGTAACTTTAATCTAAAAAGTCTTTCATCACTCCTCAGAAGCAATAATATCAAATTAAGCGAATCTAATGAAATTCTTTAAAAATAAATTGACAGCATTGGACAGATGAGATTATGAAAGATTTCTGAGATTAGATTTGATTAGGCTACATACCAGTGCAAGTGTTATAGGGCAGTGTGTTTTGATGTTTAAAGATCTGAGGTAACTGATCCTAGTGATCAGTGGGACATTCATTGGTCACGGTTATTATTGTTATTGTCATTATCAATTACCATCATTCTTACAGAGAGGGATTTATTTTTTCCTCATCCCCAAAGATGTTTCAAATTCATTAAATGTGAGCAAGACAGAGATTGAGCAGATTCTCTTTTCAAATACGGTAATATACAGAGTGATTCACCATATTTTAAGTCCACCTGTCAGTTTTAATTGGTAAATAATTAGAAGGGAAAGGCAGGCTTTTTGATGGCATCAGCATAAAATCGAAATAAGTTAAAACAGAGATTCACAAAACTTTTTTGAGATATGCACCGTTATCAACATTGTTCTATCCAAGACATCTCTAAGTTAAAGAACCACCAATCTGCCTTTGCCATCCTATGTCCGTGGTTCAGGCAGTTTTGGGGGCTCATTCTGAATCTGCTGCCTCAAACGCAGAAGACGTTTCTGTTTTTGAGTCTTGTTTCCTTCGTTCTTTGTCTTTCTTAACAAGTAGCCTACCATATTGATAGCACTGTCGATTTGCACAATTGGTAGCTACAATTACAAGTCTATAGGCTACACATAGGCCTACTAGAATTTACGGTGGTAGAGACAACTCTACTGTCTTCCGTGATCCCTGGGGCGTGTCTCCTGTGAAAAAAAATGTAAAGGAACAGTTTACAGAGTGACTGCCGTTAATTCAATCATTTTTGAAGATAGGCCTAACGGGTGGGAGATGGCACACTTCTAATTCTCTAATGAGATGTCCTACTTGTCAACATTATATTACCCAAGAAGCTAAAGCTTTGTCGATTCACTCTTCTTTGCAGATAGGCTATTTAACGCGTAATCTGTTGCAGGTGCAAGGTTATTATACGTAGAACACTGTCCATGTGCGGAACAGTAAAAGAGAACGCATGGTCTCAGCGCGATAGCAGACACCGTGGTGTTTACATGAGTGTCCCCTAATCATATCCCAACACACACCCCTATAGTTCCCTGCAAGTCCTTTTAATCTTTTTCGGTCACTAAGTAAACTATGCTACCAAAACACAGCGCGGTGACAGTCAAGCTTGCGTTGTTTGTGTCCATTCAGTCGGGAGGAAGCGGGGGAGTAGGGAGGACAGAGCAGTTCACCCCGAACACTACTGGCAAACACGACCCATAGAAATGAGTTTGTTGCCAAGCAACACACAGCCACTCTAGACCTCGGTATGCGCGCAGTGTCTGCGGATAGCACAGAGGCTGCGCATGGAGGCATCACTGCTGCAGTTCAGTGGCAAACTGTTAAAAGAAAACGTCATGTTTAATTAATCTCTCGAGATTTATTCGAACGTTTTTATCGTTTTTACCCCATTAACTCTTTCTCTCAGTCTCTCTCTGTGCATGTACTGGTGTGTGTGTGTGCGTACGTGCGTGTGTGAGGATGATACAGGTGTTACTTCAAATAGGCTACTGTCGGCTAAAGAGAGAGCAAGAGTGTAATAATATGACCTGTTGCTTCGGCAAGCCTCTGGGTCTCTTAAGTAGCCTATATGTAGTCCAATTGATAGGATCAAATCATGGTTTATTAAATTAACTTTAAAGGTTTTATCAAGCCAGCAAAGTTAGCATTTATTTTATCATCGAGAAAGTCGAATCTAATCGTGGCTCAAAATAATCGCAAGGCATGCAAGGCACAACTTCCATTGTCTCCTTAGGTGGATGTTTTTTTGTGACCACCTGAACGGTAGCTGATGGAGCAGTCACGGTCAATCTCCAAACATCTGGATTACTTTGTTCACTGTGACCAGGTCTTACACACAACGGTCCTTTTATGCGCCAAGCAAGGCACATACTTTTTAGATGCAGTAAATTAATAGAAAACACATAGAACCTCATGCATATGTCCTATGACCTTGTTTTGTCCACTCAACCTTCTCCAGCTTGGTTTCATCACGATTTATAAAGCTACTCAGGGGGCACTTTCCAAATGTTACAATGGCTATGAAATGTTAACTTGTTGTCGCCATCTCGTGGTATGATATGAAGCAAGCAGAAGGCACATTAGGCTACTGAGAGCAAAATTTGTCTAAAAACTTTCCCACAATCCCCACATTATATGGTCTTTTTTCCTTGCTTCCTTACATTGGCTTCCTGTTAAAAGTTTTAAAATACTTCTCCTAACATTAAAGCCCTTAATGGCCTTGCTCCAGCATATATTAAAGACATACTTGTTCCCTACCACCCTTCTAGACCCCTAAGGAAACAGGATGCTGGTCTTCTAGTAATTCCTAGAAATCAAAATCCACAATAGAAGGAAGAGCATTCTGCCATTGTGCGCCTGTCCTGTGGAACAAGCTCCCCACTAACATTCGCCAAGCGGACACTCTCAACTCCTTTATGTCTCAAAACTTTTCTATTTACTGACCAATTTAGTTAGGGATGGCGTATGGTAAGCCACACCTCCTCAAGGTATTATTGGAAAGGACTGCCTCTGCTATAAGCTCCCGTCCAGGGCTTCTTGGCCACTGACCATTTCTTTGGTAGTGTTGGCTTGTTATACATCATTCTTTAGTTATGCTGCTATAGATTAATGCCACGACAAACCACCCATCTGTTAAGCCGTACAATTTTCACTCTGTCTTTCTCCTCCTCTCTCTTTCCTCTCCACTTCTTTCTCTCTCATCACTTAGCCAACATCTGTACATGGTTGCACATGCAATATAACTCTATATAATATAATTCTCGGAAATCTGATGGAGACTGTTCTAACTCATCTTCTCTCTGACTTTCCATGCCATTACCACCCTGCCATGAGTCATCACTGCCTTCTACTGCCTAACCCTGCACCTCTTGCCTCCTGGGTACCCAACCAACCCCACCGAACATGCCATCCTGCTGAGGACCTTCTTCCAACGTTTGATCCGACGGCACTCCTGAATGGTCCTCAACCCACTCCACGGTCCATGCCACTGCCTCCCTACTGAGGGTCACCCCTGCCTTCCACTGCCTGATCCTGCATCTTTGGCTTCCTGGGCGGGCTGCCTTCAGCTCCACAGACGACCCTGACATGATTGATACAGCCTCCAGCTGGACCCTGGCTTGACTGCTCTTAATGACATGGGACTATATCCTGAGGTTATAATGGGACTCCTATATTAATTTATTTGTACCACAATTTTCTTATAATGTGTACCTAATGGAATAATAGTGGACTAATCACCATCTGAGGGACTGAAAACCTGCCCTAGGCAGTTGGGCTAGCCCCTTGAGCTGTCGGAATTGCCCAAGGTTTCTTCCTTTACCATCAAGTAAAAACAAAAAACGCTGCTAGGGAGTTTTTCCTTGCCCCTGTTGCTCATAGGGCCTCTTTGTGTTAAGTGCTTTGAGACATGGCTTTTGTAAAAATGCGCTATATAAATAAAATTGAATTGAATTGAATTTTTCTTTCCTTTCCATTTTAATAATGATTCTATTTAACATAAAGCATAATGACCAATACATCTTTTTCTTTGCAGAAATGTTATAAGCAAAGGTTTCATAAATGATAATGTAGCTTAAAGTGGTTAACATGTACTCATTAAAATCTCAGTTGGCAGCTGATGAGATTAATTTCATAGATCATGCTTCTTCTAATCAATTTATTTCTTTCATCTGTGACCAAATCGTTAAAGGCTATAAAATGACCTCAATCCCTTCAAGTGTACTGCTCCAGCTGGGAATTTGTAGTCCTACAAATTAGTGGGAGGGAATGTTTTTGAACAGATTTACAGATATTACCAAAGTAAAACTGAAATTCATTGCTGCTCTTGTTCTTTAATTTTCTACATGTGCACAATCCTGTCAACTGAACTGATGGATGTGTATTGGTTTCCTTTAATCTATATGAGAATTCTTAGACAAAAGGCACTACTCAACAGACCTACTAAAAATGAGTTATCATGTTTCCAGGTGTAACCAAGAGTCAGACTAGTTTTATAACTGTACAGGATGCTTCAAAAGGCTATGGGACATGTACCAAACCATATTTTCTGTTTTCACACCATTGACTGAAGCGCTGTCCTATTTAGATATTATTATAAACATTGGTTTTATTTATTTTTTTTATATTTGTTCAAGGTGTCTCAAACTTAATTTACGTGTAATGGAGAAACCCAAATGGATAAAAGAAATATATTTAGAAAATATCTGTGGAGTAAGAAGAATATCATAGTGGCTCCAACAATCAACTGCTGGAAAATTAGTTTGCATCTATGGCCTCTTCCTCTTTTGAATGGTTCAGTTAATCTATATGCCTTTATTTCACTAGATATATAGCAGCCTTTGGTCTTCTAGGTTCATACTCTTGTTTGTGAATAAAACAGTATTCATCACTCAAAAAGGAGGTCACTTGCACTTAATCATTAGGGGCTCAAAGAACAGGATCACAAAATCATTAACAGCTCCTAGGACCCAAATGTACCCAAGAAATTTACCCGGGACTTTATACTCTAAAACCTTATACTGTAAAAGCTCATAAGGAGGCCTTTGTCAGGGGTTCATTTTGAAGATTGGACTTCCAGGACTTGCTGTATAGTCACCATTAGCATCTTCCATGTTTTCCTGTTTGGAGGCCTTGCCTCATGCTCCACTGTTGGAACCAAGACCTAACCTTGCTTTACCACTCTGCAGTACTCTGCAACAGCCCTTGTACATGGCCGGGGCTTGAACCTGCGTAGCACCACAGACTGTGTGTGCAGCACGTTAGTGAGTAAGCTAAAACTCTATGGGGGCCTGTTTCACTTGCACTGGTACACTAGTACACTGTTTCACTGGTAACTCCAAAATTCTTTATAATACAATACAATGCACTAAGGACTGGCCATAGCCTTTTGGATGCCTTTTCTTGAGGTGCCAAAATAATGCTTTTGTGCCTATAACATAGGCTACCTGGATATAGACCTGGACCTATGGACCTGGATTTGAGGTAGACGGGCGCCATCCTTTTATCCACAACACACATTGGTAAAAACTGAAGTACCCTTTTGGAAAACGTCTTTGACCTTCGGTGAAGTCCAGTTGCAAAAAACTTTGTTTACCATGACCTGGATGAATGACAATCTTCAGAAACATGCAAACCCATGTAGAAGCCTTTATCACACCTCCATTGACATGGTGAAAGCCAATGGTGAAATGGTCCATTCAGGATGTGATGTAATTCTGGTGGTGAAACATACTTTCCTCAAGATATGTTGTGATATTCTCAGGGATGTTGAAGTAAGTGAAATCACTCCACAGGAAATTGTGAGACATGGACCCCAAATGCATTTGTATTATTTAGCAAGACCAGCTAAATATGTCTCTGGATTCTTATCTTGTTATCTAAGAAGATGAACAGTGTTTTGAGAATGTTTAGTTAGGTCTAAATAATGTTGTTTTCTATCCAGGGGAAATAAATGAGGTCTCATACTCAATAGGTAGAGTTCTGAGTTGTTTCAATTCAAATTAAAAGAGGGGTATGAGATCTAAAGCTGATTCAATGATAGTCTTCTTTACACTTACACTCAGAGCAATTAATACAATGAAAGGCTCTGATATATATATATATATATATATATATAATATATTTTACTCAATTGATGGTAAAAACCTCATCCAATCTTCCTAAAACCTAAGAAACAGGGTGAGTGGTGGTGAGAGGTCTATCAAACTGCAGCCAAAATCTAAATGTATCTCTATTAAAATGAAAGCATGCATTGTACAAATGTGTGCTTAGAGGCATGTTTGGAAGGGTGAAAGGATATGAGTAATTTCTATTAAAATAATAATAGTAAATAAAAAAAAATTGATTGGATCTGAAGGATCAAGGATTTCATGTCTTGCTTAAAGCAACACAGTCGCAAAATTAAACACAAATAAATCTGTCATAAAATGACGACTTCTACAAATAATCTCCAGATTATTGTTTCTCAAAAAACTTGATGAAGTTAATTCAAGCAATCTGTAACTTTTGTGGAAACTGGTGTGAAATGATGCAAGACATGGCGGTTGTTACAGGTCTAGCGGCTGGTTCGATTTTTGAAAAAATATCCAATAAACAACCGGGTATAACAACCACAAACCTGTGAATGGGAAGTTGAATACAAATCAATACAAGTTTCCCTTCCCAAGATTAAGACAAGTATAGGACAATTGTAGCATCTTCTGAAATACCATTGGAGCATCTTCTGTTATAGACTGCAACAGAGGTTTAATTGCATAGCGTGGGCCACTGCTTTCTTCATGAAAATAGTCAAAATAGTCATTTAAACAGGTTTAAGTAGGCTTACAATACTTTTTACTTGTATACTTTAAGGACATTTTAGAGCCTGTACTTTAATTAAGGAAGGCAAATCACCAAAACACACATTTTTCTACAGAGTAATATGCTACTTTTTGGAAAGTATGGAAAGTGTGCCTTTGACACCTCTGATCCAGACTACATCCAACCTCTGCATTGTCTATTCCTATGTCCTGTTAGTGCCACTTGTGACAGCTGTTATGCCAGCTGTCATAGGGGTAGAAAATACAACTGAGGGCAATTAAACTATTAGAAGTATAAAAATGAAAACATGATGTCCACCCCCTCACACAGTCTACTCCATGATGTAAAGGCACTGTCCATGTTTTCCACTGTCACTAGACATGTAGGGGATCACAGAGCCAAATATGACTTAGCAATGAACATGAAACTAAATGGACGTATCACACTTGCAACTCTGTGTGAGGAACTTCAGATAGCTACAATCAAGTACATCTCTTTACCCATTACAGGAGAAATCTGGTGTAAATCACTAAATAGCCCTTTTGTTCAATGTCATTACTATCTGTGGGATAAAGAAACCAGAAAAAAATATTGAATTTATGGTTGAATTGTACATGTAAATGTAAATTGAACAGAACGCACTTAACCATAACACTATAGTAGACATATTCTCCCTACACTGGTATCAGCTATATCCAACAGGATTTAGGAGCAGTCAAAATGCTGCCATTGCATTTATGTCTCAGGGCTTTCTGGCGAAGAAGTGATATCAATTTTTTCCCCTTCATTGCTGCACCTTGATTGGACCTCATGTCACTAACAATGACAGCTTACAAGTGAAAATAAATAACTAAAAAAGTAACTTTTTAAAATCAATTCATTTTATAGTTTCAAATCGTTTATGTAGCTGATGCCAACTAATGCCAGTGCTCATGTAAATCTTATAAGGCCAACGTCTTACTAGTCAGATTCCAACCTTTGTACCTTGACTGGCGCTCAAACTCTATTCAAGGACATTACCTGAATACAAAACAGTTACAGATTAGACGTACAAATGTTTGCAACAGACAAAGTTGCTGCAAAGAAAAAAAAGTCGTGATGCAGTTGTGGCAATTTCAAAGAGCTTAACACGAATGAGAAGCGTAACCAGAACAGCCTTTCAGCTGTAGACAGTCAGGGAGGAGCGTCTCGCCCCACGCGTGCTGGAAGGGAATGTTGAAACGTAACGAGGGCTAAGATCGGAAGATACATGTTGTCCAGCCATGTCTGCCTTTCTTATTGGAATTTTAACAATCTTATTGCCTCTCTTCCTGTTTTGTTTGTTTCTTGAGCCAAGGAAAAGGTGAGAATATGAGAATTTTGCTACTCAAAGGCTAAGCGCAATGTTTAAAGACGAAATTTAAGTAGTAGCCTACTGTACATGAATTTTTAAAAATCTCTCTCAAATATAACTAGAAAGTCTTCGAGTTTATTTGACACGTACAAGTCTCATGAAGATAATGAAAGGTCGAAAGTTGGGATAAAGAAAAAGCAGTTTCACTTTTTTAACTCACGTGCAAGATCATTATTTACGCTTCATTGTGAAAACAGAGGTTCTTTTGAGTAGATTGTTACAAGTTAGATTATTCTTTTTTGTTTCAATTTCTACAGGCGTCCTGGTGAGCCTCCGTTAGAAGCAGGCTGGATCCCATTTCTTGGGGTGGCATTAGATTACGGTAGAAACCCACTTGCCTTTTTACAGGAGACCCAGAAGAAGTGTGGCGATGCGTTTACATGTAAAATCGCTGGAAAGTATTTTACTTTTATAACTGACCCATTTTCTTTCCCGGCTGTTGTTCGACAAGGAAAAAACTTGGATTTCCAAAAGTTCGCCATTGGCTTCTCTCAGCGGGTAGGCTAATGCAGTTTTGGAAACTATACACAGAGGCAGAGCCGCCTTTAAGACTGAATGAAATGACCGTGAATAAACCTCAATAAATGCCACACAGGTTTCCATTTGTTTAGTTCTTTGCAAGTTAATTATAACCTTGAAAAACGAACTCTTTTTTCCCACTCAACTTTTACCTAATTAAATGCCTTAGTTACGGGACAGTGGCCAATTGGAGCAATTAGGAAGGTCTATAGCAAACTGTATTGAGTTGACTAGGCTACAGAACACGCACATAGGTCGAAACTGTTGTAAATGACATAGGCCTAACGGTAAACCTCTGAATGTTATTTCCGGTGGGCGGGGGGATCATAATGTCCTAATGTTAATTGATGATCTTACATGATCCAGGGATTAGGACAGTCTAAAATTGATATTCAGCTAGTGATACAACAATTAAACAGCCCCACAATCCCTTCTGACTCCAGTTTCTTTGAAGGTGTTAAAATGTTTCTTTTTTTGTTCTCTGTCATTATGACTCAGGTGTTTGGTCATGCTGATTTTACAGCTCCTGTGTATGTGGGCAGCTACAGAGAAATCCACTCCCTATTTCGGCAAACACTTCAGGGGCCATCGCTCACACAGTTGACTCAGAGCATGTTGGTTAATCTCCAGGCCGTGTTGGAACAGAATCTACCAACGGGTGCAGACAGGGTAGAGGAGGGACTCCAGAGTTTCTCCAATCGCATCATGTTTGAGGCAGGATTCCTAACCCTTTTTGGGCAAAAGGCAGACATATTGGGAAAAGAAGATGACAAAACGGCAGATCCATGCATGCAACAGGTGGCCCGTGACTTCTTGGTATTCGACCGTGCCTTCCCAGAGATGGCAGCAGGACTCCCCATCCACCTGTGTCTTCGTGCATGGCTTGCACGTGAGGCCCTGGCTGCAAAATTCTACCATACTCGGCTACAACATCATCACAGCATTTCTGCTCTCATTAAGCGCAGGATGGATGCTTTTGACCGTATGCAGCTGGATGAACGTGGCAAGGCCCGGACCCATGTTTGCATGCTGTGGGCTTCACAGGCCAACACTCTCCCCACGGCTTTCTGGAGCCTCTATCACATGCTCAGGTGCTCAAGTGCAGCTTGTTTATGTATGACAATCAGGACTAGTAGAAGCTAAATGCAAGTAAACACTCTTCACCTGCCTATTCGCC
>JAGFZM010000299.1:44731-62791 GCA_017657215.1 Limnothrissa miodon | reverse complement strand
CTTGCTTAAAGGATAACAACTTAATCAGTACTACAACTGAAATCAGAACAACTGAATAATTGTACTACACTGGAATGCAAACCATAGTGTGATGGAATGCTAAATGAGCCATGATAAATTGCCTACCCAAATAGGATGCAGAACTGTTGTAAAAGAGGATTCAGTATGGAATGCAAAAGTTTATAGATTGCAAAACTTAGTTACAGGAGTTTGTGGGTTTGAATCCAGCTTTGAGCAAGGCAAGGAGACTGGATATAAGTTGATTTGGATTAAGGTGTTTGCTAAATACATAAATGTAAACTTTAACATGTTAAAAGTAAAATAGAAAATCAGCAGTGAATACTGTAGTGAATACAGAACTTGCAACTTCTGAGGGAGTGTACACTACAGCAATACAGCTAACTGTACAGAGCTCCCCCTACAGGTTTGTGGCGTTTAATGCAAGGTTAAGAAACAGACTTACTGAGTGCCTCTTTAAGTAAGGTTAATTGCAAGTGTAGTCACAAAGGAATATCTCTTTCCTGCAGGAGTTCCAGTTTGATCGCTTCCTGGATGAATCAGGGCAGAGGAAGAGCCATTTCTACAAAAATGGTCGCAAGCTAAAGCACTTCTTGCTGCCCTTTGGCTCCGGAGCAAGCGAATGCCCTGGGAGGTTCTTTGCAGTATGTGAGATCAAGATGTTCCTAGCACTGGTGCTGTGGCACTACGATCTGGAGCTCAAACACTCAAATGCCCCACTGACCACAGACTGCACCCGCGCAGGATTAGGCATCCTGCCACCCACACAAGATGTCACACTCTGCTATAGAGTCAGGCCCAGAGCTAGTACGTCCAGCGCATGCAGAGTGGAGCAGCCAGGCGAAAGGGATAGTGATGGGACAGTTGAGATGACAGAGTAGCACGAACAGGTAAAATCAAAGAGAACAACAGGACTGAAGGAGATAGATGTCAGTACTGTACATTATTCTGTATATTGAGCAATAAAAATATAGGATGAGGTAAAAAAAATGAGGCATTTCAGTTAACTGATATAATTTTTGCTATAACATTTGCTTTTTTGTCATATTTGCTGCTGGCAATAAGTTTGAACGCTTTTTGTTTTGTTCTTCTGCACGCACTGTATTGGATTATGACACATTTCTAGAGTAGCGTGATAGCTAATAGCATGTCTGGGTTTGTCATTTGTGTTAGGTAACAGAAGTATTATGAGATGAATACAGAATTGTTATATGCACTGAATGAGAAATGTACATATGAAGGCATTGAGCCCTCTAAGATTATTGGTTATTTTTTGGGGTAACATTTGAGGGCTAACCAGAATTTAACCATAATTTGTCCTCCGGAAAAAAGTCTCACTGATTCGCCTTCAGCACCCAATATTAATGACCTAATCATACTGGACCCACGTGAAGAAGCTCCAAATATTTTGTGTCGTAGTGCTAGCAATACTGGAAACACAAAATACAGGAAATATAATAATAATGATAATAATAATAATAATAATAATAATAATAATAATAATATAGTTACCTGAACTTTTTATTCCCAGTCCCAGACCCAGCCACAGTGCATTATCTGTACCAAAGTTCTTGCCGTCTAAATGAATGACATTTGAAGACGACTCATCCCCAACACTGCAAAAGCATTTTTTGAGCGCAAGGAAAAAAATAATTGACACACACCCAAAATGAGATGAGACGTCACAGCTGTAACAGCTTTAACAGGCCACGTTTTTCAGTTACAAACATTACTGATGTTTTGCTTTAATATTTTACATGATGCTATTATTAGTGCATAAACATATCTAGATATTGTAATAAACACATTGTTTGTTTGAAAACAAAATTTCTTGTCATGCTTACTGCAAACTTAGAAGAGTGATAATATTAAAGAGCCCATAGAACACATTTTTTGACCATCACCACCAAATTGTTCTTTGAGCCTCAATAATAGCGTATGCAAATTTGTGTGGCTGAAAGTGACTCAGGAGCACTGCTAGCGTGTTGTTTACAGGCTCATTTAAAAGGCTTAGAATGAAAATATTTGTAATTGCCGCCTCCCCTGGCAAATTCATGAAGCAACAGGGGACTGGACTGGAGACATTTCCAAACGATCTTTGGTTGGACCATGCGAATGTAGGAGGTGTATCTTAGTGCTGCCGACGTCAAGAGCCACCTTGTTTCAGATTGGCCTGTTTCAGCCCGGCCGGAATGAGGTGGAAGATGGCGGTTGAAGTTTTGTTATGGTCCATTGGATACCGTAAGATACCTAAATTCAACAACAACAAGGTAAATGTGGTTTGACATTCTATGGGCACTTTAAATGTGGAGGGGGGCCTTACAATTTTTTTCTGGGGGAAAAGGAGGTCTCGGGCAAAAAAAGGTTGGGAACCACCGGTCTATTCTGGGTTATACATTCTGCATACTTCAGCACTGATGCCATGAGACTAATTTTACTTTTAAAGCTTTCATTTGTGTTTATTGTGTATTGTGTATGAAAAAAATAGGGCTTTAAAAATAAAAACTTGTAGGCTACTCAATTTCGGAAGATTATGCTACAGGTTATAGGTGGCAGTGCTTGTTTAGGGGGAAAACTGCACTGTGTGACATTTGTGTTTTTTCTACAGTACAGCATTTTTGGAAATATTGCATTGTGCAGTTTTATGTCGTATAATACAGTATTTTCCAGTATTTTGGTAGATTGTTTTTGCAGTTTAGTTGACCTACTACAGTGACACTATAACTATGTCACAGTAATAGGCATACTGAAGAAAACAAAAAAAACTGCAGGTATAATATTGCATTACGCAGATCACACAGATTTGTTTCTTTTAAAGCTGCTCTATATTCCTCATAATTTGCTAATTTGTCTATACATGCCAACAATAAGTCTGGTGAAGATTTTTTTTAGAAGAAAACAGGCCCACTATTAGCAAAGAGATATTTTGTTTCGTATAGATAGGGGGCGCGCGCGCGCACTGTAAAGCAAGCGAGTGCGCTTTGCATTTGACACCGCGTGCTCTACATCTGGGCTCTGATAACAAGGTCGCAGGGGTGCGCGGCCCGTCGCCACAGCAACAATTGGACCGGACGAGACGATTGCACCAAAATTCCTGGTACAACGCAAATATCTGCGTTTAGCCAACATAAGGACGTAGGCTACCAAAACCCCTATTTACAACTCAAGAGGTAGGTTAGATGGGTGAGGTCGGATGGATGATGCCTAAACATCTCGGAAGAAATTCTAGACTTCTCTATTATTATTCCTTGGCTTCACAGTAACTGTGACCGTTTAGGTTCAATAGGACAGCAGTTTAAGATGTGGTTAATATTTCAGCTACGTGGAGGTATCCCTGCGCTCTGTATCAACTACCAGATCGGGTGGTAAAACAGGCACAATTCTTCAAATGTAATGTTATTTGTTCTTAAGTAGCATATTTGCATCTGTGACGCTCTGCCTATTATGCTCTCCGGTTACAGCTGCAATGTAAAGGAACACAATGAGCCATGCGGCTTATTCTAGGCTACGTCAGAACTGCGGCTCTAACTGGCGCATATGTAGGTAGATAGCCTAGACTCAGCTATCATGGGCCTCGGTAAATATGTGATATATCTGACTGTGTTTATGTTACACTATGTCCACACTCAATTCCTTTTCTTGTCCGCACAGAGCGCTGTTGTTCAAATAATTCAAGTAATCGGAGCTGTCAGTAACCCGAGAACGATGTCATTGTATCCGTCACTTGAGGACATGAAGGTGGATAAATTCATGCAGGTCTGTCTTAACTGTGATATAAATAATCCAGATACTGTATATGCACCAGTAATCTGTGGTATAACACAAAGCGATGTTATTTACTGTTTTGCAGGACATTGCGCAGGCGCAAAGTGCGTTCTCTGCGAGTCCCTCCAGGGCTTTACCACAGTCAGACTCCGCTCAAGAGGACAAGGCTATAGGGTTTGAGGACACAGCTTCTGGAAGTGTGTACTGTAGTATTGTGAAAATTAATTTATTAATCTATTGTATGCGAAATTAACCAAACTATTAGTGCACCCTTAATGTTTTCTCTGGTGTAAAGGTCTTTATCCAAGGTTGTATCCTGAGTTGAGTGAATTTATGGGTTTAAATCTGAGTGAAGAAGCTTTGCATCAGGTCCTCTCCCTTCCATCCTCAGACCAGTCTAGTGGGGTAAGCGTCCAAAATGTGTTTCATGCACTGGTAGAATGCTATATTTCTCTTCATTGTCCGGGTGCTTGTGTGTGTGTGTGTGTGTGTGTGTGTGTGTGTGTGTGTGTGTAAATGTATGCATTTACTCTGTTTTATAGGTTGTGAGTGTAACGTCATCTGGTTCAGCCTGGGCAAGTGCTCCTATAACTGGGGGTGATGTGGGCATCCGTCGAGCAGAGATCCGACAGGGTGTGAGAGAAGTCGTCCTCTGCAAAGACAATGATGGCAAAATTGGCCTCCGCTTGAAAGCTATAGATAATGTAAGATCTACTACCCAATATACAGTATACACTGCTCATGACTACCATCACACAGTGATATCCCCCTAATACTCAGTGTACTACACACACATGCAGTACCTCAAACATCCAGCTGATCAGCACTCTCAACAACTCATACCTTGCACACTTTATGCAAACTTCAATCTTAAAGTCAAAAGGTTCATGTAATATTATGTGTCTGCATATAGTTAAATGAGTATTTTAATCATTTGCTGTGTGTGTGTGTGTGTGCGCGCATGCATTTCAGGGTGTTTTTGTGCAGCTTGTGCAAGCTAACACACCAGCAGCTCTGGCAGGTTTGCGCTTTGGTGACCAGTTGCTGCAGATTAATAATGAGTCGTGTGCCGGGTGGAACAGTGACAAAGCTCACAAAGCATTAAAGAATGCCAGTGCTGAAAGGATCACTCTTGCCGTTCGAGACAGGTAGGGCCCCTGACGTGATTCACTTCATGCTAGCACTGACATGAAACACGTGGGTAGGATTTGAACCTGATGAATACACATGACAATCATCTGACAATATAATAGTATATTTACACATATGTGTGTGTGTGTGTGTGTGTGTGTGTGTGTGCATGTCCTTCCACAGGCCTCTGGAGCGCACACTCACCCTTCATAAGGACCTTAATGGCCAACTAGGGTTTTTGTTTAAAAAGGGTCGCATCACTGCCATAGTAAAAGACAGCTCTGCAGCAAGAAATGGGCTCCTTAGCGATCAACAAATTTGTGAGATCAATGGACAAAATGTTATTGGCCTCAAGGTTAGTGTCAATTTCTTTCTCTCTCTCTCTCTCTCTCTCTCTCTCACACACACTACCTCTCTTACTTTGTGTCTGAGTATTCAGTTGTGGGTGTCTGTTGTACACTGAATGTAATCCACCTCTATCTTGTAGGACTCTCAGGTCTCAGACATCCTGAATTCATGTGGAGGCGTTGTCACAGTTACTGTTATGCCTTTAGTCATATTTGAGCACATGATGAAGAGGTATGTCAGTGATGGAAACATTTTTATATTATTTTTATATTATTATATTATATTTTATTTATTACCTTAGTTTTCCTTTTTTTAGTTTTTCCTCATCTTTTCTTGTTCTCAATGTCTTTTTTCACAGGATGTCCACTAGTATTGTGAAATCTCTGATGGATCACTCAATTCCGGAGGTCTAATGGTGGTATTTGCAAAGAGAAGCTTTATAGACTCCACCAGATGGCGCACTCACTCCCTCAAATTCAATTTCTATGTACAGGCACACATGTAGTGTTCAAGATGAGAGCCGACCTTCAGAGTGAGCGCAAGAGTGGGACAGTGAGAATGAAAGACAGACAAACAGACAGAGCACTATTGAAAATTCTTCCCTTCAAACTTTTTTGTTCATTCATTTATTACACCATCTATCCCATTTGTTATGGTGTTGACAATATTACTCAGGCTTCATAATAAATCCATGGCCACATTTATTGTTATAGGTTAACCTGATACAAAAAATCCAGTCATGTTAGCTGATAATCAGACAAAAGGGGATATTGGCACACTGACTTTGGAAGCCATTTTAGAACTATGCAGGGAGAAATTAGTTTGAAAAAGTGTGAAAATTACAGGTCATGACTTTTTAAAACCATTAACTGTGTGAGTTATGTGTAAGCCTGCATTTGTTTATTGTTATTTATTTTGTGCATCAGTTCTATGTATTTTGTAGTTGGGAATTTGTTGAATATGGTTTTAGCATTTGTTACCTTCGTAATTTAAGAGAAGCACTTGGTGTTATAAGGTTCATAGACTTTTCCTGACTGTCCTTGCACCTAAAGAGCACCTACAATATTCTGAGTGTACATGAGACTTTATGTCCAAAGATATTTCAAGACACTTTTGTTTGTTTTATAAATTTATTCAGAGCAATTTCAATAAACAGTGATTATCTGATGTGCTCAACATTGCTGATCTGATTGTTAATTTGCATTTTTAATCATGTTTTTTTTATATAGGCAGATAGTTTTTGGATCCTTTTCATGGTATTTTTAAACTGCAAACCTGCAGTCTTCCTGTAGCTAAGTTACTGTAGCAAGTATTTGCAAGCAGGTTTGGGGAGGAAGCCTTGATTAGCACAACGGCCAAGACTTTTTATGCCTGAACCACTGACCCCTCATCCTGGTTTACACTCCTGAGTTGAATTAGCAACAAAAAGACTCTTATATAAAACCTATTACAGTCAACAGAATTTGCCACTATTATAGGAATTTTATAGTCTTTATTTTTATTTTATCAGAATTAGTTAATAACCAAAATGTTGGTGGTGAATGAGAGATTGCACACAGTAATGCTTTAGATGTCAGCCCATGAAGTACTGTGTGTTGTAGGTAAGAATGGCAAAAAAAATGAGAGTACTTACTGCATAAGTATGCTGGAGTAAACAAACTACTATATATGAAAGCTATCTGCTTTATCTGTCCAACATTGCCTTGGCCAATACAGGGATTCATTTGGCCCTCTGACAAAGATAACTCAGTGTGCTGCTTACAACACACAAATAGGTTTATGTAATGCATTTGTGATTAATAAATGAAATGCTCTACCATCACTTATGCTACACATTTAATTCAATTTTAAGTTTGATATTTCCATGATTTCTGATGAACTCCCAGATTCAAGAAGCTCAGATGTCAGAGTAAACTTTCTAAATGGTTTTACCTTAGTAATCCAAATCAGGAAATCAAAACACTGGTAGTTCTATATATATTCACTGCAGCCAGCTGGACATCCATCTCTTATTCCTAAGACAAATCAGACACCAAGGAGACATAATAAATACAAAATAAATGACTGGTTTTAAATTAGTTCAAGTCTCATTGTTAAAAATAATAAGACATCCCAGAAATTATTCAATATAGTACTTTGGTAAGCAATATAAAGCAATTTTGGATGATGTATAAACATGAAACACAGAGCTGCCCTACTCTACACTCGAGTCTCGCGAGAAGCTAAACATTGTGCCACGTTCCTACATTGTGTCAAAGATGGTATAGGCCAAGCAAGATATACCATAACGACCCACTTCCTGGAACCACAACAGCACGAGAATACGACCACGAATCCCACTTTAAGCAGTGCCAAGTAACAAGAACCAAAGAACTTCAGAGAACATTTAAAAGCCTTTTTCTGATCTCCAAAACATCTTGCCCGTTTAAGAAAATTGACATGATCGCATGACTCTCCATCTTCAATGCATATTTCCACCCATCTTATTTTAGTGCGCAGTAGCCTACACTATACTACAGCAACCGCGTATTTATGGAGGTCGGAAATGACACTAACTTTGCTCTCACAAGCACTAACTACCATAAAGTATCTTGCTTCGCTTATCTACCATCTTTTGTCGGGTATCGCGGGGAGTTTGAACAAGGAAGAGAGGCTTTGCATCTGATTGGTCTTTACGTTATAAAACCCCAGTCTTTAATACTTTGAGAAAATCTGATTGGATACCGTCTTTGCCTGTCAGGTTTCACAGCGGACTTTGCTAACATTCCAGCAATTTTTGTCCCCATACCCTATGGAGGCAATTTTCTGACGATTCTCTGGAAAGTAACAAAATCTCAAGCGTCTGATATTTTGTAGGCGTAGGCCTATATTCCTGCATGCACTGACAGCAATGGGCCAGAAGAAGAATACACGCAATCAGTCAAAAAAAGGTAAGCATCCTCTGTCATATTGCTTGCAGATTGATGCAGCGTCTCACAGCCCGTGTTAACAACTGTGTGCTCGAGCATCTTTGTGTCGTTCAGAAGCCATTCTTGACTACTTTAAGCAACACTTGAAGTTAAAATGTTGTTGATAATGGAAAGTAGGCTAAGTGAAAAGACAGGCCGAACGAAATGGTAAACAACCTGGATGCACAATGTTACCATACCATACTGTGTTTTTAAAACCCAGTTAGATCTATTCTTCATTCAACAAAGACTGAATGTCAAAGAACGTATGTTTTCTCTCATTGCATCCTCACTGTAGCAGTTACAGTATTCTAGGCTACTATGAAAAGTGTGCCTAATTAATTTCTTGCGGCGTGTAAAATGTATAAAAGACGTTATTATGAATCATATGATAACAAGGTGGCGTTGGTCTAAAACAAAGCTCCAATATTAGCCGAAACAGGTTTGCCGACAGCTTGCAATTTCCTGAAGCGCTCGTGCTTGTAACGTTACACTCTCATAGACACACATTTGGAGAAGTCTTGACCACACTTGCCAAAGGACAATGGTGATTGGTGAGGTCAAGTGATCATCTTTATGAACATAAAGTCGGGGCTTAAGAGATATTTTCTGTGTGGAACTGACTGGCATTACATGCCACTTGGTTTCATGCTTGGTTGGTTATTAGTCCCAAGAGACTTTACAAACGACTATCAAGTTCCGCCAGCTTGATATTGCCTATTGAAGCTGGTTTGTTGGTTGCTTTTCAGACTTTGCTCTTTCACTGCTCACCAGAGCTGTGCAGGGGGATTTAAAATGATGCAATCACGAAATGGACACAACTCCTGTCCCCCAGTGCTCATCGGATTTTTTTGTATGTGTAGTATGAGTATGTGGTCAGCTAGGTCCTATTAACCTTCCTACAGCAGGTCTAAATATTAATGGTGTCAATCTGCTGGATAGGCTGTTTTCAGTGTGTGTGGAATTGAAGTGATTGTGATCTGTCTGCCAAATGTAGCACCAACAGTTTTTTGTGTGTACACTTTAGAACAGCAATATCGGTATGTATTAAATGGGCTCTCGCAACTTTAAATGTATTTAGTGCTGCTCGACTGGAGCCAGACTGGAGCCTGGTTGTTTTCTTCTCTCAAAAATGACAGACTAGATGCTAGGAATGGGCCAAAGGCTTTAAGATAGTCAGAAATTTGAGATCAGGGATTGGGTCACTAGTACATTGTCTGTCAGATTGGAGAACTCAGTTGATAGGAGGAAGGGTGGGGAAATGCATGAAGTGACTCCTCATAAGATCTGTTCATTAGCACTACCAAGAGAGATCTAGTCTTGGTAGCCGCAGTGCAGAACAGACATTTTATGGTGTGTTTGCCATTTGCAAAATACTTGGCCTGTATTTTCACTTATTTGTTCCCACCATTTCTATCAGCATTTTTGATGACTTCAAAGAATTTTAGTTTCAATGGAGAAATGATTGTGTGTGTGTTTTGTGTGGGCCATGTGATATGATAGTAGAGTGTGTGTGTGTGCATGTGTGTGCGTGAATGTGTGACAGACACTCTGAAGTGTCCTCTCCATATGAGGGCCAGAGTGTATGCTCACGGCTGCACTAAAAATACTCCTAGCTGTGTGTATCGGGTTCTAGCTGAGTTAGCGGGCAGCTCTGGTAAGTTGGAGCAGAGGTCCTCTCGGCTTCCTTGTGCCGATCCTCAAACCTGTGGGAATGGCAGAAACCAACGCAGACGGAAACACAATGGCAGAGACAGGTAGAATGAGGAGAGCATGTGAGAAGATGGCGATTTAATACAGGCACAGCCTTGTGTGTCTGCATTGGCATGTGAGGTTGCCCACCTGCGGGTGAAACATTGAAACAAATCATATCAAGTTTTAGTAGCTGATAGTTTTTATTGTTTTGGCAAAGTTTCAACTGATCATGTGAGCTGCGTAAACTATATGGATGTGTGTGCATGTTTGAGTGTGCTAATTAGGATTGGGAACAAGCTCTTGTCCATCATGCTTGTAGGTTGGTGCAAGAGATCTTTGGACAATGGTTTATATAGTTTGAGCAGGGGACACAGGTGTTCTTCGCTTTCTGTGGCTCTGTACTGTTCTCTCTGTATTGCTTGCTCTATATTTGTAGAGATATAAATAGTCCATTTGGCAGCAAGCTTGGCGTCTGTCGGAAACCAAGTACATTTTCTGACATCATTTATTTAGTAGAAGCTTGTGAAAATATTATGACAGTCAAATTTGTTTCTGTCACATACAGGGAAATGTGTAGTGAAATATTTGTTCCAATGACTGCATAAATGGAAAAAAATCCTAGATGTAAAATAGATATAACTAGATTATAGATATTAAGATATAATGATAAGTGAATGAGATTGAAAACAAAGCAACAGCCTGTTGTTTAGATGATTGTTGCTGTGATGATAATTGGATTTGGCTCTTCTGTTCTATACATTTCAGAGTTGTGAGTTTGTCAACATATTTATTTCCTGTCATGTTTGTTAATACCTAAATCATCTTCAAACCTTGGAAACCAAATGCACACATAGGCACATTCTTCAATCTGTGTTCTGTAGGATCTGTGTTATTGTTGTATAGGCACTGTAGTCTGTGTGTGCATGTATTACACACCAAAGCGACCTTGAGGGTGCCACTTTAGCCATCGGATCCTCCAGTCATTTTTTAAGCCTGTGTTCTTTACCCTCTACCCATAATGCAACTGCCCATTCATTCTCAGGATATCTATAGGCACATTTGACATGAGCAAAAGGGAGCTCTTAAAAGCCCTGTGCAAAAGACAAACCATTGGAAGCAACAGCCAGGTCAGAGCTGACTGAGCTCCATGTTAGTATTCTAATACACACTTACAGCCTTATTTATAATTTCCACAAACTCCCTACAACAGAATCAGCATATCATTGCTGAAGGCAATTCTCATTTTTATCTAAAGCTACAGGCATCACATAGTTAGTAGTCTGAGTCTCTTGCATTTTTAGCTCCTGCCTAGCATAGGTCATTGATTCAGATTATATCTCGCATACCATCTACTTTTCTTTTTTTAAAACTTGACTTTTCTGTAGTAAGGCCAATAGACAATAAAATGTGACTACTTTCTATAGCCAGGGGCGTACTTCCCAGGGGGTTAACAATCCAACCAATTGTTAACAATTGGTTAACAATCCAACCAATATACCCCCCCCCCCCCCCCCCCCCCCAAATCACATAATTCTAGTTAATTTTATTTATTAATTTACAGATCTTAATTTCCTTTATTGTTACAGAATGAATATTGATGTTAAATTTTACAGCTGGATGAATTGGGGATAAGGCTCAATTGTTTAACTCGAGGGGAGGTGGGAACTCTGGCAAATGTTTAAAATGATGTTGAGAAGTCTAGAAATTAACATTTGGCTGCAGTTGAGCAGCAGAATGCCAATGGCAGTTGTTAGAGTGGGGTAATTGTAGTCTGATAGGTACCGTCTCAGTGGCTTATTGTCTTCTGCCTGTGGTTTTGTCTGTCTGTGTGTCTTTCAGCTGAGTGTCCCGCTCCTCCGGCAGTGGCTGTCAGTAAGAATGGCAAAAAAGCAGAGGGAAATTCCATCTTCAGCTGGATCTTTGTCTTAGCCCTTCTGGGAGCCTGGACAGCAGTTGGAGTGGTTTGGTTCGACTTTGTTGACTATGACACTGTTGTAGGTATGTCTTTGGTCTATGGTCTGCTATATGGATAGAAATTGAGTAGAATCGAGAATCAAATGCTTCAATTAACAATCATATCATATATCATATTAATAACTGAGAATTGATAAAGAATTAGACTAATAAGTAGAATTGACATGGGCATAGGTCACTGGCATCAATGATAAAATCCTACCAATTTCCACCTCCAGATCTCCAGATCCAGATCCTGCCTGTAATGTCAGTTTCTCATTTTCTAAAAGGGTACTGCAGTGGTGATGGTGTTGAGATTTTGAGGGATTTTCAGTTCTATATTTAGATGTTATTCAGGCAAGGAGACCCCATTCGTCCAAAAGCTTAAAATAACTTACTGGACGGCTTTACTTTGGTAGCGGACACACATTGCTCATGAAATTACACCACCCAGCATGCATTACATAAAAGTAACTTCCAACTGCACCTACTTGGTTGTTCTTATAACTAAGAAGTAATAATTTTTGTCTCGTCATGTTCTACAGGTACACTTGTCCCTTATGATCTTGATGGAGATGGTCACATCAGTTTGGAAGATGCCAAAGTATTGCTTGGTCAGTAATCAATCTTCTTTTCTTTCTGTCTTTCTTCTTACTGTCTTCTGTACCTGGTCCCTAGGCGGTCACACCCTCCCCCATCACTCTGTCATCTTTTTCACAAAGATGCAAAGGCATCACAGACGGCATTTCATTACTTGTCACATGCTACATTAACTGCTATGCTGCTTATCCATAACATGTTGCTATGTGTCTCCCCAAAGAGCAGCAAGGATAATGTCACAGTTACTGTACTTATCGTAACCTCGGTTCTCTGAAGGAGAATGCGAGACGTCAACACGTGGAATGCGACATTCCAAGTGTTAACGTTGAAGCGTTTGACTGAAAGAGAACCTCAGTCTGTCTCATGTTCATTAGACTTCTGAATTTCCTCCTGTGTGCGAGACCATCCCATGTTGCTTGTGTATGCTCCTATGTCCAGCTACATGTCCTTCATTGCTCTCTCCTGTTTGTCTTATCAATCTTCCCTCGGGCTCTCTTCTACTTGCTTCCTTGTCTCCTTCTCTATTTCCCCCAAAGATGGCCCTTTTGGCGATGCTTTAGCAGAGGATGGCTTATTGCACAGCCTGTTTCTGTTGCTCTCTGATGTAAACACTGAGGCCCCCAAAGACAATAAAGGAGAAGATGGAGGGAGAGTGGCGAAGAGAGATGTGGGTATGTCAGGAGTGCACAGGGGTTGGGTGTTTGATAGGCAAGAAGAGATGCTGGGACCCACAAACTGAAGTGACTGGGGAACACAACATGGGGAATCTTTGGTTTCCCGATACTAGCATGTGTATCTGGAGAATGTGTAGATGCTGCTGTTTGGGCTGGGCACAGCCACACACAAGACCTAAGTAACATGGATGAAACTCCCCATCTGGCAGGTATACTGCCAGTCATATAATGTTGTTGGAATTCTATTGCATATTTTATCACGCATATCTATTCTTTTGCACTGATGAACAGGTAGAGCAATAATGACTAATTCAGTCACAAAGCAACATTGAAGTGTCAATTTGACCATCACAAATGAGCAAGAATTGTGTTTTTGCTGGCATTCTTCCAGATGTTTCTATCATAGCGTTTTAGTTTTGACTACAGTTAGTATCTGATTTCTGGAATTTAAAGTGAAACATGACGCTACGGAGTGACAAAACATAATGCTGTATTTTTGCTAAAATCTGCGATATCAAGAGATATATCCAGCGTCATTCAGCTCAGTGATATGTCTTGATTTGTACGTGTGATCAATCCAGTTATGAATATTCAAAGTTCCTGAATATCTGTATAAAATCTGATGGTAGATACTGTCCACACCTAAGAGATCTCTCAGATTTTACGCATATCATGCCTTGTCACCTAATTTCAGAGAAATCCTGCAAGATTATTACTAATCAGTAGGCTATGTGAAAATGGTTTCTAAACTACTGTACACCTCTATTTAAATCTGTTGTTATAATCTGGTTGTGATTAACTTGAAATACCAATAACACACTTGTACAACCTATTTAAACTTTCATTGTTTGGGATGAGTTAGAAGTTGGGAGGGGAAATGCTCAGACTGGCAACCTGTAGCCACATTTTCTTTTGTGATGCAGTGCCTCAGTGTTGTATTTCACCTTGTTTTCATATTGCTAATATTTTTCTTTTTAACTGAAAATGGCAGAGAAGAAAAGGGCAATCAATGTGGCAATTCCCAAAAAAGAAAAGACAGTGAGGCTTAAAGGTATTTTTGTATTTTGTATGTCAAGCTCCGTGTTGTTGGTTAACTTTTTGTTTGGTGTGCCTTATTGTTGCATGGGACTGCAAAGAGACTTTGTTTGTGTGCGAAAGATCTCCCTGTGTAGTTTACTGTAAATTCTGAGGAGGCTAAATGTGGCCATTTATTTGATAGAATGTGCATATAGTGGGCCCACCCCAGACTGACTTAGTGTCAGGGCATTATAACAGTGATGTAATTAGATCAAGATAGCCTGAGTCCAGAAGTTGGCTAATTTAGTATATCAACAAGCTCCATCCACTCAGTCCTTAATGACAGAAAAGTGCCAACAAGTCTTTTGCATACATTATGTTTTAGCCATGTGTGTATTTGTGGCAAACTATTGTGGCATTATCGATGGTAGAAAAACAGACCAGACTGTCTAAAAGTTAAAGGTGCCATAATTGTTTAATTAACCAATTGTTTAGATTAACCAAAAAAAAACTAGCCTAAACATTTATTGTGTACTGATTTATTGTGATCACCACATCCAGGGCTTCCCTATAGATCTTGAGGAATCTGGTTTAGTTAGACAGTTTCAGTACTCAGTTGTAGGGCTGCTCAGTTGAAAGGTTGCACAAACACCTTGTTAAGCACACACAAACACACACCACTGTTAGCTCTCATACAGCACACATTACCAAGCTCATGCATTACTTCTCTCTCACACGTTATTATAATTTTAGGAAGCATCAGTATGCAAATAAAAAAGAAGGGCATGATGTCTATGCAAGAGTAGACTACTGTATGTGTGGGTTTTTTCAAGTGATGTAGTGTTTGTGCAAGGTAAAATGTGTGTGTTTGCATTATTGATGTGGAAGTTTTATATACAGTATGAAGAAAGCTATTTCATATACTGTACAAGGAAAGCTTTTAATGTGTGCATGTACAAATAAAAGTTGGTGCATACATGTACTGTAAGCTATTATTGATTTGGTCTATGGGGTGCCTTTTGTGTGTGATTGTGTGTGCGTGTGTGTGTGAAGGCATGCTATTTTTTCTCTACATCATGATTTCAGTTCACCTTTTTATTTGTGTCTACCCCTTTTTACAAAATAGCATCGGCTGAAAACATTGTAGGGGTCCCAGTTCTTAAGAAAGAGAAGAAATCTAAACCGAAAGGTATTCTCACCCACTCTCTGTCCTTGAAGCCACTGCACTTATTTCAGATTAAGTATTGCCCGTGATTTATCTCAACTAGGGATGGGTATCAAAGACCATTATTTTACTGATAGTGGCTCATCCCTTGTCGGCAACAAAGTATTGCTAAGCTCCCCTGTGCAATAGTTCATATCATCTTCTGTTATGATAGAACAAACGGTTTACATTTTTAGCTCTATAAGCCTGTTGAGTGAACCAGGAAAGTTCACTTTCAATTTTATCTGGGCAGAGCCTCTATCAAATACTAGATAATATCATTTGCAGATTTTTTTTACCATGTTTGAATTGTTTTTTTGTTTTTTTTTTCAACTGTAGCCTACTTCACTTGATTGAACTGTGAAAGTAAGACAGTTTCGTCTTTGCACCCCTAATGCAAATGAAGTCTATGATGTTTGACTTCACAGCTAACTGTCACAGTTTGACTTCACAGCTAATCACTCAGCCTTTTGGCTTTGTGGCCATAGCCGTACCACAGCTGCGGGACATCCGAGAACAAACCCACTCCCATTCATGTTATATTGATTAACTACATTCAAGACCTCTATTATATCACATCTTCATTCTTTACCATGGAGCAAAGTATTGATAAGAGCCGAGATCATTAAGCCATGCCGGCACTGGTATAATTTATAAACCCTAAACGATACCCATCCCTAATCTCCTCTATTGGAAAGATAATATTTGCGTTTAGTTTATGTGGCCATCATATAGCGTGGAGTAAATGTAACCATTCTAACAGATTTACTATTATTTTTTACATATTAAGAAGATATAGCTGTGGATTCTGAGGTGTTCGATTCTGAAGGTATAATTTCCCGGTCTTGCCCTTTACCATGATTTTATTCTCTAAATGGAATAAAACCTTATGAATGCATGCCCATTTCAGAAAGAAATACATAGCTATACCGCTCTCACATTGTTTTCGGTCTTGGTTGGTGTGAAATTCTGCTTTCAAATGATCCAAAGATCACAACAAGAATCCCTTCAATTCAAACAGATTCCAATATTACATGGGTTAATGATCTGATATCATTGTCACTTTTTAAAGCATTTGCAGAGAATTGCCTTTTCTGGTAATGTGGTCTGGTTGAATTTGACTGTGTGTTTTGTTGTTTTTGTCATTGTTATTGTTTAGTTTCTTAAAGCAGCCCATTTTTTTGCTGCAAGCTGTCCACCAGTTGACTGTTATCAGTTCTGAGCTGTCTTTGGACTCTTTCAGTAAAACATTTATAGGTCATGCGGTTATAGTGAATAGGGCTGTGTAATTTGGAGAACGTGTGTGGAAGAGTTACCTCAGTTGTCAAAAGGATACATTGTTTTCATGTTTGTGTCTAGGGCCTCGATGGAATAAATGTGTGCCTGATCTATTCCTGCATCTAGCAATGAATCTTGTATTATCTCAATATACCCTCTTTATTTTATAAATGAGTAATGAATGAGTAACACATGGTCAAATTTAAGATGTGTAAGATGCTTGGGTGTTTCCTACAAATTATGACACTTATCTGTGCCAAAAGTTAATTTTTCTTTCCATAGCTACAAACTTAATCTTGTAATTCATAATTGTAGATTAAATAGGTTGACACTGAAGTAGCATTAATGAGCATTTTTCGTCCTTCACAGATGAAAATCTGAGTTTACAGGCTGTCCAAACAAAAGGTAGTAGTTGAATTAGATATGACTTTGTTGTCTGCATGGTTTTGTAAGAGAACTGTAAGTGGTAATGGGAAACATTTTGTTGAATTGTTAGCTTCTAGCATGAAGCTTGTGTGTCTAACCAAACATGCTGTGATAATGGTGATGATATAAATATTTGGAATGTGTAGAAGCATGGCCTGTGTTGAAAAACGTTGCCTTAGGAACTCCTTCCTGTGGTTGGTGCTTTTTGTATTGATCATTTGAACATGTGAAGTGAAAAGTGAGTTTTTAGCTTTAGTTGTTTTGTGTGGGAGCATGCATGTCTTTTTTTTTATCAAATTGATAGTTGTAAAATAAGTGTTCTCCTTGTTCTCAGAACGCTTGACCAAAAATCTTGGACGTAAATTAAAGGCAGCACTCAAGGAACAGCTGAGGATAATTCATGAGAAGATAGAAGCAAAAAAGATTGCTAAGATGGCACTGGCTGAAGTGCGGACTATACTGGCTCAAGAGGAAGAGGAAAGGCAGGCAGCTCGAGCCCTAGAATTAAACAGACAGGAAGCTGCTCAGAGAGAAAAGGAAGAGGCAGAAGCCAAGCTTCAGGAGGAAAAGGAGAAGAAGGAAAAAGAGGAACAAGAGAAGGAAGCAAAAAGAAAGGAAGAAATGAGAATTAAAGAGGAAGCAGAGAAGGAGAAAGCAGAAAAGGAAAGAATCGCTAAGGAAAAGGCAGAAGAAAAAGCTGAGAATGAGAGGTTGGCCAAAGAAAAAGAAGAAAAGGACAGAGCAGAGAAAGAAAGGCTAGCTAAAGAGAAAGCTGAAAATGAACAGCTAGCTAAGGAGCAAGCAGAAAAAGAGAGGCTGGCTAAAGAAAAAGCAGAGAAGGAACGGCTAGCTAAAGAGCAAGCAGAGGAAGCGAGGCTAGCTAAAGAAAAGGCAGAGAATGAGCGGATAGCAAAAGAACAAGCGGAGAAAGAAAAACTAGCCAAAGAAAAGGCAGAGAAGGAAAGGCTAGCAAAAGAACAAGCTGAGAAAGAAAGACTAGCTA
>JAGFZM010000299.1:30538-44721 GCA_017657215.1 Limnothrissa miodon | reverse complement strand
AGAGAAAGAGAGGCTAGCCAAAGAAAAAACTGAGAAAGAGAAGCTAGCAAAAGAACAAGCTGAGAAAGAGAGGCTAGCTAAAGAAAAAGCAGAGAAAGAGAAGCTAGCAAAGGAACAAGCTGAAAAAGAGAGGCTGGCCAAAGAAAAGGCAGAGAAAGAGAGGTTGGCAAAAGAACAAGCTGAGAAAGAGAGGCTAGCTAAAGAAAAGGCAGAGAAGGAGAGGTTAGCAAAAGAACAGGCGGAGAAAGAGAGGCTAGCCAAAGAGAAGGCAAAGAAGGAGCAGCTAGCAAAAGAGCAAGCAGAGAAAGAGAGACTGGCTAAAGAAAGAGCTGATAAAGAGAAGCTAGCTAGAGAACAAGCAGAGAAGGAAAGGGTAGCCAAAGAAAAAGCAGAGAAAGAACAACTTGCAAAAGAACAAGCAGAAAAGGAAAAGTTAGCCAAAGAGAAAGCAGAGAAGGAGAGGCTAGCTAAAGAACAAGCAGAGAAAGACAGGCTGGCCAAAGAAAAAGCAGAGAAAGAACGACTTGCAAAAGAGCAGGCAGACGAAGAGAGACTGAGTAGGGAGAAAGCAGAGAAGGAACGGCTAGCTAAGGAGCAAGCAGAGAAAGAGCAACTTGCTAAGGAGAAAGCTGAGAAAGAAAGAATGGCTAAGGAGAAGGCAGCAAATGAAAAACAAGATGAGGTGACAGAGAAGGGCAAGACAGAGAAAATTACAAAAGAAAAGAAAGAAAAAGAGAAATCAGAAAAAGAAAAAAATGCTGCAGAAAAGGAGAAGAAACCCAAACAGGACAAAAACAAGAAGGATAATGATGGAGGTGTTAATAGGGAAAAGGCTGTCAAGGAAGAAAGGATTTCTGTACGGGATCTTCTCAAGTCATCTAAGAAGTCTGGAAGCAAAAAATAGTCATGCACCAGGGAAAATTGGCCAAACTTTCTGTTTAAAATAAATGCAGACCCAAGTCAAAGTGAACATTGAATTGAGCCAAGGGTCATGTGTTTGAACTTGACAGTGGCATAGTCACTTTGTGACTATTTAAAGTTCTTTTCTCTGGGAAGATTTTTTTATGCTGGTAGTACATATTCTACAATACCAAGTGGAAGAAAAGCTTTACCTTCTCTGTCATTTTCTTCAGTCCTTAATGAGAGTATTAAGTTGATATGTTCTTCATATGGGCTAACATTCTGTATACTGACACCTTCAGGCCATCTTTAGAAATATGTATGCTTGCTGTAACATCAGAAAGAAATGTTGGGTCTGAAGATCAGCAGATAGGTTGGGTTGTCATAAAATGGTGGGTTTGTGTGTGAGCACTCCTGTACAGACCCCTACAGACTATTGTCCTTCGCACATGTATAATGAACTAGAATTTACAGCATTTAGGAGCATGAGGGATGCATGTTAAGTTCCCGACCCCTGAGGGTCAAATCCAACTTTTTCTCCCACTGCTTCCTGTACATCTTCACAGTCCTGACACATTTATTTGTGTAGGTGGTGCATTGGTGGTGCAAATGTAAAATAGTAGTAGCATGTGTTGATATGGTCAAACTTTGTAAAGAAACTTTCTAAACACCAAGGAATTGAGAAGAGAATTGGGCTGTTAATATTAATATTAGATATTAATTGAATCAACTCACACCCATATTTAGGAAATTGAAACTAATCAGTTGTTTGTTTAGAAGAAACTGACATGTTGTTTGTACACTGGATTTATGAAAAAGTGAGCATGTATGTCTGCTGTTGGTGGCTACCTAGGTAAGTGTTATCTGTTTGAAATGGGTGGCGAGAATCGAAATTGGTGGCTGGCATTTAAAAAAAATAGTAACATAGATAACCCAGTTCTACATTTTACTCATTCTAATGTCTGATGCCTTAGTAGTAGAATAGATATTGTCAACCTATGTAAAAAAAAAAAAAAAAACTAAACACCAAGGAATTGAGAAGAGAATTGGACTGTTAGTATTAATATTTGATATTATTGGGAATATGATATTATTAGGAAATTGAAACTAATCAGTTGTTTGTGTAGAAGAAACTGACCAGTAGTTTGTATATTGCATTTGTAAAAAAGTTATGTGTGTTTGCTGTTGGTGGCTACCGAGGTAACTGTTCGAAATGGAAATGTAAACATTTGCTGTTATACGGCTTACTTCAGGTGAATATTTTCCGCCAATCACCGAAGATGTATTAATAAAGTTTAGATTAAT
The DNA here is from genome assembly GCA_017657215.1 of Limnothrissa miodon. Classification (NCBI taxonomy): domain Eukaryota; kingdom Metazoa; phylum Chordata; class Actinopteri; order Clupeiformes; family Clupeidae; genus Limnothrissa; species Limnothrissa miodon. The sequence continues at coordinate 42,516 of JAGFZM010000299.1, read as the reverse complement.
AAAACTGTTTGATTAACACTTAACTATTAGTTATTTAAGTTATAATTATTTATGTAGTTATTATTTATCTTCTGAAATAATAAGAGTGTGTTGTCCTTTGCAAAGAAAAAGGTTGTGTCTTGTCGAGACTTCTGCTTAGAGATTATGTGACCGATAGTGTATAATAGTTTTTTCACTGCAATGTTGTACAACTTGTAAAAATATGTCCTAAAGAGGTTATATAAACATATGGCATTTTTTCTTTCTTTTTCAAAAGTAAAATGATAAGAATTTACGTATGCAGATTCCCTTTGTAATAAGTGAAGAATATTTACATAAAATGTACATACATGCAATGCTAAGTAGGCATACATACTCCATTGACAAAAACCCTGTACATTCTTGAAATATGAAAATAATATTGATGAAAATATATATACCGGTACCTTGAAGCAACAGTAATTGCATATGACATTGTGGATATAATTCTTCAGATTGTGTACCTTAATAATTGCATAAGGTATTATTGTTAATATTTTAATTATTTTTCGATATGGTGACAGTGATATACTTCATGTTACAACACTGACAGGTCTACATCATATTGCCTAACTGCTCAGGAAGGTATGTACAGTGTGCTGTTGGTGGAGGAATTAGTGTCATTTGTTGTCACTGATTGGTCTAGAATAATCCATGAGCCAGTGCAAGCAATGTTGCTTACTCATCATTGCAGAAACATCACTCATAGTTTTGTACGATTCAATTTTTACTAAGATGTGCATATTGAATTTTAAAATGGTTAATGCTTCTGCAGTTTATTCCCCCTTACATCTTTGAGTCCATCTTTCCTTTACATGGCTTTCCTTTCATTGTCTCTCTGAGCCCCCTCTCTGTGTGTTGCAATAAAGAAATGTTGAAAATTGTACATTTTTGTCTTTGCTGTTGATTACACAGCACTCATGATATACATCACCCATAAACAGGTTTAAAAGAGAAGCCAGTTGTCAGAGAAGCCCCCCAACATACACCAGAAACAGGTAATGTATGGAAGTAGTCCCTATATGTACTAGTGTGGAAGAAGACAATCTAATGAAAGAAAGTAAAAATACAATTAATAGCTTGGGGTACGGGTTTTAACTGATCTAGGTTCATGATAGTGTTGCATCATGTTTAGCAATTAGCATGTTAGCATTAGCATATTCTTTGGTGTAGTGTGCAATCGAGTACTGCTTTACTGAGACCCCACAAGAGAACAGAAAGCTTAGGGTTGTAGACATTAATTTACATGAATCTGGTCCACACCACCAAATAGGAATTAATTTGTTTATCTTGTTTACTTGTTTATCACTTGTTTATCATTCAGATGAAGAGGATGTTGCGTCTAATACCAAAATTGAACATGCTGGGGCAGATAGTGATGTTAATACAGCGTCATCAGATCAAGGTAGGCTATAAAATAAGCATAAACAATTAATCCACTGAACACTGTGTGTGTGTGTGTGTGTGTGTTATGGCATGCACCTGTTTGCAGGTGTTTAATGCATACTTATGTCTGGTAGATTCACTTGACTGGTAATAAACTAATAAACAAACACACAGACACCTACATATACAGTAAGCTGTTTTCACAGCTCTGCAGCTGATGCTGATATTATTTATACTTGTACTTTTTTATACAGCCAGTCCAGGCACCTCTCATTTGGAGCAGGAATTTACACCCTTTGGTATGCAAATGTATTCCTAACAATAACAACAACAAAATCTAAATTGGGAATCACTTTTGTTTTGAGGGGTTTTTTTTGTATTCATGTCACGTTATTTACCCTTTTACCTCTTGTCTGTTGTCCAGAGAGGATGACTGTTTTGTTTTTGGTTGTCTCTCTACAGATCCCACAGAAACTAATTTTGGTAGTTTTGATCAAGGTTAGTACCCAGCATAAGAGAAAGTAAAGCTCTTAAGAAGGAAATCCTTTCACACATTTTTGAATTCCAAAGTATTTCCAAAAACTGAGACATACTTTCTATACTCTTATACCTCAGAAGAAAACTTGGACACCATTGACACCACTGGAGGTACAGTAAATGCAGAACTAACCTGACACATGAAAACCTGATTCTAAACCCTACATTAGTCTTGTTTTCATTCTTGCTACATTAGTCCTGTTTGTTCCTGCTGCCTATACATTTCATGCACAGTGTGTGTGTGTGGGTGTGTGTGTGTGTGTGTGTGTGTGTGTGTGTGTGTGTGTAATAGAAAGCAAAACTGTTTTAGGTGCATTCAGTTTGGGCATTTTGAAGTGCTCAGTGGAAGTTTCTGTGTTTTCACAGAGCTGGTGGTGGAAATCCCCCCGGAGGAGACAGCAGGTCAGTAATGGTGGTTTGGATGTCACAGTTTGGGTGTGGCTGATGGTATTTAGAATGGTGACTATTTTATTGTTCTTCCCCCTTTGTGAGGGAGGACTTATTTTGTGCCTGGAGGTTGTTTCACCATTTGTTCTGTTGCCACATAGGACAGAGTGATACAACAGTGCTGTACAGTGATCAGTTTGCCAGTCAACGAACCCATGAAGCAGGTCTGCATGACGACAGAAAAAGACACCCACTCACACACTAATGAGCACAATTCAAAACCCCTAATGGAAGCAATAATCAATGGGAGCTAGCTGGTGTAGCAATGTTAGCTACAGTGTCAAATCCCATAAACTGATTACTTACACAGAATCGTTAAGATGTACTTAATTTGTCATAGTGAGTAGTTGAGCACTCAAGTCCAAGTGTTTGGTATGAAGCAGGACAATGATATTGCTTTTCATGCTGATTTCAGTGCCAACAGAGACGCAAATTCCCGAATCAGATCAGAACATGGAGAACAACCAGGACGCTCAGAACCTAGAACCACCAACAGGGTCTGTTGAAGAGGCCACTCAGGACTCTCCAGCAGCCTCAGAGACCGCAGCCCAGTCTGCAACATTGTCCGAGCCACCTACGGACAACACTCAGCCCAATCCTACTGAGGAGTCTCCCACAGAGGCTGCAGGTATGATCATACTAAACTCACAACTCTGGATGTCCTCCATAACATTGGGCTTTCTTTCAAAGTCAGTGGACTTTTTCATTTTATTTTTTATGTCTATACCTTTTACAACAGGTAAAAAGAAGAAGCCCAAGATGTTCAATAAATTTGACAAAACGATTAAATCTGAAATAGACGCAGCTGAAAAATTGCGCAAAAAGGTATGAACATAGCAGTAATAGTTTCCTTTGTGTTGCCTCAATAGTCATAGATAATTAAGCATTACTACCACTACTTCATAAGGTAAGTGATGGACACTTCCAATGTCTACCACTACTTTGTGTACTTCTCAGGGGTTAACATTGTGTGTGTGTGTGTGTGTGTGTGTGTGTGATTGTTTTGTTTTGTTTGTCTGTTTTGCTGTTGCTGTCTAGGGCAAAATAGAAGAAGCATATAGAGCTTTTGAAGATCTTGTGCAAAAGTACCCTCTCAGTCCCAGGAGTCGGTATGGGAAAGCACAGGTACAACTAAACTTACTAAACTGAACTAAATGGGAATCTCACTGTCTCCTCAAATGGGTCCTTCACATATCTTTCTAGTTCTATATTTCTAGTTGCTGTGCAGGTGATGTGACATTGGGACTGTGTGTGTGTGTGTGTGTGTGTGTGTGTGTGTGTGTGCGCGTGCACGTAGTCAGAAGATGACTTGGCTGAAAAGATGCGCAGTAATGACATGCTGCTGAAGGCAGTGAACTCCTACCGAGAGGCTGCAGAACTCCCAGATGCCCCTGTGGCGCTCATTAAAACTGCACTTAAAAGAAGGGCAGACAGACAACAGTTCCTGGGTATGCCTGATAGCAGAGACATACTTACACACACACACACACAAATTCCCATTCCACTCCACTTATTCATACTGCAAGTAGCATTGACCTTGATACTAACAATGTGTCTCTGTCCGTGTATCTGTTTATCCAATTGTCCGTCTGTGATTTTAGGCAGAATGCGTGGGTCCTTGGCTACCCTTCAGTTACTTGTACAAACCTTCCCAGAAGACATTGCTCTACAGAATGACCTGGGAGTGGCCCATTTGCTGGTCGGTGATAATAAGGCGGCCAAAAAAGTATATGAAGAGGTGAGAAAAATTAAGATGGTAATCTGGAAGTATACTTCATATATCGCTGGAATAATAGTGGACTATCCGCCATCTGAGAGACTGAAAACCTGCCCTAGGCAGTTGGGTTAGCCCCTTGAGCCGTCGGAACTGCCCAAGGTTTCTTCCTCTACCATAACAAGTAAAAACAAAAAACGCTGCGAGGGAGTTTTTCCTTGCCCCTGTTGCTCATTGGGCCTCTTGTGTTAAGCGCTTTGTGACATGCCTTTTGTAAAAATGCGCTAAATAAATAAAATTGAATTGAATTGAATTGAAGTATAGATTTGATCTCTAGATATCTAGACCAAAACCAGCCTAGCCCATGATCACAGATCACAGTTCATTTATTGGCAATAAGGCACTAATGGAAGAATGGAAGTACATTACAGTCAGGACTTCAATCCTCTTCAGTCTAATGCTCAGATTTCCTCTAAATTCTCCTATTTCCAGGTTCTGGCCAAGGCACCAGATGACGGCTTTGCAAAAGTACATTACGGCTTCATCCTTAAATCCGAGAATAAAATAGCGGAGAGCATCCCTTATCTGAGGGTATGGCATTGGCTATTCTCTCTGTCTCTCACACACACACACACACACACACACACACACACACACACACACAGACAACACAGCACCATCCCATTGACTCAAACTATAGAAGGTCTCACCTGAAGGCAGTGTCTTAGTCGCAGTCACTCAGGCCACGTGTGTGGGCATGTTCCCTCTGCCTCACAGGAAGGTCTGGAGACTGAGGCGCCAGGGACTGATGATGGGAGGTTCTACTTCCACCTGGGAGATGCTCTGCAGAGAGTGGGAGACCAGAGCGTGAGTATAATAGAACACTCATGAGCAACTGGGAAGTGGGAGAAGTCCAACTTCAGGGTGAGAGCGCCACTATACTGCGCGTCCCTTGAAATAGGAATATCCTACTTGTGAGTGGGACCACTTCAGAAAAGATCATTGTATTGTCATCCCACAAGGGGCCACACAAAAATGCACTTGTTCTGTTCTCAGATGTAGTCTGGTTGTTTATTTGTATTGTGTACAGTATGTCACTGACGTGTGTGTGTGTGTGTCTGCATGTGTATATATGTATGTATGTGTGTGTGTGTGTGTGTGTGTGTGTTCTGCAGGCCTATGAGTGGTATGAGCGGGGTCACAAGCGGGGCCACTTTGCATCCCTGTGGCAGCGCTCCCTGTATAATGTGAAAGGGCTGCGAGCCCAGCCCTGGTGGAGTGCCAAAGAGACTGGATACACTGACCTAGTCAAGGTGAGCATGGCCTCAGCTGAATTTTATCAATACCAAACAATATCGATGATGGCCCTTTTGCATTGCTTTGCATATTAACTTCAGTGGTGCTGGAGTCCCTCTTGTGGCACAGAGTGGTATTGCGTCAGACCCTGGACCAGGCTTAGCTCATTAGCATGCTATGGCAGGGCTTTGGAAATGAAATGCATTGGATTTAAAAATGCATTTTCAGATGTTTACATTGCATTAGAATATATTTTATTTTACTCAGTATATATATATATAAATATATATATACATATACATACAATATATATATATATATCAGTATATCATATATATATATGTTATATGTGTGAGTGTGTGTGTGTGTATGTGTGTATGTACTTTGTAGACATTGGAGCGCAACTGGGTGACAATCAGAGATGAGGCATTGTCTGTTATGAATGCCAGCAGTGGCCTGTTTGTAGCTGAGGATGAAAACCTGAGAGAGAAAGGAGACTGGGGCCAGTTCACTTTGTGGCAGCAAGGTAGTGACCTTGACTACACTCGCTCGCACACTCTCTCTCACACACATACTATACACACACACACACACACAGTTCCAACATCACCGCATCTTACAGCATGGTGACACTGTGGAGAGAGATGACGTCTGCCCTGTCTTGTCCTTCCTCTCAGGACGCAAGGTTGCCAGCTCCTGCCGTAGTGTCCCAAAAACCTGTGCTCTGATGGAGCGCTACCCAGAAGCCACCGGCTGCAAAAGAGGACAGGTAAGCTAAGGTCACCTGTCACCAAGGGGCAACACACTTCACACTTTACTGCACATTAACATTTTCAGCTTTTCACTTTATGTCTTGTGCAGTTCTTCTTCTTTCTCTCCTCTAAGTTTATTCAACGAAGAGCTTGTGAACAGCACCTGTTTTAATCCTTTTAAAACATGCAATATTTGGTCAATCACCCCATCACCCCCGACCCTCACCCTCCCTTTCACGTACCCCTTCACGTTCCAGATCAAGTTCTCTGTGATGCAGCCGGGCACACACGTCTGGCCTCACACTGGGCCCACCAACTGTCGGCTGCGGATGCACCTGGGCCTGGTCATCCCCCGAGACGGCTGCAGGATCCGCTGCACTGACCAGACCAGGTCAGTTTGGCCTCACAGGCATGCAGCTTGCACGCTGACGTATTCCTCCGACACAGACACGAGAGCACAGCTGTCGTTGTCCAAACAGCATACACCGATGTCTGATGAAGGGCCAGATGGAGTAACCTACTTTTAATATATGGGAGAGACATATATGTTTTGTTTCTTTCTGACCAGTTCCCAGACTTTTTTACGGGTTTGTGGATGTTTGTGTTTGTGGATGTGTGTGTGTTTCTGTTCCTTTTCCACTTCACCTCTAACTGTGTAAACAAACTAAAGCTAATTTAACAGCAAAGCAAAAGCAGTTTACTGATTCAATTACCTGTTAATGTTTGCACTCTTAAACACTGATGGGTCTGTGGATAGATATGGCTTAATCCCCTTGATGTCAAATAGTGTTAAATGCCATTTAATCTAATAAGTCATGCCAGTAATTACTGAGTTGTACTTGATTGTGTTCTGCTGGAGATCAGTATGTACAGTACGCATATGCTGAATCAGTTTGGCATTGTGCGTCTGTGTGGTTTCTGGACTCCAGAGGTGTGCTTATGATGCACTCCGGTAGTAGGCTTACGTCTATCTCAGTTGCCTTAAGTCCCATGTGTTGTGTTCCGGTGTGTTCTATGAAGCCATATCAGCTGCACTGGAGAGCTCCATTCTCACTGTTGTGCTCCCATTTGATCTGGTTCCAGGAGCTGGGAAGAAGGCAAGGTGCTCATCTTCGATGACTCTTTTGAACACGAAGTGTGGCAGGACGCAGACAGCTACAGGCTCATCTTCATCGTGGACGTGTGGCACCCAGAGCTCAGCCAGACACAACGACAGGCGCTCTCGCCCATATAGAGGTCAAAAGGTCACGCCAAGACTCTCACTTCCTGACACAGAGTTCAGCCAATCAAAACTGGTCTTGCCCATCTTTTCGGAGTTGCGAGAGCCAGAGAGCATAACTATACACGAGAGAAATCTGTCCTGAGGAGAACTGAAGCTACAGAGCTCACTTATGTGAAAAATCTTCCCTTTACTTAAATGTCTGTGGTACTGTTATGAATGTAAATGTAAATAGGAAAATAAGTATCAATATCTCTAAGCAAGATAAATTTAGCTATACCCTTTTAAGGGCATCAGCTAAATTTTAGCTGATAATTCAACACTAAACATTCACATTTGTTTGTCAAGGTCAGAGGACGCACATACAAGGACACTTGGCTGAAGTTCATCTTCATTTGACATTAGGCTTAGAGAATTTGACTTTTGTTGTAGTTGAGGTTAGAGGTTTGGGATATGTTTGTTTTGTAAATTTCAAAGTTGTCCAATTGTTACTGAGACCCTACATGAATTTTTTTTTATTTTTTTTTTTACAAACACAAATGCTACTTCTGAAGGTCTTCCTTTCATGTCATGATGTGAGTGTTCTATGCACTTTGTGTGTTGTGCGTTTTATGTGTGTGTTTGTAGTGCCTTAACTGAACTGTAGCTGTGTGTGTGTGTGTGTGTGTGTGTGTGTGTGTGAGAGAGAGACTTATTTGAAGGATGGGAAAATGCCAAATACCAGTGTGTCAGTCCTCACTGTATCATGTGTGCCTGAATTCAAAGCTAAATCGCATGAAGATTATTTTATGGTCTCTGACCTGAGACAGATAAGCCATCTGATGCATTTGGAAAGAATTTGTTTAGGGAATTCTTTTTGAATGTGGCTCAACCAAACGCTGCTTTCCGACCCATTCAGGAACCCGCAAGCCTTCCCACTGTCTGCAGTCCTTGGTACAAACTGATAGCGCCTGAAGTTTACTTGTTATTGTTTTACCTGATGGCTTGCCTTCTTTATGTTATAGCTTCACCTGCCACACATGCCAGCTTCATGTGTCATTAAGGTATTGACCTGCAGAAAGTGGCAGGACCTTTCGTGTCCATAGAACATGGTTTAGCCTACCATATAGCGTTCTGTTTTCAATTTGCGTCATATCCAGACTCATTAAAAGAATAGCTTGCTGCTTGCTTGTTGTTCAACCCATGTTCATGTGAGGTCATTGCCTCTCAGGATAACTGACTACTATAATAAAATGCCAACTGGCACCTTGTAATTCATTGTACTGAATGACTGAATTTATGAATGGATGAACTGAATGACTTAATTTATGAATGGACTTTATTCAGTGAGGGTTATTTTGCATTTCTCATACCATTTGGTTTGATTTATGTGTCTAGTTTGGTCTGGTTGTACCTTACCATATTAGAAACATACTCTTGCTCCACATCAGTGCTGGTGCTTAAAATGTTTTCTTAAAGAAATGTTCATAAAATCTCATTATTATTAAATGGAGAAGAAAATTAAGTTTTCTTTATTTTGCATCAAGCCTATCCATTGTAATATCAGATCCCCCATACCTTCATTGTGATATTGTACTGGTTAGAGTGTAGTATAATGGGCTCTGTGGCCAGAAATGTCATCTACAGGGAAATTCTGGAACATTATACTGAATTGGGCTGATGGCTTCTGCGCACATATTCTACGGAACAACCACCAGACATGCTCTTCCCTGCCCTTCTAGTCATTGTGGAATGGCCTGCCTGACTGTCCCTGAAAATAATGGCCTCTTCAGAGAGATCGACTAGTGGAGACTTGTTTGATCTTGCTCTTATGCTCTGTGAAGTGCTCTTATCCTCTGTAACATCCATTGGCAGCACATAACCACAGCTGTCTGCTTGTGGGAGCAGATATTTCCCACTAGTGAATTGTGTGAACATCTACATACATTGACATGTACCCCACGCTGGTAAATAATCTCATCTGAAGCTGGCTTGACAATATCAACACACACACACACTATACAAACATGAGCTGTGGACTTGGAGCTGTTTTTAAAGTCTATGGAAATATTATTGAATCATAAGGAGACCTAAGGCTGTCGCCTCACATCTATATAGTGGGTCATAGAAAACTAAAGCAGTTTTTCCACAAGTTCAGAATGTTAACTCTTCCACATGGTCAATTAGATCCTACAACTACAAGTGTAATAATCAAACGCATAAAAATAAGACTAAGAGAAACGTCAAGAGAGAAAGACTGATGAAGTACACCAACTCCTTTACGTGTAGGGATGATGACAGAACTTGTGGGGCTATTTAACCTGTTTTTACCAAGCGTGTCTCAGTGGCATGCAGACCTACCTGTTACTTTTGGGATAAGTCTGAAACTGGCTGCTGTTGAGGACATCAGGACTCACATTCAACTCTCAAAACAACAAACGTATTTAACTTCTAAATCAGTCATACATAATTCACTCTATTCTTATTCCATTCTTATGAACAGAACAAAATGTTGAGCAAACCTATACAGGTTCACTATCAAAAACAGTATATATTATATAAATAGTATTACTATTGGTAAAGTCAAAAAGGCTAAGGTTGTAAAAAAGACCAGCTTCCTTTTTCAACTAAGGTAGAAAATATTTCTGTAAAACTTCCAATAAAATGTTTCTTATTAAAAAGCTTGATTTTCAGTGAATCCAGAAAACATTGCTTAGATAGGCTATTACTTATTCAGTTGAGTTATTTCCATGAAAGGACACACTTTTCCCAGAAATGCCAACAGTGCAAAAAAAAAATAATAGATCAATAAATAAATAAAAAAAAAACTAATATTTTAGCTTGAGGTGACCCTTGTCAAGAGATGTGTAGTTCCAGCCAATTTGAACTTTTCATTGCCCTATAGTTTCAGTATTTCAGAATTGTTTTCATTTACTAGCCTAGAAAGATGTACCTAGATGTACCCAGCAGTTGCAAATGCTTCAGTAACATTTTATTTTAAAGGCCTTTTTAGAATAACAAAAACTTACTGTCTTTCTTGAATTTCTTCTGTCATCTTTGTTTCATCCCCTTCATTATTAAAATAACCATTCCCTGCCTGTGCCGAACACACCTTTTTTGAGATGTGATCTCTTAATTTCCATTGGGTTGAAAGATACTTGGTCTCTGTGTTAGATATCCATAGGTCTACCCCAGTGAAAAAGCCAATTTCTGACTGACTGTGTATTTAAAATTGTCTTGCTGATGCTGGTTGCATGTTATGCATGGTTGCAGGTTGATGGATTTGTGAATATTTAAACATTCAATTTAATATTTAATCCATGGCTCAACAGCTATTGATATAGTAAAGCTTTAAAGCTATGCTGAAAAGAACACACACACACACACACACACACACACACACACACACAGTGCATTCACTACAACTCCATACTTTGATTTACTGAAAGTAATACTTTCACAGGTAAGAGCAGCCAGAGGCACTTGAGAAATCTAAATTGTGCTTTTAAATCAGTTTTTCTTTCTCTGAAAAACAATAAGTTATATTCCCTGAAGCACTACATGATCTACTTTCTCAATAAAGCTCTCTTCATGGCGAATAAAACAAAGACGAAACCTTACTGGCAAAGAAGTTCGGCTAGGTCATTTTGATTGCAGAAAGTTTGTGAAATTAATGAGTGAGGCTCAACGTCATGATGATGATGTCTCATTTGTTTAATTGCTTCGAGAAGGAGAGAGGGATAAGGATGGTGGAGTAAGAAGAACACCCCTATAAGTAAGGAAGCACAGACACATCTTTCTTAGAGATTAACAGGAAAAGTGTTGAGCAGGAATCCCATCCACTAGAGGGGGCGAAATATACATCCACTCATCAGAAAAATACAGCAAGGCTTCATCTGTGAAATTCTAGGCCCTGATAAAAACCTCAATGAAAGATCTTGTTTCACCTATCTGCTTTTTGGCTCATTCAAAGAGTTTATGAGAGAAGTAACCTGTGACAATCTTGTCAAACTTACTAGGCCAATGCTTGTACAGTTGTTAGATTTCAAGGAAATCAAACACATACATGATGAAAAATAAATAATTTTGATAGCATAGCGATTCCATTTGGTTTTAGTGAGGACCACACCAAAAATATGAAAGCTTAAAAAAGAGTATGTTTTAAAACTTGAGAGTAAAAAAGAAATAGGAGACCTTGAAAACAAATTTGATATTGCTGTGTCTGAAAATCCTGCTTTTTTGTCTTTAGAGTCTTCAGATCTTACTAGACAGCAATCAAAATGGCTTTTGATGGCTGCTCCCTTGTGACATTCACACTTTTCAATACCTGTGAAAATTGCAGCTTTTAGAGCAGTTTAGATCTGAACCAGCAGCTGAAATGATTGATCATTATGTGATGGAAAAGCAGACCTTAGAAGCAGGTGAGTAAAGTGAGGATAGATGTGGACCCGTCTAAAAAGCCTAAAATGAGTGTAAACTAACTCTGTCCCTATACCAAAGCCCTATTATCTTTGTAGTCAGTCTCGGAAGAAGCTGGGTCGTGTGAAATTGTGCTGTAGGCTGTGGTCTGTGTGGGTGTTGCAGGAAGAAGAACAAAGAGAAACACAGAGGTCAGGCTTTTACCTCAAGA